>VDFB02353493.1:428177556-428280524 GCA_007258455.2 Sequoia sempervirens
GAGAGAGATAGGATTGAGTGAGTGTGAGAGAGAATCTTGAGAGAGGGATAGGGGTAGGAGGGAGACTCTTGAGAGAGAGAGGAGAGAAGATGAGGGAGGGAAAAAGATATATGAGGGTTGAGGATCCAATGTATAGGGTAAAGGGTTGAGAATTGAGGGTATAGGGTTGATGGTTTAGGGTTTAGGGTTTAAAACCTACATATGGTTGAAGGATTAGGGTTGAGGGTACATATGGTTGAAGGACTAGGGTTCAAGGTTGAGTGTATAGGGTAGAGGGTATCAAGGTAGAGGGTTTAGGGTTTGAGGCTTGAGGATAGAGGGTAGAAGGTTTAAGGGTTTAGGGTTGAGGGTAGAGGGTTTAGGGTTTGAGGGTATAGGTTTTAGGTTTTAAGGTTGAGGGTAGAGGGTAGAGGGTTTAAGGGTAGAGGGATTAAGGGTTGTGGGTTGAGGGTAGAGGGTAGAGAGAAAGAGAGAAAATATTCCTATAAAAAATTAACTTTCTCATAACACGAGTGCATTTTGAAGTAGTAGAAATATGGTCATTCTTTTAGCAAGACATAACGCGAGCAAGTTATAATGCGAGTGCATTTTGGCTTGCTCTAAAAATGGTAAAAAACTCAATATACCCATGATCTCAATGCCCACATTCTGCATATTCTCCTAGTTCTACACGTGCTCTAACAAAAAAGAGCTTTTGGATGATGTTGTGATGTGTGCATGCATGTTTTTCACATTCCACCACCTTTTCCATGATATTTCCACCACCTTTGAATGAAATAGTAGAGTTTTCATGTTGAAAGGGATATAATAATTCCATTGAAAAGCGATTAACAATTAAATTTTGGAGTGGAACAAGCTTTCGAAAAAGTCAAATTGTTGCGGAGTTTGAAGAAAGAAGAAGCAAATTAAGGCTACATAATTAGGTAGAACTCCTCCATTTGAAACTCTAGTTTTTTAGTTATGTGAAGTCTTTACACATTTTCTTTCATTCTATTATGGCTTGCTTTCATTTTTATTATTTTGCATATTCCATGTTGATCATTGTTTGTTTGTCATTATAACCTTAGCTTGTCAATGCACATTTTAAATTACACAATTCTTTACACTTGCCAATTAAATTTTTAAACCACATCTCTTTGAGGAATTTTATTATTTAACAATTGACTTACCTTGTGTATGCTTCCACATTTTGTATACACATATATATGACATAAGTTATAATCAAGTGAAATAAAACATCATTTCTCAATCCTTTATTATGGATGTGCATACCACTCTCCAAAGCTTTCATTTTGGTATAGGAATGGGGGATGTTGGAAAATGTAGTTGAATTTGGTTTTACACCTACAATTTGCATATGCTTGAAATTTTCTAAAGCCTTTTCAATAAATCTATTTTTTGCATATCCTGAAATCATTATAGTCCATGAGGACATATCTCATTGAGGTATTTTGTCAAATAGTTATACCAAGCAGCTAATTGCCTTGTTTATGCTACTAAATTTTCCATAAATGTCTCTAAAAATTGGAATATACTCCTCCCACATTGATAGATCTTTGAATCTATTTTGGTTTTCATCTCTATTTCTAAATTTACCTCATCACTAAACCTACCTCATCACTTATGTTGTGATATATTTTAAATGTTTCCTTGATTAGTCTACCTACAAGGGATTCTAACCCTTCTCTCCACTATTTCAAGACTCTTTATTAAAGGCTAAGTTAGCAACATGGGGAAAGGTGCAACCTATCTTGCAATCATGGCTCAAAATTGGAGCATGGACAAGGAATTTGAATTTTTTGAAAAGAATGTTTTCGTATAAATGTATGTAAAATGTGGTAGCATTGACAAGCTAGTGAGCTTGGCAAGATAGTCAGCTCACTCACTAGCTTGCGAATGTGGTAGGGTTGACAAGGTAGGGGAAGCGTATGCCTCATTGAAATGGGGTCTCAGTACATCACTGTGAGAATCAATTTCTATGAGGAATACACTACCCCTACCTTTTCAACCCTACTGCATTGGAAAGCTCATCACAGTGAGTCCCCAATTCTATGAGGCAAACGTTGCCCCTACCTTGTCAACCCTACCACATTGGCAAGCTAGTGGAGCATTGGAAAGCTAGCTCACTCACTAGCTTTCCAATGTGGTAGGGTTGAAAAGGTATGGGAAATGTATTCCTCATAGAAATGGGATGTCACCATGAGACCCCATTTCTATGAGGCATACACTGCCTCTACCGCATTGGCAAGCTAGTGAGTGAGCTCACTAGCTTGCCAATGCTCCACTAGCTTACTAATGCGGTAGGGTTGAGAAGTTAGGGGCAGCGTATGCCTCATAGAAATGGGGTCTCATGGTACATCACCATGAGAGACCCCATTTCTATGAGGCATACACTGCCCCTACCTTCTCAACCCTACCACATTGGCAAGCTAGTGAGCTCACTCACTATTCTGCCAATGCGATAGGGTTGACAAGGTAGGGGAAACATATACCTCATAGAAATGGGTATAAGGATGATATAAATCAACATGAGACCCCATTTATATAAGGCATACACTGCCCCTACCTTCTCAACCCTACCGTATTGGCAGGCTAGTGAGCTCACTAGCTTGCCAATGCACCACTAGCTTGTCAAGGCATTTGAATTGTTTGACAAGGAATTCGAATTCAAATGTCTTGTCCATGATTCCATTTTGATCCTATCTTGCAATCATGGCATGCCACATTACCACATTTCATTAAGGCATTCCATCAAAACAATTCATGTGACCTTTGTCTATGCTAGAAATACTCTTCTACAGGATGATGTAAGTATTTGGTATGAAGCCTTGAATAACATATATTTCATTTATTTTTATGGATTCATTTTTTAGGAAATAATATTCGTCTCATTACCATGATACAAGTAAAATTATCCACCATGACGAGGAAAAGAACAAGGAATAAACTAATAGATGAAGAGTATGAAACCAAAAAAGTAAAGGAGAGAGAATGATTGAGGGCACATCGTGAAAAGAATAAATTGGATACAATTGAAAAAAAATCCAATTGAAGAAGGACCTCAACCATTAAAAAGAGAAAAGGATTTGGCAGCACAAAGGGCATGAATGTGAAAGCATCGTGGTAAGACAGATTCAGATACCATAGTTGGAGACACACCCTCTACTGCCAGTGAATACGAAGGGACACCATTAAGCAAAAGCGAATATGGAGGAACACCATCTACCGCAAGTGAATATGGAGGGACACCTTCTATCACAAGTAAATATGGTTGGACACCATCCAATGCATCTCAAGTTGAGAGTACATCATCACTCAGATTTGATGAAGAAGGTATGCCATCATCCCCATGTGAACCTCAAGGTATGTCTTCTACTCTAGCTTGGATCAAAGGTACACAATCTAGCCTACCTCAATTAAATATTGATGAAATTTCTAATGTTGAGATGTATGTACCTAGGAGAATACCACCTAAAATTTTGCGTAGAAAGACAAAGTATTTGATTAATATTTTTGAGGATATTTTGTAGCACATGGAAGGTAAGATTCCAGCACACACTTGTAGAAGATATGTTGATAAGATTTGAGAATTATTCTTTGAAAGGATAAATGAGACAGTAAGATTTTAACTATTTGTTGAAATGATGCAGGGTATAAAGTATAGAAACATCATGAAGACTCTTGGGTTGAGAACATCAAATTCTTGAAGTGAAAACACTATTGTGAAGAATCTAATGGATGCTTATGAGAGTGTGGGTAAGACGTCATGCTCAAAGGATAGTAATGTTACCTGACGTGTTATTACATCAACTTTGGTAAGTAGTCAAACAAAGAGAGCTCATCTCATTATAAAGACAAGTGAACAATTGAGAATTAATAGAAAAAATTTGTCAAGAGCCGTTTAAAGGTGACAAAGAATTGAGGGCACCAATTCTAATGAATTATGGGCATTCTCGGGGAGACTACCACGAAAAGTTAAAAAAATTGTTGAAGCATTGAGAACACTAATTGAAGAGTATTGGAAGAATAACACAAGGCCATGTCTAAATCAAAGGGATGTGGTAAGAAGGAGAATTGGTAGTTGGAACTGTGAGCCACATCCAAAGAATTTTTTGGATACGACTCAAACCTAATTTTTTCATAAATTTCAACAAGATTATCCTCAAATTAGTATTTATCAAAGATATTTTGAAATTATTAAACCTTTTTATGTCAAGATAAATCACACATGCACTACTTATTGTTGTAGACTACATGTTGAATTTTCTAACCATTATGATGTTTATCATTCTATATGTTTAGATTTGCATAGTAACAATGTTTTGTAGGATTGTGGCATAGAAGCCCCACCAAAATCTTCAAGAGAGTTCTTATCAAAAAATTTATGTGAAATAGAGGATGGCCAAATATTCTACAAGACAACATGCTTGGATGGTTCATGTGAGCATTGCGGTTGCTTGCAGCGTATGTCAGTATGTCAACATATGGAAAACACAAATGAGGTGGGACATAAACTAGTAGAGTTTGGGAAGTATAAAATAGTGGCATACATTACAAAAGATAGTAATAAAGAAAAAAGGTGTGATTTGGTTATTCAGAAGATTCCAGTGTATCAGTTTATGTCCATGTTTCATGACAAAATAGTGAATGAGAATGCAAGGCATACCTATAGAGCTCGATGGCTAGACACACAATTCAAGCTATGCAAGGACACCTTTCTAGTTGGCAGCATAGTATTAGTGGTTGACTTTGTATAGAACTACACTCTACAACCGCAACGTGAGGTGCAGTCACAATATTACAACTCCACACTAGTTTTGATATTTGTGCACATAGCATTCATTCATGCAACTAGTAGTATAGAGGACCAAAGGAAAGTATTGAGGCAGTATCACTTTTATATTAGTGATGATCGCACACATTCTCCAGATTTCGTGCAAGGTTGCTTCTAGATGTTCTATAGTGATTTGGTTCAAAGGGGCATAGCATACAGTCAACATATAATATGGCAGGATAAATGTGCAACACAGTTCAAGAACTCGCGCATGTTCTACTGGTTGAGCAGGATGCATGTCATTACAGGTGTTCAACATATGTGGAACTTTTGTGAGGTTAGGCATGGAAATTCGGAGCATGATGGTGTAGGATCATGTGTGAAAAGAGCATTAGCATGAGAAGAGTTAAAGTATAAATACAATGCAAAGTTGACAGATGCAAAGTCAATCGTCGAGTGGTGTAATGCTTCGATAGGTCTAGGTAATGAAGGTACGTCCTCAGTTCGTAGATTTCTTTGGTTGATGGATGATATTAAAATTGCACCATATGATGATTGTCGTACACTAATAGGATCGAGTGAGGTACATTCTTTCCTTAGCTCAGATGCAGGTTCATGGAGTATCAAGACACAAAAGATGGGATGCTTTTGTTCTTCATGTACAATGCAAGCCTAGAATGATTGTGAGTCAAAGGAGTGGGTTGAGAAATGGTTGAAAAGTTATCTTAGCCCACTTCACATGTATCACCCTCCAATGGCATTGAACCTAACATATATGGATTCATCGGTCGACTTTGACCACATATCAGATCTAGTACAACCAGGTAATATATCTACTTGCTTAGTTTTTGAAATTCCTATTGTTATCTTACGTTGTAGTGTATTTGTATTGTTGACTTATTTCAAGAGATTTTTTGTACATATCAATATAGGGCATGTTTATATAGTTATTATAGATGAAAATAATGAAAAGGGAACAAACTATTACTTGTTTCATTGTGTTGAGTCTAAAAATAAATTGGAGGCCCCAGTTATAGATGGAGAAAACATTGAATACCCTATAGGCTCAGTTGTTGTTACTAGAATGTGGTTTAGAATGTACCCACATAAGAGTGTTGAATATTGGTTGTTTCAAGACTTTGACATGCATCATAAGATTCTTCATTACTCGAACCTTATCATGGCACCCAATGTTCATTTGACCAAATATGAGGGTAGACCTTTGAACAAGACCTTGTGGAAGGCTTGTGGGTTTGACCATGAGGCAATACTTGACACAATAAAGAGTAGAGAAAACCAAAATGGTTAGTTGGATTATTTTGTAAGTATGCACATTAATTTGTATGATACCAATTCTATCATCTTCTTTTACTTTTCCTATTTGTAAGTAACCTACTAAAAATTGATTGGTGTCCCCTTGCAGAAAATACTAATTTATGAGCCATCCAAGAGAATCTCAACCAAAAAAGCAATGCAATATCCTTATTTTGATGATCTTAACAAATCTCAATTATGATTTTAAGCCATTATAAAAGTACATGTGAAGCTTGGTGAAGTAATTTCAAGTTATTCATTTGAAGTTAACCTTATCATGAGCACCTCTTATGTAGACATTATAAGAGCATCTCAAATTTCAAGTTTTCTATTCATGAGAGGTGTTGTATGCAATAGGTATATTGGAACTCCCAATGAAGATGTATGACCAAGAGTGACTAAGTTGAGAGACTGACTAGCATGTCTATCCTCAATGGAATCATCAAGATTTATGCCTTGCTATTCCCGAGTTGGAACCAAATGGTGTGGATTTGTTATCTATAAGTGTCTTCCATCTATTTTCATTTCATTTCCATTTTGGATGCTCTTTCTTTTTCTTCTTTTACTTTGCTTATTTGTAAGTAAACTACTAAAAATTGATTAGTCTCTCCTTGTAGAAAATGCTAATTTATGAGTCATCGAAGAGAATCTCAACCAAAAAAGCAATGCAACATCCTTATTTTGATGATCTTGACAAATCTCAATTCTAATTTGAAGCCATTATAAAAGAGCGTGTGTTTAGCTTAGTGATGGAATCTCAAGTTATTCATTTGAAATTAACCTCTTCATGAACACCTATGATGTAGACATTATAAGAGAATCTTGAATATATGAGTGACATTGTAAAAGATCTGTAAGAACAAAGTACCTAAGGCATTGTGCCTACAAGTACAAGTACTTGGGTTTCAAAACAGTGTATGAAGCATATTAGACAATTGTAGCACAAACAAAAGAATTAGGAAAGCCAAATAAATCTCATTTTATTGTAAACATCATATTATTAATATAGTGAGTGTAATAACCATTGATGGTTACTAATCATTCTTTTTCTTTTATTCTCTCCCTATTATAACTAGCACCAATTGACTAACTTATTATAAAAACTTCATTTATTAAAACAAATCAACCTAATGATTATATATCAATATCAATATAGCATAAAATCTATTGAAATAAACATTTGTAATGAGATTTACTCAAATATTGAAATTTATTGCTACCCTCAAACATTTGTAATTCAAGCAATGCAATCCCTTAACAATCCAAATTACAAAAGGGCAACAATATTTGATGGCCTATTACCCGGATACTTTATTAGTTACGAGCATTTTTTCTAAGGAATCAGGATCATGTAGGGAACCTCTACAATAACTTCTCCCAGTTTTTGTTATCTTAGAGTTGTTTTTCTGTGGTTTCCAATTTTTACTTGATGGAAAAAATGTCAATTGCAAACAATCTAAAGTTGCAAAGTGGTGCAACTTTTGTTCTGCAATTCATGTGACCAAAAAGATTGCTTCAACATGTCTGAACGAGTATATTTATGCTAAGCGTGGTCCTCTTTCGCACCCAAACATGTGGAATCACTCCGAGCTACATTCAACTGGATCGATCTCTTAAGAGTCCAAAGTGCAAAAGAGTAGCAATCTTTGATGGGATATTACTCAAAAACCGTGATGCTTATGAACTCTTCATTTGAGCCTACAAGATCATGTTGGGACCCTCTACAATAACCTCTCTTGGTTTTTGTTATCTCAGAGTCATTTTCTTGTGGTGTCCTGTTATCACTTGATGGAAAGTGTCAAATGCAAGCAATGTAAAGTTGCAAAGTGGTGCAACTTTTGTTTTGCAACTCGTGTGACCAAACAAATTGTTCCAACACATCTAGATGGGTACATTTACACTATGTATGGTCCTTTTTCATGCCCAAACATGTGGAATCACTTCGAGCTACGTTCAACTGACTCGATCCCTTAAGGGTCAAAAGTGCAAAAGGGAAACAATCTTTGACGGGCTATTACTCAAAAATCATGGCACTTATGAACTCTTAGTTTGAGATTACAATATCATGTTGGACCCCTCTACAATAACCTCTCTCAATTTTTTTTTTTCAAATTGGTTTTCCCGTGGTGTCCATTTTTCACTTGATAGAAAAAGTATCAAATGCAAGCAGTGCAAAGTTGCAAAGTGGTGCAAATTTCATTTTTCAACTCATGTGACCAAACATATTGTTGCAACACATATAGATGGGTGGTTTTACACTATTCATGGTCCTCTTTCACACCCAAACACGTGGAATCACTCTGAGCTACATTCAACCAACAAAATCCCTTAAGAGTCCAAAGTACAAACTGGCTACAATCTTCGATGGGTTGTTACTCATACACCGTCATGCTTAGAAAATTATCATTTGAGCCTATGGGATTGTGTTGGGCCTCTCTACAATAACCTCTCTCAATTTTTTCTATCTCGGAGGCATTTTCTCGTGGTGGCGAATTTTCGCTTGGGGAAAAAGTTATCAAATGCAAGTAGTTGAACGTTGCAAAGTGGTGCAACTTTCATTTTGCAACTCGTGTGACCAAATAAACTATTCCAAAATTTTTGATTGGGTACGTTTATGCTAGGAATGGTCCTCTTTTGCACCCAAACACACTGAATCGCTCTAAGCTACATTCAGCCGGTAGAATCCCTTAAGAGTCCAAAGTGCAAAATCGCAGCAAACTTTAGCATGTTGTTACTCAGATATCGCACGATGCTTAAAAAATTCTCATTTGATCTTATAGAATCATGTTGGGCCCCTCTACAATAACCTCCTTTGGTTTTCACTATCTCAGAGGCGTTTTCCTGTGGTGGTAAATTTTCACTTGGGGAAAAAGTTGTAAAATGCAAGTAGTTGAAAGTTGCAAAGTGGTGCAACTTTCATACTACAACTCATGTGACCAAATGAACTATTCCAACGCATCCGGTTGGGTATGTTTACTCTAGGCATGGTCCTCTTTTGCACCCAAACAAGCTAAATCGCTTTGAGCTATATTCAACCGACAAAATCCCTTAAGAGTCCAAAGTACAAAATGGTTGCAAACTTCAGCATGTTGTTACTCTGATACTGTGATGCTTATAAAATTACTTTCTAAGCCTATGGGATCATTTTGGGCCCCTCTACAATAACCTCTCTCAGTTTTCACTATCTTTGAGGCATTTTCCCGTGGTGGAAAATTTTCACTTGGGAAAAAAGTTGTCAAATGCAAGTAGTTGAAAGTTGCAAAGTGGTGAAACGTTCTTTCAGTAACTTGTGTGACCAAAAAAACTATTCCAACACATCTGGGTGGGTATGTTTATGCTAGGAATAGTCCTCTTTCACACCCAAACACGCTGAATCACTCTGATCTACATTCAACTGGTAGAATCCCTTAAGAGTCCAAAGTGCAAAATGACTGCAATCTTCGATGGGTTGTTACTCGTACACTGTAACACTTAGAAAATTCTCTTCTGACCCTATGGGATCGTGTGGGACCCTCTATAATAACCTCTCTCTATTTTTTCTATCTCAAAGGTGTTTTCTCATGGCGGAAAATTTTTACTTGGAAAAAAAGTTGTCAAATGCAAGTAGTTGAAAGTTGCAAAGTAGTGCAACTTTCGTTTTGTAACTCGTGTGACCAAATGAACTATTCCAACACATCCAAGTGGGTGGGTTTATGCTAGGCATTGTGTTCTTTCACACCTAAACACGTGGAATCGCTCTGAACTACATTCAATAGGCTCAATCCCTTAAGGGTACAAAGTGCAAAAGGACAAAAATATTTGATGGGTTATTACTCGGAAACTATGATACTTATGAAATTTCTGTCTAAGCCTACAAGATCACATTGGGCCCCTCTACAATAACCTGTCTCAGTTTCTTTTATCTTGGAGTTGTTTTCCTGTGGTGTCCAATTTTCACTTGATGGAAAAAGTGTCAAATGCAAGCAATGTAAAGTTGCAAAGTGGTGCGACTTTCATTTTGCAACTCGTGTGAGTAGAAAAATGGCTTCAATGCATCTTGATAGGTACATTTACGCTCAGCATGGTCCTCTTTCGTACCAAACACATAGAATTGCTCTGAACTATGTTCAACCGGTTTGATCCCTTATGATGGCATGCAAAAAAATTGAAAAGAGAAACATACAAACAACGGTTGAGAAATCTGAGTTTTCCACACAAAAACATATGATAATCCTCAATTCTAGCAAGCGCAAGAATTTTTTTATTATCATCCTTTCCCTTACAAAAATATACAACCAATTGTAAATGCATACAATGGTGGAACTTGGAAACATTTTATTTTTCCTCAATTAACAACTTTGGTTGTGAAGTATTTTGTCATTTTAATTTGAAATGATTTGCTATGCTTGAAAATTGGAGTCTAAGAGAAACAAGTGATGCTATCACATACATTTATTATTTGGTGTGATAAATAAAGTTTCCACCATTGATTCCATTTCTTATTTCTATTATAAATTATAACTTGCTTTCTCCCAAGTCCACTTCCTATACAAGAAATAATATTGCAAAAAGTTGACATATACATCTTTCAATGTGTTTATATGGTGATGGATCAAGAACATAAAAATTCATTTTGCACTATGAGGATTATGCTATGAAAATATTTAAAGACTATTCAAGATAAATGTTTGTATGATAATGTGTCAAGAAGTTAACTACTCATATTCTACTATGAATATTATGTTTTGCAAGTGTTGTGAAGTTTATGTATCTTTTGCTTAATTGAGTTGTTCCAATCAAAATATTAAATATATTGGAATCTTTTTATGAAAAATTTCATGGAATACCAATTGAAAACGCATTTTTTTGCTTTTAGATAAAACATTTCATGGAACTCTTTGGATTAAACTAAATTGAGATATGTAAGAACAAGGGAGCATTAGGAAATACATTGCTCAAGGATTTTAAATAAGCCTTCTCTCTCGTTGCAATTTTGGGTGGATTATTACTTTCAAAGTATTGGGAATGCTTTGCCTATTTTCTAGTTGGCAGTTGCCATTCTAGAAGGCTCATCTCTTGATATATTTTTTACTCATTCTTAATCAATTATCAAGTTAATAATTAGTGTATTTATTTATAGTTAATCTTTTCTTTTCAACTTGTGCAATTTTGGAATTTGTAACTCTACTATTATTCCTAGAAATATTGAAGTTGTTTAACATCGACTAATAAAGTTGTTTAGCATCAATCAATTAATATTCAAGACAAACCATGAAGGACAACAATGATCAATGCTAGGGCTAACCAATTAATAAGTATACATAAGTCAAGCATATACATGTGAATAAGGGAAGCACAAGTACTCAAAAATACGTAAGCCTTAAAGTATACACACGAATACATAGTATAAGCAAATTAATACAAAGTATATGCATGAATACAAGGTATACACATGAAAACACGTAAATCACAAAGTATACATTGGAATATATGTAAATCACAAAGTATACACATAAGTTGTAAAGTATACACTTGAATACACATGTAACTCATATCTATTGAACCATGGATTTATAATGCAAATATGGACACCATTGATAAAAAAGATTTGTATTAGCCAAATATCCATGTAGGCATACATCAATATATGCTGATATAAGTATAAAATATATGTACAAAATATCCATACAGGCTTATGAGAATGTCATATAGGCATACAATGTCAAATATATCCAATACAAAATATGTATAAAAATGCCATATAGGCATACAACAAAGGGCTCTAGATTCAATAGTCATTGCTCTTCATACTCTGGAAATAAACTCTTTCCCTTTGCTTGTCAATTGGATGGTGATACATCTGTCACTCCTTTATTTTGTGGTCGAGGAGTGCTCCTGGTGCTCCTCCTAGGGTTTAGTTCTTGGTCAATTCTTATCTATGACAATAAGAAGTAAATACATTAATATATAGAAATTACATTATAAACAATTATATATTTAACAAAATAATCACTGACCGCCATCTGATGATCACTTTCCACAAGGGAAATATTCAAATGCCCATGCTGAGGCGTGCTGAAGCCCTGTATAAACCATCCAAATAGAAATTAAACTATGAATCAATAATGGTTTGATTTTTCACTAACGAACATTTATAAAATGAATGTAAATTGAAATTTAGTAATTTTCCTCATACCTCCCCTGTCAGAGCCATCAAGGAGTCTATAGAAGATGAAACACCGATCTCCATTGCCCTATGAACATTCAGAGGTGTATCTGCTTGTAACATCAAAAAATAAAGCAACAAATTATTCAATCATGAAAACTACAATAGCCATCCATGTCATGGTTTATAATGTGTGAGATAATGAACAAAATTTTGAGTACTTATTAACCTATATATTTTTTACTATCATGCTTACTATTTTCCCTATCCATATCTTGTTCGAAAACATGTGTTTTTAGGCTTTTACCCATAGAAGCAAGGCGGTGAACCATTTGATAAAATGATTTCATAGACATGTACGATAACTGTGGTGGCATAGAGAAGGTAGTGAACTATTTGAAAAAATGCCTCAAAGAAATGGGTTCTCATGGTGATGGAATTCCATTACAAACAAATGTGTCATGGCATTCCATCACCATAAAACCACATTTCTTTGAGGCATTTTTTCAAAGAGTTCATTTCCTTCTCTATGGTATTATGCTGGGATGGGTGGATGGTATAGTGTGATTTTGGTTATGAGATGGAGGGAGATCATGACATGAATAGGGAAGGGTGGGAACATGAACAAGTGGAATAAAAAGTGGAAGATTCCATGGATTGGTAAATTGAGGATGAGGACCTTGAAAAGAATTTGGAGGGGAATTTTGGCTAATGGGTTGGTTTCTATTCTTCAAGCAATGAGTTGTTTGAAAAAATGTGGTCTTGTGGCAATGGAATGGCATTCCATCACCATGAGACTAAATTTCTTCAAGGCATTCTTTCATACTATTCACTGCCTTGACTATGATATTGCTTACTATTATGCTTTGATATATTTTTTCCAAGCATCCATAGTTTGTTGGAAAGCACCTATTTTAGGCTTTTAGCCATAGTAGCAAGGAAGTGAGTAGTTTGATAAAATGATTTGGTATACATGTATGGAAAATTTGGTAGCATAGAAAAGGTGGTGAGTTGTTTGAAGAAATTCCTTAAAGAAATGTGGTCTCATGGTGATGGAATGGCATTCCATCACCATGAGACCGCATTTCTTTGAGGCATTTTTTCAAACTACTCGCTGCCTTGTCTATGCTATTGCTTACTATTATGCTTTGATATATTTTTTCCAAGCATCCATAGTTTGTTGGAAAGCACCTTTTTTAAGATTTTAGCCATAGCAGCAAGGAAATGAACTGTTTGATAAAATGCTTTGGTAGACATGTATGGAAAATGTGGTGGCATAGAAAATGTGGTGAGCTATTTGAAAAAGTGCCTCAAAGAAATTGGGTCTCATGGTGATGGACATCACCATGAGACCACATTTCTTTGAGGAATTTTTTCAAACAACTCATTTCCTTTTCTATGCTATTGCTTACTATTATTCTTTCATATATTTCTTCCAAGCATCCATAGCATAGACAAGGCAGTGAACTATTTGAAAAGATGCCTCAGTAAAAAGTGGTCTCATGGAATGCCATGACAAGAAAATGCAATTGGAAGTTGCTTGTACTTATTACTTATGCTATGTGAAGTAATTGCATCACTATTTATGTTGAATTTCTAAACAACTATATTGTAGTTAAAATTTTGTCATCTATCAACATCTAGTTATTAGTTATGGAATTTGAAGTAATGTCTTGAGTTTGAAATATGTGCAATGCAACGTAATCAACGATATGAATATAAACTACACAAATATATTAAGTACAATTCATTAGTTAAACTCTTTATTCTATTACCTGTGTGTAGGTTTGTCTAAATCCACTGACACTGGGATATGCTCCCTCAAAACCTCCAATATTAGCCTATTCAACATCCAAAATCACATATTATAATACCCTTCATAAAACAATGCTATTAACATGTAATAAATTTATAATTGTTTACTAGTTACATACCTCAATAGTAGATGCAGTGGAGAAATAAGTGGGTGTAGGGCCAGTGTATCCAATATCAACACTGTGATCCTGAAATTTTATTAAAATCACAAAACTAAATTAGTTAATCTCTCCTTTCAAAAATGAAATTTAATAAATTTAATTTAATGAACATGCTAACATTTACCTAAGAATCGATTCCATAGGCCTCATTCAAAATGTTAGCTGCCCTCTCCATCTCCATAGCTGTAGACATATCCTACATAACAGCCTCTTGAGTGTTAGTGGGATCATATGAACTAGTTTCCTTGCAAGCCTGACACAAATGGGATCGAAGCCCACCACTTGAAGACTCCCCTGGATGGTGTTGTAGAATAGGGCTAGCATGTCTGATGAAACTCTGGGTCAAAGAGTTGATGGCTTGCAAAGTCTCTACCTCGACACTCTCCTTCGTGATGGAAGGGATAATGATGTGCTCATGAGGCAGCCTAGCGAGAGTTTGTCTCTCTTACCGCTTAGGATCTTGATGTCCACCAGGTCTATCTTGAGCCGACCCCCCACCTCTCCCCTGGAAGTCCCTCATATCAAAATAATTCAGGATTTTGTTCAAGATGAACTCACAATATAGTTTCCTCAGCAAATATTGTGGGACTTCACAATTGTTGCATGGTGGGTAATCAAAAACCATGTACCACCTATCCCCAAAAAAGGTCCTAATCTATTGGTGGTGGCACCAATGGATAGGAAACCTCTTCACATTGAGGGTAATATTTGCATTTGTGTGCGGGTTAGTGAATAATGAGCACAAATCTAATTTTGTAATTTTTAGATCTTTTACATCTTCATATAATAATTTATCCTAGTAATAATCCCTAGCCGCTTGCCTCCTATCTTGCCAACCATTTAATTATTTTTTGATTGAATCTACATGTTTTAAAATTTCTTTGAGTGAAGTTGCAAGGGCATTTCTTTCCATGGTTGAACCGTTTGGATCGTTCAACCTCATGATTAACTCAATTTTTTTTTTATTGTTTTCAATTTCACTCATTAAGTTTTGCTGATTGCCAGGAGGATGTTGAGGGATTGGTGGAGGAGATCATTGTTGTGGTTGTTCAACTTGAGGATTTTGTTGATGTTGTTGTTGTTGTTGTGCTTATTGAGGATTTTGAGGAGGGTTTGTAGGTTCATTAACATCTCCTACAAATTCAAAAAATAAATATAAAAAAAAACTAAAACTAACAAATTCACAGCAAAAAATAAACAATCCTTACCTCTCAAACCTCCTCGTCAACATGGTGGCATCCTATCAATGAAATAGCAACAATTTGATGAAAAAATTTGCTAGGTGGCTCCTCCTAGAACACGAGCGCGGAAATGAAGGGTTTTGGCCATGGGAAAAAAAAAACACAGTCACAATGAAAATGATTTTGAATTCCTTTTTTTTTTGCTTTTAATACCTCATAATGTGAGTGTGTTATAACGCACTATAGGCTCATTGTGTCCAAGCCTTAGGCTTGGCACACTAAGCCATAACACGAGCACGTTATAATGTGCTCACGTTATAACGCACTCACGTTATGAGATTTCAAAATTAAAAAAAAAAAATTGGCCACAAATTGGGACCCCATATTTTTGCACCTGCCCATCTATCTCCATGCATTCCATACTTGAGCATTCAATAAACACATATTAAAACTATAAAAGATTCTCCTTTCATTCTTTCAGAAAGAGAACATCCAATACAAGAAACAAACATCCTATACAAGAAACAAAGACAACGCTTTTCCCTTACTCTTCCGTACATCAAATATAGACAAATGCACTCTATCGATAATAGAAACACCATAGTTAGGATTTGAAAGAGGTATCAAAAGAAAAAATCAATGCAATGATTATGAAGGGAGTCAATTCTCCTCTTCTAGCTAATAACATCTTCCAAAGGTGACAAAAAATAGAGTCTTTTATTTATCATTGTGACATAGAATTAAAATATAGACATAACCATTCCAAATTGACTACATATGGGCCAAGAACTGGATTGTATCGATTCATCAAGAATTGACCTCAATAACCAATCACAAAGCCAAAAAACATCCACATAATGAAGCAACATCTAATTGCATATATATTGGGAATTTTTCTCATGACAACTCCATCTAGCCAAACAATGATGTCAAGGATCTTACATAAACATTGAGAAAAGAATAGACTCATTACAATGAGATGATTTCCCAATCAATCACATCCATCTAGTGTTTGGCTGACTCCCAAAATGATCTTCTCTCTCCAAATGGTTATACGCTGCCATCCATTATTTCTTTTTTCACAAGCCGAACACCTCCTTTCACTGTTGCAACTATCTTTTGATCAAAAAACTCAATGAGAATGAACCAATCTCCTTCTTTTTGCCACAAGAAGCCACCTATCATTGAGAAGGAACAAGTATGGGCCAAAAGAAATGAAATTTTTCAAAACCAAAACAATAAAAAATGCAAGTCAAAATTGGGCTCGATGCCCCTACATCATAAAAGCATAACAATTTATCAAACACTATTAGTAGTGGCATAAAATTCTTGTTCGGGCTCAAATTTCAAAGAAAAAAAATGAGGGGTGTATTGAACATGATATTCTATGTTAGTTTCCACCGACCTTTGAAAGTGGTATGAGCTAAAGCTAGAATTCCAGAAATATCTCCCTTTGGAACCCCATTGATTTCAATAATAGATGTCGTTGCTTTATTCTATGTTGTTTCTACCAAAAAAGAATGCATTGTGTAAATTTATTGTAGAACATGGGGCATTATTTTTAATATCGACAATAAAACAAAAAGCCTTCAATTGTATCCTAATCATAAACTAATAAATAATTAAAAAAACAAATTAGGTATTATTTGATTCTATCTTAGATTCTTACTATATCAATGAACACACATTTTTTTCCTATAACAAAAGGCATGATTGCAATGTATAAATTTTGTAAAATATTAATAAATTTCTACATAAATATTAGAGGTACATATGATAAAAAAAATAAGGTTGAACAAAATATTCTTTGGCCAATAAGCTTGGAAGAAGAAAACACAATTATACAATTGCAAAATTTGAGAAAAAATATTTTGAAATATAGCTAAGATACAATACTTATGATTATTTTGACCTAAATGTATGTTATTGTCTTAAGCATGATAGAACAAAAGAAAAGAAAATATGTCGATTATAGTGTATTAAAACATAAAATATTGACAAGCCATAAATATATCTAAGACAAGTGGGGGCTCAAATATGTAAGAAAAGAAACTAAGAAAAAGAGTGGACAAATAGAAATAGTGAGATTATTAGTAAAACAGATCAAGGATAGAATGAAAAAATCAGATCTAACATAATATGGTGAAAATATGTAAAAAGAATGGATGAATGAAGTTGATTTGTGTAGTGTAGTGCAGTGTCATAAAATTACACCCCGTGGAAATTTCACACTTGTGCATTTGGCCCACTTCATTTATGGCACCTCATTGCATTTATGCCAAAAACCTTATGAGTTGAAATGTCATGATTTCAACTCCAAAAGGGACAATGGAAAAGTGTTAGCAGTCTGCCACCACATTTCTTGTAAAGTTTTGAGTTGGACACTTGTGCGATGTGCAGACATCTGCACAACGTGCAAGCATCCCCATACTTTATGAGTTTAAATGAGGGAATCTTGTGAACTTTTCCCATGACACACATCATCGCGGTAGAATTGTGGGTGTAACGGCTCTTCCCACCCATGCAATCTCACAAAACTCCACTTTTCACTTCTATTCTCATTCATTCTCACTTCTTCTTACTCCAACTTGCTCTCTTGCTCTTTTCTCTTCTACATATCTTCTCTACAATGAAGCTCTACCGGATTCATGTCTCATCAACAACCAATTCTCTCTTGCAAGCATATAGCATTTCATCTATTAAGCCAAGAGGGAGCCACAAACTATTGGTAACACTCTCTTCTTGCTTTATTTTGTCTTGTCATAATTTTAAAAATATCTTGTAGAAGTTTGTCTATTTTATTTGTGATACTCGTTCTCATGCATAGTGATGTTTTTCTTTATCACAAGTCTTGTTTATTTTATTACACAACTCATCTATTTTCTATTTGTTTGGTTGTCCATGGAGTTGTAAACACTAAAACAGGGGTTTGACTAAGGCAAGCCATAAAACAGCCCCAACACTTTTCCTCATCTTTGTTGTGTGCAGGCTTCCAAATTTGAAGAGTTGAGTACTTGATATTTCTTACTTTTTAGCTCCTAGTTTGAAAAGGATGACAATGCAGGGCACAAACATCTGGATGGTGCATTGGCATCCGTTGATCGTGACCCTGTCCTCCCAAGAGAAGATTTTGTAAGTTTTCCTTCTTTTGTTTTTATAATTTATATTTTGTAATCTCTTACCAATTTGTGTTAATTTTCATCTTTCCATTCATAGCTCAATATTTTATTTAATTACATTTTTACAATCTCTTTCATCTTGCATCCCGTCACTTGAGATTTTCACTTTGAGGTAATCAAGGGCTATTCACTCCTTGCAGATGATTCCTTGTCCTAGAGACTCATGAGTAGTGCATCCTCTCCATTACATTTTGGTGAACCCGACGTGAAATAAAATCATGTTAGATCTTTTTCTTCAAAGTTTTAATTCTTTTGCTAATGCTTTCTCTAAAGAATATTTCAATATGTTGGATAATGCCCTGGATGGTTTCTTAGAGGCATCTCCTTCTATCTGTAGATCTCCTAAAAAAATTTCATCACAACCGTCTTCTTCTTTTTCGCAAGTCGAAGAGTCCGTGAATGTAGTTGTAGTCTCTAAAACTCCTCAAAGACCTAAGAGATCCATCATTTATGTGACTCTGGCTAGCTCATCACCTAAAATAATTCATTATGTTTGTGGGTTCCAGTCACTAATGACTCGTCAGACCTTTACATGAGATTCTTACAATCTACAACTTCTTCCTATAGAGTTATAACTCATACTTACAACACTAGAAGGAATTAACAAAATTTGAATCAACCTATTTCCTTACCATCTTCTCAACCAAGTCTTCCTTCAACACTTAATCCTGCAACTAAAGCACCTAGTGAGTATGATCTTGTTGAGAAACTTCAAGTTACTCTTGCCAAGATCTCACTATGGGATTTACTTCAATTTTCTCTAGTTTATCAAGGAATGCTTCAGGAAGCTTTACAAAATATTCTCTTGCCTTCTTTTTCTAGGTCGATAGATGTTAATGTGTTAATGACTCATATTCATACAAATTCACCAAATATCACATTCCATCTGCAATAACTCCCACCTCCAAAAGTATAGAAGCAAGTTGATTCTTTAATGACTATAATTAACATTAACAAAATTAGTATCAGGCATGCTCTCATTGACTATCTCAACTCTCAATGTATGTAGCATTGAATTATTACCTAAGATTAAAATCGATTCATCTTCTCTTGCTGCTTCTTCTTTGTACATTCATGGATTTGATAATGTTGGTCGATAATCCCTAGGCATGATAATCTTGCCTTTGAGGTTAGGACCTCTTACCATACCCACCTTGATCTATGTTATGTCATGAACTTTACCTTATAATATTCTCTTGGGGAGACCCTAGATTCACACTTTAGGGGAATTTATTCTACTTTGCATCATTATATAAAATTTGTTGCTAATAACAAAGTATTTACAATCAAGTCTAACCTTGATGCTCAACTGCTAGTCAAACCTTGGTTGCTTCCACTTTTAAAATTGCATTCCTTCATTATCTCTAATGTGTTGTCATCCTCTTTGTCAGTGCCTATTTTAAAGGTTTCTCTTGAGATAATTGTCCCTAGAGAAGATTTTCCCAAAGTTGAGAATCCTAAGTCTACCCCTTCTACTTCTTCCTCTGAATCGAACACATGTCTTGGTGATGATTGGGGATCCTTAAACTTTACCAAATTTTTTTGTAGACACCTAAAAATTTCCTACCCCAACCACACCTCATTTTATCCAATCTTATCCCATTAATTAATTAAATAATATTTATTTAATTATTAATTTAGCCATCACCTAAAGATGTAGGAAATACCTCAGTGGGTTTGCAACTAAGAAAACCCTCCTGTGAAACAGTGTCTGAAGTGGTGAAAATAATAACAGTTCCAACTCCGCCAAACCTCACACTCAGACATTCAAACTAGTAGCTCACAAAATGGTTGGTGAGTGTCAAAGAAACTTTACAAAAACCTGACTGCGGAGCTCCCCTTTTTCGTGACCGTAACCAATGGTTGAGTCCTTATAGACCCTCGCTATGCATTCCCAGCACCAAGGCCCTATCTGAAACTCAAAATTGAGCAAGCGTTAGAGTCCCCAAGTCAAGAGACCTCTGCAAACCCATCCCCATGAGTCGTTGTTACTGGGAAGTCATTCCTACTCAACCGGTGTTTAACGATATAGCCTGAACGATTACCCACTCGGTGGACCCTACCCCTGCCATCGCTATTAATTTTCCTGAACAATTGGTCAAGAAAATAGCTAGGTAAACAATTCCCTGTGGGGATAGCCTTGCAGATGTTGGTGTGCATGTCATTGTTCATTTTTCCAATGTTTCTAATGGCTAGAACCTGAGAGCTTGACACCATGCGAGCCCCACACCCCATCCTTCCGCAAACATATATCATTCAAACAAGTTTTAATGATTTCACGATGCAATTGTAAAATAAGTACCCAAAATTATGAGCCTAAACGACATTGTGGAACTGCCTTAGCAATCCACTATTGGTGGAGGGACATCCCGACACAGCCATCACTTAATAACAAAACTCTTGCATCTTTCCATTATGCAGGTCTCGCTTCCTTGGCCCATATAGATGAAAGTTTTGAACCCAAGAGATGAAGACTTCAAGTCAAAGCCTCTTTTCAGGTTCACCTTTGCAGGCCACCTTTTGTGAAAGGCAATCACAACTTGGTCGTTGCTTAATGGAAAAACTTCACCACCCCTCAACTTGTGGACCCAATGCCAATTAATGTCACTCTCGGCAACAAAATGCTCAATCAATAGAAAATACAAGTCAATAGGTCTCAACGGGTCCACCCTTGTGGACCGCCGCCCATTCAAGGCCACTATCTAATGACAAGCGCCCAGTGGAAACCCGCCACACAACCTCCGCACATCCAACTTCCACATTTCACAAAATGACAAAGCTTCCATGCAAGATGATTAGGGAATGATTTCATGCATATGCCAAATGTTTAGAAGAAAGGTTGACTAAGTAAGGAGACATTGCAGGTTCTACCATGTGGAACTCTGCTTGTGGAAGTTTGCCTTCCCAATGCCATTCCTTAGGGCTTTCACCCTAGTGGCTTTTGCAGGGCAGAAACCTGCACTACCAGACCCACATTTTTGCAAATTGCCTAAATGAACTCAAAATGATAAAATATAATGGATGTAATGATCTTTTAAGGGCATGTGATGTGCTTGATGATATAGTAGCATGATTTAACTAATATTTTCCTTCTTAATTCATCAGAGCACTTATTGTACCCCTTTTTTGTGCATAATTTATGGAACTTGCTGAGGGACCAGTGGAGAAAGAAGATAAAGGAAAAAGGCCAACAAGAACTCCTAGAGGAAAAGAAGAGAAAGAGAAAATGAAGTATCAATTTTATGGGGTCGAGTGCACCTCAAAAATCACCTCTAATTGGAACAAAGTCACTAACATTAATCTGGGGAATGCTAATATCGACGATTTCTAACAAAGGTTTATGGTCAACCCCACAACAGAGGAAGCCTTGAGAATTATGAAAAGTAGAATCGTAAAGACAGCAGGCTTTTCTCTCGCTCTAGTTTCTCTAGAACTAGTGATGGCTTGTTGGAAGTGTTATCACCCTCACAATAGAAGGATAGTCACCGGTGATGGAAGAGTACTGGTAGACCTATCTCCCCAGTCAATTAGAAAAACATTTGGAATTCTTGTGTTTGATCAAATGGAAGAAGTTGAAAAGGAGTTTTCCTTGAAATTATGGAAACAAGATCCTATTAGCTACAAGAGGAAAATCAATTAAACATGGCTTAAAGAAAAGAGGGGCAATGCCAACAAGGTCCCTCAAACACTATACAAGAGTGATTTTTTAGAAGAAGCCAATGAATTAGTCATGCTTCTAAGTAGAATAATGGGCCTCCCAACTTCCTCATTCTTTGAGGAGTGGATGTTTTATTTCATAGAGGAGATCCTCTGAGGCAAGGCCAAGTTCCATTGGGCAAAAATGATAAGTGAAAACCTGCACAATCAATTTGTGCTAGTGAAGAAGACCTCATAATTCTATATGATGTCTTATCTAGTCTACCTCTTGGTAGTTAAGTTCCCATATAAAGGATTAGATTGTGCTAGGATGTTAGGAACAAAGAAGGGAAAACTTAGGGTATATGATTACTACCCTCATCTTTAATATAGAAACTTTAAGAAGTACTACAAGAGAGTCAACGATGCCTTCATTGGGCATATTATTTGCACTCTGTCAGGGGAGTACCACAGGAGAATGTCCCACAGTGCTAAAGTAGTGGTGAAAGGGTTCAGGCATTGGTTTATCCAAATCCCAAAGATTACATACATCAGATCAGAGGGGTTCTCAGAAAGACCCTACCGGCTGTCTGGTTACCAAAATGATAGAATCATATTGTTAGAGCTTACTTGGTAGTTGCAGACTACCCACACTTTACTGCACAATAAGCACCATGATGGGGTTCCATAACCCCTCAAATTTGGATAGGGAAGTACTCTTGCCTTGCTGCCCCATGCACATAGTACTCTAAGAAGGAGCTTGTCGAATATAATTTTGAGTTGCACGCAGAGACATGAGGCTTGGACCCCCTCGAAAAATTGAAGAAGCAAGTTGGAAGGAAATACACTCACATGCCACATATAGAATATTTCTAGGAAAATTATGATGATGAACATGAAGTCAAAAGAAAACATTACATGAGAATGACCGCCCAAAACTTGTAAAGGCCATTAACTTATATCTAGTCCCAGACCATATTTTTGAAGATGACAATGTTCTGGATGAAAAGTACAATGCTCTGATAAATGTTCCTTTTCAAGTAATTGACTGAGCTAAGCAAGAGGTCACAAACCTAGATATTGTCACCCATCCTTTAGAGAAAAGGACCAAGCAGTGGATAGATGAGCGAATAACTTAATTATGTGAGTAGGGTGCAAAGTTAACCTATGAGGAGCTCGAAATGCCAACTATTCATGAGGAAGGTTCCCCACACAAAGATGAAGAAGCCGAGCGACCTTGCTCACCACCACCCACCAAATTTTCTCTCCCATTAGTTGTTGCCACTGCATCATCCCCTTCCACTCCCCAATCATTTCCCATCTTGTCTGCAGCTGCTGTTGACATTTTTATCCACCCCATCTCTGCCTCCCTGACCACTCCAGTGGTGGTGCTTGATTCTTCCTCCTCCACCACTTTCCCACTATCATCTTCCTCACTCCCACCCCTACTACCAACTATTTCTACCTTGTCACCATCTCTACCAACAACCTCTATGGTTCCCCTCTCCTTGCCACATGCCTTCGCTGCATATTTGTAGAACACTCCATTTGAGCTCTTCGAGGTAATATTAATACCTCACATTCAAACACTAATGGCCCAGCTTTTTGCTACCTTTCCTCTTCCTCCAACTCCTACCGAGCCACCAAAAATGGAGGAAACAATGCAAATTTTAGAAGAAATGGAGAGGCTAAGCTCAAAGCAACCTAAAGAAGCAGTTGAGGATATTGCTAATGAGCCAGAGGACTTTGACCGGAATGACTACTATGAGCATCCTGAGGGAGGATTTAAGGTTGATTTGGATGAGGTGGCCTCCGAGGGAGAAGGGAAGCAAATGGATGAAGGTGGAGACACAAGAAAATTTGATGATTATTACAAGGTTGAGACCTTTGACCAAGAGCCAGAAAAAGAACAACCTGAAAGGCATACAAAAGAGGAAGCAAACCCAGATGGACATTATTTTGATGAAGGGAAAATTGATACAAGTGTAGATACAGAGAAGGCTGATGAACCTCCACAAACTAGCCAAGATGAGGGCCTGAAATGTGAAGTACCTCTGAAAGGAGAGCAAGAGAAAGACAAAGAAGAAGAAAAGGGCATAAAAGAAAAGAGTGTTGAGCCCAAGAAGGAATTTAAAATTGAGCATAAAGAGACTAAAGGGACAACACTGAAAGAAGAAAATATTGTTGAGGAAAATGTGGAAACTATTGATCTTGATAAAGGAAAGGCCATACTAAGGAAAAGGAGCAAGATGAAGAAGAGGGAATTGATGAAGATGCTCCTGGGCATGAAGAGAATGAGCCAACAAAAGAATAGGAGGAAGGGGATAATAATAAATCTCTAGACCATCAAACAAAGGTTACTTCATGGCTAGAGCAATAGTTGAAGAGAAAGTCTCTCATGCTTACAGACCCCAAGGCTTGATTGGAAGCTATATTGGCACATGCACAAGTAAATACCTGAAAATAGAAGAAGCTAAAGATCAATTCGCATGTTGCAACTAATGCTTATGGGTCTAGGATACATCAAGTGGCCACTCCTACAATGGGAAAGGATGCTAGCACCATCCAAGGAAAATATTATTAGGTGACTACCTTCAATTTGGGTTTGGCATCCCAAATGCAAAAGATTGATGAATTTCAGGGGTTAGTGTTCACCATCCTTCAATAGATGAATAAAGATCAATCGACAAAGGATTCAAGCTAAAGGCACAAGTGGTAGAGTTAACTGCCTTCACATAACAATGGAAAACCTCCAGAGAAGAAGCTCCAATAGAGTTTCTTGTGCCCACATTTCTCTCAAAAGAGGAACTAAGTAAAATGGAAAGAAAGAATAACTAGACCAAGTCTACCTCAGAGTGGTTCAAGAGGGTAATTGACATTGGTGAAAAAGGAATCCACCATGCAACTAAGATGCACAATGAATTTCGGGTTTCGCAAAAGGAAGTGGAAGAGGTAATGGAGATATGTCAAGAGTTTCCTAAACTTTACAGGATAACGTACCTAAAGCTGGAGAGCATCCTCAAACTCTCCTGAGAAACTTAGGAAAAGGAGAAGGAGCTAGTGCTGTCCAAGGAAGACCACTGGCTACTTGAAGCCTGGTAGATGAATTTTGAATACAAAAAGGAAGTTTTATAAAGAGCCTTGCTAGAATTAGAAGCCAACCACGAATGGATCATAGAGCACTGGGTCAAATGTGATGAGTTTTTGAAATTGATGATAGACTATGAGATGCCCACCCTGGAGCTAGATCAGGAAATAATCAAATGAGAATTCCACAAGAGAATAGAGCAAGGGGCCGGTGACACATTGTAGAATGACTTCATGGATTTTACTGCAAGATCCTTCATGGAGTTCAAACAAATAATCAGAGTTGAGCCAAAATGCACAAAGCATCAAGATCAAAGTATGGAAGGATTTAAGAGAGTTTCCTTCCAAATCACTAAATCCAATCTCTTTGAAAAAAAAAGTTGTTGGCTATCATTGGAAATTTTGTGGAATATGCTACTCTGTAGAAGGAAGCTGGAAATCCAATTATATATGATGAATATTTTCTAAAGTAGCTAAAAGAGCCAAAGGTAGCTAAAAGACAAAATGTACTATAGGAAAAAATAAAGAAAAGACAAAATAGTCTTTTCTATATTGTAAAATTTTGTACTCACATGGGGTTAGGTGAAACCCTAAACTAAAATGAATCTAATCCATTCATTGTAAATGAATCTTGATAATTAATTCTACCTTTTGAAAACTATAAATAGGGGCATCCTCTCATTTTCAAAGAGAGATGAGTTGTATAATGACATGCTACTGCAATATATAAGAAAAGCATTGAGTTGATGGTTTCTTGTGTATTTCTCTTTATGTGTGCATGATTCTATCTCCAAAATTTTGTTTCATCATTGTTCATTTTAGTTTAAGTTTAGTTTCTATTAGTAGTTCATGTTGAACTTTAATGGTGGATGCATGTTGCAGTGTGTGATGCACTTTAAGCTCATACTTTTGGCCATTTGTTGATGAAAAATTGCTATGTAAAGTTAGTCTGAGCTAATTAATTTACAACACTTAACTTCAACTGTGTATGTGTATGCTTTAAGTGTTCATGTTGCAGTCTAAAAAATCATAAGTAACCCTTAGAAGATTGCACTAGTTTTGTGAGTCTATGGGCTATCCTTGGTTAAACAAAATTGTTGATGGTGTTTTTTGCACAACAACAACTCAGACAGAATGCAATATTCTATCTCTCTTGAAAGGTTATTTTCAACAATAAATTACTGAAAATCACCCCAAGGTCTCTCGGGTGTCAGGTCATGACAATGCATAAACAACTCAGATAATATGTGAAAATGCTGGTAATCACAAGGGGCCTTACAAATGAACAATGCTAGAAGTGAATTTTCATCAGATGCAACGATATGATGATGCTTTCAATCCTAAAACTAACCCAGATTCAAAATAAACAGCAAAAGAGATAAGGATTTAGAGAAATTCTATTCTATTCTAACTCTTAAGGTCAATCACAGTAATGATGAAAGCTGCAAATGGACAGATCCCCAATAAAACCGATCTCTGCTTGATCAAGGACAGACCTGCAACTACATAGAAATGGTGCAATCTTCTGGGGAAATCCAAAGATTTTTAGACTTTGAACATTCATTCACATACCCAACTGCTGGCACAATGTAAACAAGCATTCACGGTTGAACTTAGCACAGAAGTGAGGCCCAGACTAACTTTACACAACAATCTATAATCAGCAAATTGCTAAAAGTATGGACCGGAAATCGATCAACATCATTAACATTTCACCACCATTGTAAAAGAGTTGAAATCTAACATCTAACATCTAACGTCCAACATCTGAGAATCAAGAACAAGAAACCATAAAAATTGTCGAAAATAAATACAAAGTTTGCTAAATCAACAACCCAATTATATTACTTCTCCAGCATTACATAACAATTTCAAGTCTCTTATCTCGTACAGCTAATTCTGAAAACTACTTGCCAATTCTGGCCTTCTAACTTAGCAAAATTCTAGCCTAGTCAAACTCCTAAAATCTCCTCTTACAAATGAGGCACAAATGCCATATATACAGAACCCCCAAACATGTCGGCCCAATTAGATTTTACAATAATAACTGGCCTCAAAACAGGTCGGCCTAAGGAGAAATTCAAAAGAGGACAAGATTTGCATTAAATGCATGAATATTATCCATGTCGGCCCACGATCTCCAGCAAAATCAGATTCACGTGCCCTCTAGAAAGTCCTCCAACTGTAGACAGTCTTGGCACGGATTTTTAGGCAGGTCCCATTTTGAAAGTTTAAATTGAACACTTCCAGATTTCCCTCCTTCGGCACGAATCCATATGCAAGTCCCCCTTTTTAATATTTGTTTAGTCCTGAAAAACAAATATCATCATTAATAGTTCTGAAAAACAGATATCATAATTTTTTCCATTTTTGGAAATTTTATTTTCAACATCTTTTTCAAGAAATTTTCATTTTCAAGAACATTTTTAAAAAAAATCCATTTTTTGGAAAAAATATATAAATAAATAAATAATTATTTTCGAAAATTTCCATTTTGGGAAATTTCGATTTCTTCCGGAAATCCACAAGGGAAAACGAAAATCAGGGCAGATTCCATACCAAAATCCAGGAAAATTCAGGTGGACAGGAATCCAAAAATCCGCAAACAGGAATCCAAAATTAACAGATTATGGGAAATTCCAACGGACTGGAAAATCCCGGATTTTGTTCAAAACCTAGTTTTTCGAAGCACAACTCGGGGGAAGGACTTGGACAAGCAAGATAAACATCTAAGGACCCCCAAAGGCAATGAAAGCAATAAAATTAAGGGGCCAAAAGACACCAAAAGCCAATCCGGGAAATTCCAGGCAGACAGGATTATGGGAAATTCCAGCCAGACAGGATTATGGGAAATTCCAGCCGGACTGGAAAATCCTGGATTTTGTTCAAAACCTAGTTTTTCCGAAGCACAACTCGGGGGGAAGGACTTGGAGAAGCAAGATAAACATCTAAGGACCCCCAAAGGCAATGAAAGCAATAAAATTAAGGGGCCAAAAGACACCAAAAGCCAATCCGGGAAATTCTAGGTAGACAGGATTATGGAAAATTCTAGCCAGACAGGATTATGGGAAATTCCAGCCGGACTGGAAAATCCTGGATTTTGTTCAAAACCTAGTTTTTCTGAAGCACAACCTGGGGAAATCACTTGGGCAAGCAAGATAAACATCTAAGGACCTCCAAAGACAATGAAATCAATAAAATTAAGAGGCCAAAAGCTAGAGCAAAAAGAGGGTCCCTGCTTTCAGTGGGGCGTGTGTGCAAAACTGCACAACAAAAACTTAGTTTGGAAGTTTGTCCACTATAGCATCAGCCATTGTTATTGTTCATCTTAGTTTCAGACTTAGGGAAACTCCTAAACCCTTCACCCTTTTGAACTTTCTTGAAAATCTGAGTTAAATATACAATTCCAACATCACTATAAAGCTAAATCTAATGACAAAAGTGAGTTTCAAACTACTGCCTTGACATTGTTGTCACTGTTCATTCACGTCCAAAATTATGAAACTTCATCATAGACCAAAGAAAACTCCATGCTTCATCAACTATAAATTCCCCTTGTGGTTACCAACAAATCACAACAAATAACTGAGTTGTTTTGCAAAGTGATGACCTGACACCCAAGAGACCTTAGGGTGATTTTCTGAAACTTAGTTGTATATTTTCACCTTTCAAGAGAGACATCACACTTGTGTGTTGTCTTTGTTGAGAAGTGCAAAAAACCCCCATCAACACAATGTTCAAGAGGCCTTTCTTATATAGGAAAGGTGAGAGATATGATTAGACAAGATTATGACAAGTGTCTTAATCCTATGACATGAGACAACTAACATAATAGATATCAAATAACCTAGGAAACAAGATGTAAGCGACATAAGATAAGATAAGATCTAATGGAACTAAGGATTCTAGAAAAGATTCCTTGGATCTAAGTAAACTTAACATGTGGATAAGACTTACTAGGTGAACTGGTTAGGAAAAACACCTTATTCACACCAACAATAGAATATGTAGATTTTTCATTATAAATTGTTAGATCTAAGATTTTGTACATTTTTTCTCAACATAGATTAACATAGGAATAATTTCCAAACCTTAAATTACTTTCAAATAATACACTTGAAGATTCATTATATCCTTTTTAGAGGTGGTATCCTTTATGAGTGTATGTAAATTTACTTTTCAAGTTGGCTAATTTTTTTCATATAGCTTGGAATGCATGTCCATGCTAGATCTATACACACATAAAAATGGTGAAATATATCAATTTGAAATTGGTATTACCTATGTCATTTCCCATTTAGTTTTTGTGACCAGCTTGGTGGAATGTCTTAACACAATATTATATATCAGTAAGTGGCAAAGTCTTGTGTTCAAGGTGCATCATGTCTTGGTTCCTATCCATATACATTTCATCCATGTTTGCACCAATTTTCATAGCTTTATCACTTACTCATCATTATTATACTCTTATCTACACCTATGTCCATGCATTCATTACTTACAATGAAAAAACCCACTTTATCCCTCTAGATCATTTCCATATTACTCAAGATTGACCTAGGTCAATCCCAAGGCATGTGGAATGACCCCAAAATTTAAATGGTTAAATTAAACTCTAACTTTCTTACTCTTTTCTACTGGTTATTATGAGTTGACTTAACACATGTTTGTACAACACATTGTTATTTATTAGATAAAAAAGGGTTTTTGAAAGCACCCAACCCTTTTATAAAACATAAAAAAATTAAGACAAGCATACACTAAGTATGTACAATAGCATAACTACAACAAAGGTATCACGACAAATAGGACAAAAAAAGAACAAAACTGTACAATATCATAAATAAACCTAACAATTCTCATGTCTTTGACATAAACATGCAACTAAGAAAAATGTCTCAAAGGACCTTTCTTCCTTCATTGGATAACTATCCAAGAAATTTCATTATCCAAATCCATCAAAACAGGAGAGAAAGGAGAGGAAACATTCTCCAATGCCCAAATCAAGGGTGGCACTTGAAGAAAGGAATGTCAAGCTAGGGAAGATAACTATGGAGTAGCCACCATACAAAATGAAGGAGGCATGCAAACAACACCCACAAAATGGGGTGGGGTCCAAAGGAGACACAAGTGATATAGGTAGATACGTGACCACAACCATCAGTAGCAAAAGGTTCTAAAGGCTCTAAAGTAGAAACAACCTCAACCATATCCACAATAATATGTTCACATGTAGAGCATTCTTCCACCGTGAGGAAGATCGTGACAACTTTGAATGAGGGAAATCTAGTGTCAAATTCTTGTAGAAAAGCATCACCTACAACAAAAAACTTTGATTTCATAATCTAAAATTTGACTCTAACTGTAATCAATAACCTAGAAAACAACCACTACTTGGAGAGCTTTTGAAAAATCCAAATCCACTAGGATATGAGTGTAGGTGTTGTGAGAAAAAATAGGTATGGCTTGATCCACCAAAATAAAAAATTTCAATAGTTTTATGTCATTATATTTAAAGGCATTCAATGTGTAACTAATTCATAATTGATTACAAGGGTAAAATTATTAGAGTGTTTTTTGATTTTTAACAATAATAAAGATTCAAATGTACATCATCATAAAGGCCATTTGGATATATGTGTATAGGAGCGAATTTTCACCCCTTACACAAATTTCCCTTTTACACTTCCTCACCTTAGAAAACCAAATCCAAAGGCGAAAATACACATCACCCTGCTGCCTTTGTTCCACTTGGCATCTATCTTTTGTGTTGGTAGAAGAATAACTGTCGAGGACACCCGCGCGATGCATAAACATCCGCATAGTGCACTTATGTCCCTAATGGATTCCTACATTTGAAGTTGGCAGAGGCATTAAACTTCCTATTGGAAATGATTTGTAACATCCCTCTTCGACCAACCGACTTGAAGATGCCTTATTCTTGATCATTATTCCTTCAAATGGATTCATTCTTCATTCATTGCATCCTCTTCACAACTATCTTGCATTCTCAAGCATTCTCATCCTTCATTTCACTCTCAAGCAACACTTTGTCACTCCATAGCAACAACAACAACACTCCATCAACTCCGTAGAGCAAGTGTGGAAGAAACCATTGTAGCAGGGGTTTGAGTCCTCTTTTCTCCTCCATTAGCTAGTGAGCTCTTGGTGGAGGTGGTAAGTATTTTCACTCCTCTCCTCTACGATTTGGTTGAGTAGGACTTTACTTTTTTGAAGTGTTTATTGTGTTCTCTACTTTCTTTTCTCCTTTATCATATATTTCTCTATCATTGCTATCTTGGCTGTCAGTGGAGGTGCAAACACCAAAATGAGGGTTTGATTGAGGCAAACTCCTATACAACCCCCAACAATTTTCCCTCTTTCTTGTGTGTAGGTGGATGTGCTTTTTGGAGCTAGTTGGTGAATAGGCTCTTTTGTGAGATCATCTTTGTCACCTTAGCTTTAATATATTTTCTTTATCACATTCATTTGTATTTCTCATATGTCATAGTTCTATTTTTTTCCCTTAGAAATTACTAGCTAGGTTGTCAACTTGTTTTCTAGTGGTTCTTACTGTATTTTCGGTTCTCTCATTGTATGAATGCTAGTGCATCTGAGAGACGCCAGCGCACCGAGCTTTTGTCTTGGAACCGTGCTTTCGTCCTTGGGAAAAGAGCTACCTGAGGTACATTGTTGAACCCGAAAACTGACTCACCTAGCCCCATTCTAGATTTCAGGTCTGCAAAGTGATTGAAGGACCTTACATTCCTCATCATTCTCATCCCTCATTTTAAGACACCCTTTTAGAGTGAGGTAAGTTAGGGTAGCCTTTTTCTCTTGGCTCTTTGTGACCTGGGGCCTTGAATGTGGTTGGTCCCCTCTCTTACATTTTTGGTGAACTCGACATGAACCATTTTGGTTTCATTTTATGATACTGAAAGCTCCATTCCTCATATTCTAGGATTGTTGTAGGTGTGAGTGTTGTGAGGCCTTCACCTTACAACACCTGTGACCCCTAGTAGGAATATTTGGAAGGTTCTGCAAGTGTTGCGTAACAAAACCTTAATTGGGTCATTGTCCTACCTTTCAACCTTTAGAGGGTCCTGAGAGAGTTTCGTTCATTGCATGTGATGGCCTCCTTCCTACATCAACCTATCCCCTCTACACAACTTGTGAGAAGTGGTACTGGTATAACCTTCACTTCGTAGAATCTACCAATAGGTTTTAATAGGGTACCACCTCCTCTCTACATTCCTGTTCGAATCAATGGAAACATCGTAGCAGGTGTTCTTATTGATTTGATTTCTCAAGTAAACATTATAACCAAGGAGATCATGCTAATAAAATTTTTGCATAAAGATGGGTATGATACACCTGTGAGCACCATCTGCACGCATGACAGACTTTTTGTACCTCCTTTGGATAGTATCGTCTTGTCCGTTTTGGTTGGATCTAAATCCATGAAGCTTTTGTTCAACATAATCCATGGATCTAAAATCTTTAGAGTGAGGTTGGGTATCCCTTGGTTAGTAGCTATGAATTCCATACCTTCGGTTGTGCATAAATGTCTAAAATTTATCGACGAAGGTTTTGTGCACGTGATTCATGACACCGGTTATAAACCATTGGTTGCTTGTTATAGTTTCTCCTTGGGTTACTCTTGGCCTACACCCGTTGGTCCTCTCCCACCTAGAAAGGACCTTTTGTACCAAACTTATTTGAATTACAAGAGAGGGTGCTTGACGCCAAGAGTGAGATACCCTCCATCACCTTATGTTGTTTCACATAGGGCTTGCTTAAAAGCTGACAGTGATATCGCCAAGGCACATAGAAAGGAAGAAGAGAAGTGGTCTGGAGATCCTCCTTCTTCCTCTTTCACTATTCATCCTAACGCTTCCTCTCACCCTACTATGGTGCCGTCAGTTTCTATTCCACGTTTACAATAGAATCCTATGGTTCCTGCTTGGCGAAATTCCAAGCGTCCTGCATTCAAACTTCCTGTTCTGCCCACAGAGCCTAGGCATGTTCGGTATAGTAGGAAGAAAGTGTCCCATGGGGAGTCCTCTTTGTCTCAACCTTCGCAGCCTCCTACCACTTCTGCTCCAAAAGTAGTAAGTGGGAAAAGGGTCGCTGCTAAGGCACTTGAGTTGACTCCTCCCATTTTTCCCTAACCTACTCCTCCTGCTCCCGTTTAGGAGTCTGTTCCACTGTCAAAAATAGTTGTAGTGGACACTCCCATGGATAAGCAGGAGCCTTCTGTTCCTTCGCAACCTTTGGCCTTTGGTTCAAAGAGTCACAAAAGTTTCCTTGCACATGAGCACAAGCATCTGCAAAAGGCTCTCATGGTTGAGCAGGTCACCTTGTAGAGGAAGGAAGAGATGACCACACCTGTATCAGGGCCTCCTTCCATGTCCTCCTCTCTCCTCCCCTCTACTTCCATTCAATCTAGCTCCACATCACTTCTAGCTTCCGCTATGAGTATGAATGCACCTGACCCTTAAAAGGTATAGGTGTTCATCGCTCCTTCGGTGGAGCTACCTTTGTTGATGTTCCTTCCTGATGTCTGACCTTTCTCAAAACCCATAGATATGACGAACACTTTTGTGGTATCTACTACAGTTTTTTCTTCCTCTACGCCTCTCACCTCGTCTATGGGGAGTTCACGTCCACCAAGGGAGAAAAAGGTGGAGAGTGGTCCTTCCAGCAACAGAGGACATAAGAGGAGTTAGCCTTCTCTGAAAGGTGGTCCTGCGCTGACCTGTTTTGTCCTAGTGATAGAACTAGTCTTGGCTTCCCTTGACTTCGTCACTGCTCTCGAATCACTCGGTGAGCCTAGCGGTGAATCTCGGCACAACCTTCTCCATCCATTGAGGTGAAACATGGAACTCTTGTAAAGTGCATGTTTAACTCTTTGGACAAAGTTCCATCCTTGTCAGCGATTTTTGCAAGATCGTTGACCTTAGCTCCACAAGAGCTTGGTGGAGAGGACCTTGCAGGGTCTTCTTCATTAGCCCTTGTTGTGAGAGGGTTGGACGTTCCTCCTCTTAACATTCCACCATTGTAGGCTCATCCTCCTTCCCCCTACGATGATCTAGAGTAGAAAGTGGATGACCTCTTAGTCGATAAGTGTTAGGGGGAGGCCCCTTCTTTATCTTTAGATTAGATGTGTGTGTGTGTTGTGATGTGTTCCCCCATGATCATGCTATGTGCCCCTAGATGACCTTTGTCACCCTTGTTGGTGCTTGGATACAGGTGTGGTTTTTGTGTTGTAAACCTTCTTCTATTTGTATCATCATTCTTCTATATTTGTGATTGATTTTTGAAAAATTGGGGATGATACAAAGCGTTGGGGGCATTTAGGCTTCCCTTTCATGTTGACACAATTTTTTATTTTTACTTTGTCTTCTCGTGCATTCTTCACATGGTCTGATATAGTAGGGGGTTGATGACGTTCATTTTATATACTATTATTATAATTCAATATATATTTATGAGTAGTTCTGACCCCAAAATATCACACCACTGCTATGCCCTTTATGTTTTTCTCTTTTGCTCTTTTCTTATCTTTCTCTCTTCTTTGCTTGAGTTGTCCCTTTCATGTGCGACAACGCCACTTCTATAGCATTTTGATTTTTATAAAATGCATTAATTGCTAATGGATCTTTTCTCAAGAATATTCACAAACTCCTTTTCAAAAAATCACATTCTCGACTTGAACCCTAGGTGATCCCACAATACTAGTTTACAATTTTTGGCCAAACTAGACACTAAATTATTTTTTTCTAACTAAATCTTCACTTTTGAGCACCTATAGTGGCTAAAACGTGAGGAATTTGAAGATGACCCAAACTAGTGATTTATGAAATTTTGTCTGTAGATTCTAAATATATATATTTTAAAATTTTTGGAATCAAATTGCACTTCTTTTTCCATCTCCTTTGAAAACTAGTTTTTTTCCATGAAGGATAAAACTTTAAATTTTTCAAATTTAGATTTGTAACTACGATATCTAGTGATTCCAATTGGTTTCATAGTGTTTTATTGATTTTTTTCCTTAATCAAGTTATGAGGTCAAACCAATTATAATTTAGACATAGGTAGACTGTATAACACAACTTTTTTTGTATGTATTGAAATTCATTTTTTTCGATTGGATCAAGGACTTCAATATCCAGTGCACTCATATTTTTCAATTTTTATTTTATAATCTTCTATTTTTCCACGTGTAGAACAAAGAGCTTGATTTTCGGTGAAAAACTACATTCACAAGAAATAAAAAAAAAATATAATAATTAAATTAAATTTATTTAAAATTATACTTTTTGGAAGATTGTAATAAGGACTACATACTTACAAAAAATAAATTTTAAATGATTTCATTTGATCCCCCAAAAGGTAAATCAAAATTGGTTTTTTATCAGCATTTTGATAGGTGTAAAGGAAACTCTTTTATAGGTATGGTTTAAAATTAGTGAGGTTCTATCCAAGGGGGGTTTGATCTAAGGTAGTTTGATCAAACCCTCTTCATTTTGAATAATTAAAATGTAATTTTTAAAGGCTTAAATCATTATATTTTCTAAAAATATATGATTTCAGAAAAAATCAAAATCTCCCAGAAATTGTAAACCAAGTTTGTGGGATCACCCCTAAAGAAACGTGTTTCCTTCATCATGGGTTCACAAAGAAAGAACTTAAAAACCTTCCCTTTGAGGTGGAAGCATCTTTGATCTTCCCCTCACATGGGGGCATTTTCTTCCTTTCGAATTCCTTGATAAAGTGAACATCTTTCAAAAGGATTCCTTGATGATGAATTGATTCGAGAAAGAAACATCTCTTTTGTACTTTCAAATAGTGTGTCCCTTGAGTGGACCCCTTCTTCACACCGGGTTCCCGAGGGACCCCTTTAAATTTTTTCCAACTTGTTGACAGTTTACATGATTATTTGCTTACTTGCCTACATGGCCTCTTTCTGACATGTTTTATCTGCGAGTGAACATGTTGCTTCGCAGGTGCACCTGTGAAGCTACTTTCCGACTCTGCGGAGTCCCCTTTCCTTGGGTTTTCCCCATGTAGGAGATCTTGGGGGATACCTCCCTACAGGTTTGCGGGCTTGTAGGGCACTTCTTCTGAGCTTCCTCCATGCAAGAGATCTTGGGGGTGGCTCCCCCGTAGATCTGCAGGTCTATAGGGTGCTTTCTTTGGGTTTCCTTCATGTGAGAGATCTTGGAGGACACCTTCCTTGCAAGTCTGTGGGTCTATGAGGCTATTTCTCAGCTTCTTCCATGTGAGAGATCTTAGGGCATTCCTCCTTATAGGTTTGTGGGTCTATAAGGAGGTTTTCTAGGTTTCCTTCATGTGAGAGATCTTGGAGGATACCTTCCTTGTAGGTCCGTAGGCCAGTGAGGTGCTTACCTCTTGGGGCTTCCTTCATGTGAGAGATCTTGGGGGTTGCATCCTTCCAGGTCTGTGGGCTTGTAAGATGCTTTTATTCTTCAGTTTCATATTTCTGTGCAGCTATGAAGTCCTTTGCCTACCCAAATTGGGGTCTACTTCCTCGACGGTTCAAGTATACATTTCTAACTCTATTCACTCTTTGATCTACTTTACCGAAGCACTCACCAGTATTCATGCTCGCTAAAGTGGGGGAAAAATGTATAGGATATAATTTGCACTCCTTACACAAATTCTCCAAGTTTTACACTTCCTCACCTTAGAAAACTAAATCCAAAGACGAAAATACACATCACCCTGTTGCCTTTGTTCTACTTGGCATTTGTCTTTTGCATTGGTAGAAGAATAATTGTCAGGGACACTTGCATGATGCATAGACGTTCACATGGCATGCTTACTAATAGGGTCATTGTAATCCTCATCATTTAATTTATCAATCCAAGACGGTTTCCATGGCTGTATGCAAGAGAGAAAGTAGAAAGCTTGCTTGACAATCAATTCTACTTACAGAAATAAATCCTATTTGCATGAAAGTAAAGTTGCATGAAAGGAAACTAATCTAAGGAACACTTGCATGAATTTAAAAGGATAAAATAATTGACACTTTCTAGAAATGAAAATCTTGCTTGAATTCAAATTTACTGTAGAAAGTTGAAAATACATTGCTGGAAATGAGACTAAGACTATCCTATTTGCTTAGGCTGAAACAAGCCTTTCTAATCCCCTCTTTTTGATCAAATGATTACATTTTATTTATAGAATTCATATTCTATATCAATCCACTAAGAATTTGGATCCAAGATCCTATTTTTGAGGGGTCGTTTATAAAACTTTAAGAAACTTGAAGTTGTTGTCCTCCATCACACCACTTTTGTCTCAGTTATTTTCTGATCCTTACTACTCCTTCCTTGCTACAAATCACACCAAATTCTCAAAAGGGTTTTTATATCTTCAAATCTAGTTTCCAGATCATTTTTAATTTTATAATTTCATTGAGAAATGAGGGAGATATCATTATTTTACTCAGATTGCATTTTTTACTATTTCTGAATGCCTAATTTTTATGAAGTCTTTAGTTCTCCACATGAATGAAAGAATTATTCTTCACTTTGCTTGCCAAAATAATTGATCGTTAACATGAATAACATTCTATAATCATGCAACAACATTTTATTGATGTGGTAGGTTGAGTTATCTTTGGTGGAAGGAGGCATGAAATCTAATAACTGTGAGAGACCTTAAAACTCAACATGAAACAAACACTCATCCCATTAATTTAGGAATGATTGATGCTCCATGATTTTGCATGAATGTAGAAATGTGTTTGGAGTCTTCTCTATCTTTTCATTACTTCTTCAAAGCCTTCTAAACCTTTCAAGAGTTAACTACTTCAAGTGTCTGGAGCTCTCTGTTGCAAGTGTCTATGAAGCTTCTTCTTCCCATGAGTTATTTAATAACTCATTTATCTGCATTATATCATCTTAAACACTTCATGGAGACATATTAGAGGCAATTTGGATCACATTTAATTACTAAAAATAAATCAAACATTTACTTTATATTCTACTTTAAACAAGCTAAAGAACTTTCAATCATCACTCAAATCCACTTTAACATTAATGCATTAAAAAGAAATGGATTATTTTATTTGATAAAATATGAGATAATTTATGGTCTCATCGCTTATGTCCTTGATGGATTCCTGCATCTAAATTTGGTAGAGGTGTTAGACTTCCTATAGGGAACGATTTGTAACGTCCCTCTTCGACCAACCGACCCGAAGATGCCTTATTCTTGCTCATTCTTCCTTTTAATGGATTCATTCCTCATTCATTTCATCCTCTTCACAACTGTTTTGCATTCTCAAGCAATCTCAACCTTCATTTCACTCTCAAGTATCACTTTGGCACTCCATAGTAGTAGCAACAACACTCCATCAACTCCATAGAGCAACTATGGAACAAACCATTGCAACAGGGGCTTGAGTCCTCTTTTCTCCTCCATTAGCTAGTGAGCTCTTGGTGGAGGTGGTATGCATTTTCACTCCTCTCCTCTATGATTTGGTTGAGTATCACTTTACTATTTTGTAGTGTTTATTGTGTTCTCTACTTTCTTTTCTCCTTTATCATATATTTCTCTATCATTTCTATCTTGGTTGTCCTTGGAGGTGGAAACACCAAAGGGGGGATCTGACTGAGGCAAACCCCTATACAACCCCCAACAATTTTCCCTCTTTCTTGTGTGCAGGTGGACGTGATTTTTGGAGCTAGTTAGCAAATAGGCTCTTTTGTGAGATCATCTTTGTCACCTTAGCTTTAATATATCCGCTTGATCACATTCGTTTGTATTTCTCATATTTCATAGTTTTGTTTTGTTCCCTTAGAAATCACTAGCTAGGTCGTCGACTTGTTTTTTGGTGGTTCTTGCTATATTTTTGGTCATCTAGTCGTACGGACGCCAGTGCACGTAAGAGATGCTAGCATGCAGTGTTGTCATCTCAGAACTGCGCTTTAGTCCTCGGGCAGAGAGCTACCTGAGGTACAGCGTTGAACCCAAAAATTGGCTCGCCTAGCCCCATTCTAGATTTCGGGTCTATAGAGTAATTAAAGGACCTTATAGTCCTCATCATTCTCATCCCTCATTTCAAGACACCCCTTTAGAGTGAGGTATGTTAGGGCAGCCTTCCGCTCTTGGCTCTCCATAACCTTAGGCCTTGAACATGGTTGGTCCCCCTCTCTTACAATATGTGTATGTTGTCTTCAATATTTCTCATTAGTGTTAAATCAACCTTCTAAATAAATTTGACCTAAGAGTACTCATTCACCAATTGAGTTGATAATTTTTGATATAACTTCTAAATGGTGTCTATCTTGATAGATTTAGCTATTAAAAAGACACGTAAATAGGTTTTAAAGCACATAATTTGATAAACCAATTTACACATCACATATCAATCTCATGTGTAAGATCAAGTTTTTTATTATCAACATCAACCTTGTGATGTACTCAAGATTTTTTTCATCGGTAAATTCAATATTAAGGGAGTTGTACCCCATGTATTAAATTTTCAAGAAATCAAAATACGAGATGGCCTTCATAGAGAGCATTTTTTTTTGAAGGTACATTAAATCATCTATTACATATTCTACTATTACACTAGTCATAGTATAAAAAGAGACAACATTTTAAAAATTTTGATCTTCAGACCTCAAAGCAACATCTTCTAATGGGTTAGAATTTGTAGAATCTAATCTAACAAATGACCAATTAGCATTATTAGATTTCACTATGCCATCCACTGACTTAAGGAACTCCAATCCCCACCTAGTCTTCTATTTTTGAGCCATGTTAGTAGCACCCAACACACAAATGATGAATAGGACCCGGGGGCTATTAAATTTTGGAAGGATAGCAAGAAGGAAACCCATTCCTGAGGGAAGACTTAGACATGAAACCACATCCACCAAGACATTCTTCAAGCCCCTTTTTTCAAACTAGCTTAATCGATATCTTGGCTACCTGACACACACACTCCTCCTCCTCCCCAAGGTCCAACATAAACCATAACACATGGACGCAATGGGTAAGTGCACCAAGATGGTTCCCAAAAAGGGGGCTTAAGTGGCCACTTTTTTTCTAAACTCAAGAAATGCTGACCTTGGACATGAAATTGAGGATAGTTACACTCAAAATTTTGAGATGGAATAAAAACAAGGATCAAAGTACTCTAAGTCTAATTTCTAAACTACTAATTTATTTTGAAAATGGTTGAGATCAAGGGGTTCAAAAGAGGGATGTACACAAATTGGCGTTGTTATTGTTAGAAAAACATAACATAGCAACTCTTGTACGACTTGAGCACAGTCAACTTTTTTGCAGTATTTTTAAAATCGCTATAGTCAGAAGTTAGCTAACAACATCTAGTTGATGCACAAATTTTCTGATAATTTTTTAATGAATATTTGATTTTTTACTAATTTTCTAATTGGGCACTTCCTGAAAAGTAGATTTTTGGTCGTGCTCCCACTACAAATTTTGGAAAATAATTTTTTTTTTCTTTTTTTTTTAAATTTTGTAGAATGGAGTCTAATTTCTAAAAATGTAATTCATTTGAAATTTTGATGAACAGTTAATTTATAACAAAAAACACACCAAACACTGCTTTTTAGAAAAAAATAGACATACAAACAAAATAAATTATGATGAAAGGCTTAACATTGTCAAAAAGTGAAAAAAATTACATTGTTGGATAGCTAAGAGAGAACCTAACATTACCCATGTGTTCGATTTTTGTCGATATTGAACTAGATGCAATCTTGATGGTGAGCACGGACTGATTATGTGGAAAATTATGGAATTTTCAAAAACACGTCTCTGGCCTTGTTGGGAATGCCCTCCAAGCCTTTGGGTTGGTATTCCAAGGAAAGTAATTTCATTTTTTCTTTTTTTTTAACGTGAAATAATGTGAGTGTGTTTTTTAAAACTTTTTTTCAAAAGTGGCCACTAAATTGGTACCCAACTTCATGCACCCTCCGCAATATCCAAGTTAACTTGGTACTTCTGGTAGGAATCCAAGAAAACATCTCCTAGGACCATTTTAATTGCATGGAGGGTAATGCTAGATTTGAACCTAAACACTTTTTTAAATCAAATATTAGAAATTCCACCCATGAATGTTATTTTCCTTACCCTGGCTATAAGAAAAACCATGGAGTCCATACTTCCAAAGTGATGTAAAAATTCATAAGCCAACACATATATTGTCGATGATGTAAGGGAGAGCCATTATAATTCCTCACCATCAAAGTACTACCACCAATAGCTCACATAGGCGAGAATGTGAATGTATTCATCACTTAACATGAGTATTCAAAGCTCATTACTTTGCACACCGCATCAACAATAGTAGATGCCCATGCATCCCCAACCAAGCAACGAAAATGCCAAATGTGATAGAAGGATGTTGTTGATGTGTTTTTTATGCACTTCTCAACACAGGTAGTGCGTAGGTGCACTACCTCTCTTGAAAGATAGTCTTCCACAATCAAATTGTAGAACACTATCCCAAGGTCTCTAATGTTAGGTCTTGACAGTGCTTGGAATATCTCAGTTGATTTATGTGATTTGTCAGAATCACAAGGCAGACTTATGGATGAGTTACAAAGCATGGGAAGTTGGGTTTACAAATGCAGTTTCAAAGTGCTAAAAGTGAATGAACAATGGTTGTCCACTCAAAATAGCAAGATGAAACTCATCAAGTTCATCTGATTTAGCTTCATGGTGATGCTTTGGATCCTACTCTAACCAAGGATTAAAAGAAATAGCAAAAGGAGAAGGGTTAAGAAAGCTTTTTTAATCCTAAGCTACCAATGAACAATAACAATGGTGGTTGCTAAAGTAGACAGGCTTCCTAAACTGAGTTTTGCTAGACCAAGAGAAACCTACAGCTACACAAAAATAGTGCAATCTTCTAAGGTCTGCTGATTTTCAAATTACACATACACATTATGAAAATGCAATTGAAGTAGGTTGCAGCAATGACAAAAAGAAGCCCAGGTTAACTTTTCACAGCAGCTTGTCATCAACAAGTGCTAAAAGTATGGGCTAGAAGCTCATCAAATACTATAACAGCAACACCATCATGACATCCATTCAAGAAACTACTACTAAAACTAACATAGAAGGTAGAACCATGCATGCAAGATGAGAAAAATCAAAGAGAACATCCATAAATTATGCAATTTTGTCTTCTATTGCTGCAAATACTTTTTACAATAGCTCTCCAACCCTTACAAATGAGGGGCAAGCCTCTATTTATAGTTTTCCAAATCCCGAATGAATGGCTAGGATCAATTTGCAATGAATGGCCTAGATTTGATTACATTAGGGTTTCACCTACCCCACAATATTCAACAATTAAAAATGCATTCCTTGTATTTTCTCTATTTTGTCATCTAGTGCCAGTCACTGTAGCAATTTCATCATTTAGTTGATTTCCCTTTTACTGTAGCTGAAACTGCCTGAAAGTTGCCTTCTTACTTGATGTGTTTGCAGTGTTCTTCCTTGGATCAAACAAGCCCGTTGATGATTGACATCAATTGATTGGTTGCCCTTGATTTGGGCAGACAACTCATCATCATCTAGTGAAAAGTATGACAGCTCCTCCATGCCTTCTTCAAGGCCACCCCTTACGTTTTTGTCATTGACTTCCTTGGCACAGTTTTTCTTCTAACGCCAACCCTATTGGTGTGTGCTAGGTGGAGAGGCGAACATGAAATGAATGGTGATAGGAGCAATGCGCTCTTCCTTGTTCAGCTTTCTCGATGGGTCTCCTGATAGACCGACAGTAAGCTTCTTGAATCCTGCATACATGAAGTGTCATAAGTGCTTTCATACACAAATCAAGGCAAACGTTAGTCAAATATTGCAAAATCCTTGTTAGATCCATCCATGCATAATCAAAAGATCATAATATTCATATTTGGAGCTCATTTGGACCATAAACATCAATGCGGGCCAAAGGGGGCAGGCAACGAACAAGGGATAACAAACTGGAAGGGAAGTTCCCGGACCCCACAAAACATAGAAAAATCGAGATTTTTCAATTATAGTGTATGGGAAAAGGGGAAGGAAGAGTGCCCAGAAAACTTCCTCAAGATTGGACCCAATTCAAAAAAAGAGGAAGTTCAAAATGGCCACAGAGGGGCAGAGTCCCAGAAACGGCCATGGAGGGGCAGGGCTCTGGAGGCCAGGTTGTCGGGGCCTCACTGATGTTCAAAACAGCCAAAGAGGGACGGAGTCCCGAAAATGACGACGGAGGGGTCGGGCCGTCGGGGCTCCATGAATGTTCCAAAATAGCCAAAGGGGGACGAAGCTCCGAAACCACCGAAACTTAACAAAACGTTGACAAAACCTTGGTAGTTCACTTAAGCACCACAAACACATCCCAAATCCACCAAAAAGTTATCCCCAAAGTCAAAAATGTGGAAATTGAACTGACAGGGGTCCACAGATGTTTCCAAAACAACCAAAGAGGGACAAAGCTCTGGAACCACCGAAACTTAACGAAACATTGACAAAACCTTGGCAATTCACTTAAGCACCACAAACACATCCCAAATCCACCAAAAACATATCCCCAAAGTAAAAAATGTGGAAACCGGACCAACAGGGGTCCACAGATGTTTCCAAAATAGCCAAAGAGGGACAGAGTCCCAGAAATGGCCATGGAGGGGTCGGGCTCCGAAGGCTGGGTCACCAAGGCTCCACGGATGTTCAAAACGGCCAAAGAGGGATGAAGTCCCAGAAATGGCCATGGAGGGGCCGGGCTGCGAAGGCCGAGCTGCTGGGGCTCCATGGATGTTCCAAAATAGCCAAAGAGGGACAAAGTCCTGAAAATGACCATGGGGGGCCGGGCTCTGGAGGCCGGGTCACCGAGGCTCCATGGATGTTCAAAATGGCCATGGAGGGGCTAGGCTCTAGAGGCCGAGTTGCCAGGGCTCCACGGATGTTCCAAAACAACCAAAGGGGGACGAAGCTTCGTAACCACTAAAACTTAACAGAATGTTGAAAAAATTTGGCAATTCATTTAGGCACCTCAAACACATCCCAAATCCACCAAAAAGTTGGCCCCAAAGTCAAAAATGTAGAAAAAAGTGAATTGAGGGATCAAGGACCAAGTCAGCAGAAACAAGACAATGGGCAGAAAAGGGACGAGGGACTTCATTTCTCTGTGGATTTGAATACCTTAAGTAGGTGAATTTGGTCAAGGGGATTTGATTGTTTGAAGGCACATGACCAATTTGGGCTTGGAAAATGGGGCACACAAAACAAGAAAGGAGCAAAGTAGCCTGTCGGGAGTGAAAAAAAGGGGGTCCCTGACTAGGGCGGGGTGTGTGTGCAAAACATGCACAACAGATGCCAAGTTGGTAGCATTTCAAACTACCAAATCCCAACAAGAATGTGCCAACCATTTGAAGCATCTAAGGCAATGTATTTTTTTGTTCTTGCTACTTGTATTGTTGCTATTTTTTTAGACTTATTCATGTATTTTACTATTTCAGTTTGTTGTATTGTACTGTTGTAATTAGCTCTATGTTGTGATGTACTTATTAATCTTATAGTTTTAACTAATTTTTTTTCAATATTAAAAAAAAAACATTATTAACTTGTATACATCAATAGAAATATTTCCAGCCTGTTCATAATGAAATTCACGATAAAGTCTTTGAAAGTCTCTAAGAAACTCTCAAATTGGGGGGGTATACTTGGCTAATTTCCATATTACAATATATTGCTAGCATATCTCATTGATAGTGTTGAGAGAATCCCCTTCGATTTTAATTCTGACAATTTTTTATTTTTTAAATTTTTTTACATAATTAAATTTTTAATGGAGCAACCTAAAATTCATCTTCATTATTCATTCCATTTGAAAGTTTATGAGTTGTCCTAGCAACAATCTTATCCTTATGATCTCTTATGACACAACCAACACCAAAATTCCTTGGATTGCCTCGTTAAGCACCATCAAAATTGACTTTGAGCCAACCATCATCTAGCAAGACTCAATGAGCATCTACCCTAGATTTGTCAACTAGATTATCTTGAGGGCCCCATAAATGGGGAGCTTGTGAAACTCAAGATTAAACCATGGAGATTTATAAGATAATGAATTTTATGAGATCATCATCACACCAAGGCCATTAATTATCTAGAGGTAATAAATCACGTCAACACATCATAAACATCATTCCTCCATCATTAATTTTAAAATAAAATACTCACAATCATTCCATTCATTATTATACATAATTTATTACATTATTAGCAAACTTAAAATAAATAAAAAATCTTTGTATGACTTATTAGATGAAAAAACAAAAAATATTGTAATTAAACAATGAAAATAGAATTTTGTGATACTGTCCAATTTTTAAATAATTGAAAAAATTAATAAAACATTATTGCACATGAAAATAGAAAGTATATTTTTGTTTTTCTTTGACAGATTTGATAACCACCTAATTGTGTTGCCATTATAAAACTAGCATACATATATTAAATATTAATATATATAAAATACGTCGAGAGTTATCCTTCTCAAGACACCTACTTTCATCATACTTACATATATTGAGATTAAGGTTGGGTTAGTGTTAGTAGTAAGTTTAGGGTTAGAGTTATGGTACCAATTATGATTAGAGTTAGAATTAGAAATTGGGTTGGGGTTATCATCACAATTACAGTTAGAATTAATATATATATTTTAAAAAAGTTATATATTAATTTGTATTTTATTGTATGAATTAAAATTATCCTTTTTTATATTTATTTTTACATTTTTCCTTTTTATATGTCAATTTTATTTTATTATATTACATTATAGTTTAATTTAATTTCAACTAATTAATTTTTTTTTATGATTAAATAGTTCTAAGGAAGTGGCATGGATTATACATATAAGATGAGAAAATATGACATATATTATTTCTATGCTTCAAATATCTAATAGAATTATTTAATGTGTGTCAAAGGATCCTTACTATTCAATTATACTTTCAAGTCTTCTTCTCCAATATTTATTAATTAGTTGTATTATGTTAAACAATTTTTTATTTTTTCAAAACTTCCCTTTAAAATCTAATTACATCATTACATATGGGGACACCAAAATATTAAGTATGTATTCTTAAATCACATGTAATAGAAATTTATAATAATAGAGATAAAATTCATATTATATACATGATCTCTTGAGCTACTCCATAAGATCCATAAATCCTCAATTTTGGTTCAAGAAATGTCTTGCATGAGGTTGGGATCATTTTTATCATCTTGACCCATCATTATACACATTTATTATCACATATTAATCCCTATACTATCTTTACACTCATACTCCTATATATTCACATTATATTTCCATTTAAATACAAATTTGAGAATACCCTTTTTAAATTATTTTATCTTATAAACCATATTAAAGAGATAACATTGCACATATAATAAATTCAAATACATTAAATATTTATAATTAAATAAACTGCTCTAGGCTATACCCTTTTTCAATTAGAAAACATTAGTAATAAAAATACTAAAGTAGAATGAAATTATGAAGAAAAGTATTAATAGAAGCAATAATTTTCTTTTTCCTATTGCAAATTGTTTGAGTCATTTTAGTTGATTCTTCAACACCTTTTCTTGTTTTTTCCTTATTAATAGTGGAGTTCCTCCTTACACTTCTCCCTAAGCTAAGCTTAAGGGGTTATTAGGTTTTTTACTGTCCAGATTCTTTTTCATTGTGCATACAATTTTTTTTGTTATCATAGATAAATGTTCATCTTGAGGTACTTTAGTTGTTTAACTAAATTTTCTAACAAATAGTCGGTACCACCTCTCTATATTTAATCACTCAATTTGTGCATAAGCTTAACTTAGCTTTAACTAAGCTTATGGAGAGAATCTATGTTCACCTCAACTACGTTTTGCATAGACAAGCATATGAAGGCAGGTGCTCGAAGCAAGTTGAATTGGGTCTGTACTGTAATTGTCTTTTTATACTACCCCAAAAAAATTGAAATCAATTGGATTTAGGGGTAAGTGCATCAAGATGGTTCCCAAAAAAGGGGTTTAAGTGGCCACTTTTTTTTTGAAATCAAGAAATGCTAACCTTGGATGTGAAATTGAGGATAGTTACACTCAAAATTTTGAGATAGAACAAAAACAAGGATCGAAGTGCTCTGAATCTACTTTCTAAACTACTAATTTATTTTGAAAATGGTTGAGATTAAGGGGTTCAAAAGAGGGATGTACAGAAATTGGTGTTGTTTTTGTCAGAAAAACATAACATAGCAATTCTTGTATGACCTGAGCACAGTGAACTGTTTTGTAGTATTTTTAAAATTGCTATGGTCAGAAGTTAGCTAATAGCATCTAGTTGGTGCACAATTTTTTTGATAATTTTTTAATGAATATTTTATTTTTTACTAATTTTCTAAGTGGGAACTTCCTAAAAAGTAGAATTTTGGTCGTGCTCCCACTACAAAGTTTTGAAAATAATTAATTTTTTTAATTTTTTTTTTAAATTTGTAAAATGGAGTCCAGTTTCTAAAAATATAATTTATTTGAAATTTTGATAAACGGTTAATTTATAACAAAAAAAATAGTAAACACTACTTTTTGGCAAAAAAAAGACATACAAACAAAAGAAATTATGGATGAAAGGCTTAACATTGTCGAAAAGTGAAAAAAATTACATCGTTGGATAGCTAAGAGAGAACCTAACATTACCCATGTTTTTGATTTTGTCAATATTGAACTAGATGCAATCTTGATGGTGAGTACGGACCTGATTATGTAAAAAACTATAGAATTTGCAAAAACACATATCTGGCCTTGTTGGGAATGCCCTCCAAGCCTTTGGGTTGGTATTGCAAGGCAAATAATTTCACTTTTTTCTTTCTTTTTTTAACGCAAAATAACACGTGCGCCTTTTTTTAAAAATTTCATAAATGGCCAGAAAATTGTTACCCAACTTCATGCACCCACCCTTAGATCAAAAGGTTAGATCATGTGCTTGTTTTAGAGCAACAATAGTATTGATGAAGCATGTACACTTAAAAATCTCATAACTTTAAAGCATTACCTATTAGCACACATAATGTTTGAAAGATGGTTGAAAATTAGCCAACTGGTAGAAATAATTTATTGCTATGGTAAAAATTTTAATTTCCCTAGACATTTCATTTCATTCTAATCCATCATCAAGAAGAATAGCAAGAAAATTGAGTTAGAAAGAATTAAAGAATTTGTTAAACGTTGTTGTTATGCTGCCAAGTCCAGTTCTCCATATATGACAAATTGGCAATATAGATAATTATAGTTTTCTCCAAACTACAAAACTTGGGAAATTTTTTCTTTTCAAACTTAGCTCGACCATGTTTGTTGCATATCTTTTTCCTATCAGACTAAGCTTCTCTAATGCTTATTTATCCCTATTTAAAATATCTGAAAAGAGTTAAGTAATCATAAAATATGTAGTAATTTATTTTTTTTAAATTAATGTTAAACAAATCCCTTAGAATACAATGTGTGGCTATTTTCTGTGTAAACAGTCTTACCAGGTGCTATTATTTTTTTGGCTTTGTCTACTGCTTCTCTATGGGAGATCATTCATCCATCTCATCTTCAATAACTGTGTGAGATTAATTGTGCTAGAACTAAACTATGCTAAGATTAAACATCTGCAAACACATTCATAATTATAGAAATAACACAATAGATCATAAATTCAAGGGAAAGGAAACAAAATTTAGGCTAAACCTTGACTTAAACAGGACCCACCTAAATTGAAACTCACTCAAAACATATTCCCACATGAATTAGAAGTTATGTAAATTAGAAGCCCTTCAAAGCTATGACACATAATGAATTGTCGTGCAGTCTACATATCTACATTGCATTAAAAAACTCATTTAAAAAGCATACAATATATCAATAGTTATCAACTAACTTACCTCCTCCATCTTCAATTCATTGCCATTGAAAAGCTTTGTATCAACATGTGTAATTGCTCTTTGATATCCTCTATTTTGAAACCTCTCATCGCTACGTACTCCATTGATAACTAGGCAATTGGCATACATAGTGATGAGAGATGTTGAAATGGAGAATGAAGAGTAGTGCATAGATGAAGATTTTGAAATAGAGGATTGAGGTCTTTTAGAAGGAAAAACCAGAGACAGACAAAAACTCAACAATATGCTGAGAAAACTACAACTTTATTTTTCTGATTTTGAACTGATTATAGATGCCTCTGATTTATAGAGGTAGATTACGGTACAGTCCCATGGAGGGGGCCTTCCTAAAAAAAATTAGTGGGTGCTGCTCAGATTTTTTAGGAATATTTTAAAGTTGGTGGTCCCATGAATTCAATTTTGCAATTCAGCTTAAAAGTTTGAGCTCCAAAATTCAAGGATCAAAGTGGAGTAATTTGATAAAAATAAATAAATAAATACAAATTTTCTCATTTTTTAGTTTTTTTTTTAGGAATTTAAAATTCTAAGTGATAGACAAGTGGCAAATTTTTTTTCTAAAAAATTCCTAAGGTGTAGGGGCAATTTCTAGCCCCACCTCAATTTCACCTGCTGAAATTTGCAATCCTAAAAGGAAGGGGCTATTTTTCAGGAGAAGATTCTAATTAATCCTGTAGCATAATTTTTTTTTCTTCATGGGTTCGTTTGATCCATGAAAATAGAAGCCCAAGCCCCCCATGGGACCATATAGTTAGACTATTCGAGAAGAATATTAGCTAATAATAGATATAGAAATAAAACACATGCAAACAGTAAAAAGCCCTGCTAATTTCTAATTTATAAGAAATTATCTACTTTATTCTAACAAATTACCTGATAAAATGAGGTGTTTTAGAAACTTGATATAAACATCCCCATAGTTAGCTATAGCATTCACTCAAATCTTAAACTTATTTATTCCATCTCATCAATTGTGGTGATTTGTAGTGCCAAATAGCAATAAGGTACTTAGTTATGGTCGTATTAATCACAAAGTTTTAACAATTAGCATTTAATCACAATTAGTCTGTAATATCTTTAATATGTTTGCAAGAGAAATCAACACAATATCTTGAAAACTTAAATTTCATTCTAAAATTAAATTAAATTCTAATTTCTAAAATTTCTAAAAATATATATTATTTAGTTTTTAAACAATTAATTAAATTGTAGTGATTATCTATACAAATGAATTAAATATAAATCAAAACTCTAATCCTAACCCTAATTGAATGCTATTTAAAATTATAACCATTTTTTTTTTAATTTAGATTATCCCTTCATATTTATCTTCCCAAAAATAATATTTAAGTTTTATTGAAAATATTTAAAAATTAAAAAAGTAATTCTCGAACAAAACTGATAGCTTTCATAAAAAGAAAGTTGTTTTTTAAATTCATTTTAGGAAGTTAACAATAATGACTACATTGTTTTTTTCAAAAGATAAGAAGATAAGATTTAAGAGTGGATATGGATTTGCATGTCATTTGAACATCAATTTCTAGCTGAAGAGTTTTTTTTTTTAAAGATAAGAAGATAAGATTTAAGAGTGGATATGGATTTGCATGTCATTTGAACATCAATTTCTAGTTGAAGAGTTTTTCTTACACATTGCTCTTTGGTGGATGCCATTGTAATACGCTTCTTGGCGTAATTAAATTGATTTTAAAATTAAAAAAAATATTGGTCAAATTTAACTTGATTAGTTTTTCTTTACAAATATTTTTAAATTCCATTATTTATTACATGACACTAAGTATTTAGTTTTAATTTTTTTTTTAATTCAATTGATTTTAAAATTAAAAAAAGCAACATTACCGCCACTTGCACATCAAATTGCATGTCAAATTTAACTTGATTAGTTTTTACTTACAAAGATTTTGGAATGTCATTTAATACTCTGAAGTAATGATATATATTAAAAAATCTACTATATTATATTTCCTTAAAATTTTCATATATAGTAAAACTATAAAAGATGATGATAATGTACGCTTTTAAAGCTTACATATAAAAATAAATGTTAAATATAATATTACAATTAAATAAATATTCTAAATTGATATAAAAAAAATATTCTTGTCTAAAACAAGGAAATTTTTGCATATGTAAACTGCTTTAAAATCTTATTTAAAAGTATAAATCTATTGATAAATACTTTACTTTGTGACCGGTTGATAGACCGGTTGATAGTGTGATAGGTCGAATGTGAGCGTTAGAAAGTAAGCAACAAGTGAAAGAGTGCAAATAAACAACTAAAACAACCCACACCTCAAGATTAGCGTAAGTTGGAAACAATGCAAGACAAAGCAACGAAATAGAACCTTATACCTTGCGTTGAGCCGATCCTTTGGTTGGCCCTTCGATCTTGGATGTGTATGCTCCTTTGATGGCAAGTAGAGGATGTGAAGATGGAAATGATGCTTGGAATCATGAAAGTGGCTAAGTGTTGGTTGAGAAACAAAACTGCAAGAGTTTGGCTAGCACAAATGATCTCCCCAAAATGAGAGAAAAGAGGGGGTATTTATAGGATTTTTGGGAAATCCTAGGGGAAATGGATGGCTAAGATTGATCCACCAAATATCAAGATGTAGAGCTAAGGTGAGTTGAGAACTCACAAGCCCTCACATCTTGACATGTAGCATGTGATATAGCCCTAAAAGGTGAAGTGGACATGAGGTGGAAGGAGAAGGACATGACATGGAGAGGGGTACAAAGTACCTTGGAATTGGACAAGATCTCATAAAGGAGGTCCTTGTCCCCACGTGGATGAGAGGACATGTGAGGAATTAAAAATTCCTCAAATATTCTCATGGGGATGAGAGAAAGAATAAAGAATGAATAGAGGACATGTGGGGAGAAGTGAAGGAATTAAAAATTCTTTTTAGGTGCCTTGGGGGATTAAAAGGTGAATTAAAAATTCACATGGGGAAGGGGGATGCCTTGTCCAAAAGGAGAAAGCCTTTAATAAGGTTGACTCAAGGACATATGCCATAAATAGGATGAAGATTAGGTTAGGCTAATCAACTGATTAAGGTTGTGCAAGTACTCAGTTAGATGGACTAATGACCTATTAGAAGCAAGTGGGAAATTATGGAGGATGTGACCTTAATGATGATTAAGGGTGTGCACATACTAACCATGGTTAATTAGAAGAAGATGAAGTAATTAAAATGGATTAGGGACCAACTTGCAAAAGTTGGAGGATGTGACCATGAGAGAGAAAAGATGAATTAAAAAATAAATTTTAATTTAAAAGGGGAATATGACTAAATTAAATAAAAGGGAAAATTTATTCAATTTAGAGGAGGAAGAGGGAAAAAGTATTAAATTAAATACTTTAGGACCTTTGTGCAAGATGCAAGGTATTAATTAAACAACTGGTTTAATTAATATTGACAGAGGGGATGAGGAACCAGATGAATAAGGAGACGCGTTTGATCATATGGAGGTGATCAAATTGGACGTCTACATTTTGCCCCTCTTTGAAATACTATTAGACTAATAGGGTTTCGAAGAAAAACAGAATGCAGATGACTCTGTAGAGGAAGAGACCAGAAAAGGAGATGCCCCAGCATGGGGGAATGCACGTGAGTTGCCCCGAATGAAGGGAATGCGGAGATGATGCCCCAGTCAAGCGAAGGTAGGGTCAGAGCGACGGGTTAGGCGGGAATGGTAGGGTATGCCCCCTCGAGAAGGGGGACGGGGGAGGAAAAGGGAGCCCCAGTCAACTTCTCGAAAGTATAGAGTGGTATGTGTTGTTGGAAAGAGCACGGAAAAATGAGAAGAACGGCGCTTGAACGGAGTCAATCAGATAAACGGTGTGCAAATGGCGGCCCTGGGAAGAAAGAGCTTGGATGAATTAATTGGAGGGATTTTTGGTTAAAAAAAGGAAAAAAAGACCATGAGGTGAAAATGGAGGGAAAAAGGTGAAAAGGGATAAAAGGTAATTGTGGATTAACCTTGGGCCCATTGTGACAGCTGGCAAGTGGAGAAGGAGGAGAGGAAGAAAAATGCGGTGAGCGAGAGTAGACACCATGCCAGAGTACGACAGTGACATCATTCACCGAGCGGACGAGAGACGGATATTTTTCACCCATTGTGCCATACCCTGCCAGGTTAGTGCAAGACTAAACTTTGTGTTTTTTTAATCATTTATGCACGTATTTTCGAAAAACAAAACATAGGTTTTTAAAGGCGTCGAAGGTCAAATGGTAGGAAAAAAATTTTGTTTACCTCGGTTTACGCTAAGGGGGTGGGTGGCCTGCGGCTCGATCCGGTAGCAGGCGGATCCACATACAGTGAATGAGTCCCGCCACCCTTGATGCTTGGTCCGCGCTATCGCAAAATACAGGCTACTTGACGCGAGAGGTGGACGATGCACTTGCCGTGATGGGTGGGTCCCGCCAGCAGAGGCGAGGCAGGTCCGCCCGCCCGGTGGCGAAAAATTAGCCAGTGAGAAGGGAGGGGAGGGGAAGGGAAGGGAGGAGGGAGAGGAAGGGATGGAGGAGGAGGGAGAGGAGGGGGAGGGGATGGGGATAGGGAGGAGGGTAGGGAGGAAGGGATGGGGAGGAGAGGGGAGGAAGGGATGGGGGAAAGGGAGGATATGGGGATAGGGGAAGGGGGTAGATGGGATTAGGGTAGGATGGGGATGGGTAGAGAAGGAGGAGGGGAAAGGGAGGAAGGGAGTAGGGAGGATGGGAATTGGGAGGAGAAAGGGGAGAAGGGGATAGGGGAGGGATAGATGGGATGGGGGAAGGGAAAGGGGAGGATGAGGGGGAGGGAGAAGGGAGAAGGGAGGTAAGGAGGATGGTGGGAGCGGAAGGGGAGGATAGGGGGTGGAGGGAGAGGAGAGGGAAGGGGATTGGGGAGGGAGGAAGGGAGGGAGGTAGGGAGGATGGGGTGGGAGGAAAGGGGAGGAAAGGGAGGTAGGGAGGGATGGGGTCTGAGGGAAAGGGAGGATAGGGGATAGGGAGGAGGGTAGATGGGATGGGGTAGGTTGGGGATGAGAGGGGATGGGAAGAAGGATGGGGGTTAGGAAAAAAAAGGTAAGGGAGGGAAGATGGGAAGAAGGATGGGGGGCTAGAGAAAAAAAGGGGAAGGGAGGGGAGATGGGAAGAAGGATGGGGGGTTAGATAGTTAAAGTCGAGAATGAAGGGGGGATATGAAAATGAAAAATGACAAAGACGTGTTTTTTATGTGCAGAAAACAGGGATTTTGCGCATTCGAGAGAGGCAATCGGGGGTGCTGAGGAGATGCATGGCGATGATGACCGGGGAGGATCATCAGAGGCTAGTGGAGGCCGGACTATTACACATGCTGACATACCCAATGATTAAGGCCCATGGGACCATGTTGACGGCCTTGATAGAGTGATGGGATTCAGAGACGTCGACATTTCACCTGCCGATAGGGGAGATGATGGTGACGCTAGAGGACGTGTGGCAGATTCTGAGGCTTCTGATATCAAGGCTCTCGATTAGCGAGTGTTAGTCAGAGGACACAGCGTTGGAGGAGTCCTTGCACGTGGTGTTTGGTAGCGACGAGCTACTAGTGCGGCAGGGGCAGTTAGATGTGGACAGGATGGTGGGATGCAGGGTGCCAGTACTATCGTTGTACCTGGCCGGGCTGATTAGTGGCATACTATTGCCGGACCGGGGTGGTCGGTATTTTCCTATGAGGTCAGTGGAGGTGATCCGGCACATCATCAAGGGCTGGGAGGGACAGTTTGTGTGGGGTAAATACATATTAGCCCAGCTGTATTGGGACATGCACGTGATTTGCTACAGACAACAGTTGAGTGTGACCCATGTGACATTACTACAGGTGTGGGCCTGGGAGCATATCCATGTTACCAGGCCGACTATGGTGAGGGTGGGTGAGCAAGATGACACACAGCCCATAGCGTGGTGGTGGGGAGCAGAGATAGGGACACTAGTGCGGTATCAAGAGGTGTAGGAGGTGGATGTGTGGAGGAGGCAATAGATATAGTATGGAGGCCATATATACTACGGCGAATCAGGGGGTGGTCGAGGGAGGAGGGGCTGCATAGTGGTTATTTCTACACTCGATGCTACATTATTGGGAGCAGGCCATACATAGTGGAGCTGCATCGACCGAATTGGGTGACGAGGCAGTTCGGGGTGAGATAGGATATTCCAGCAGGTCGAGTGCGGTTTGCACGACAGGTACGGGAGCAGCAAGTATGGGGAGACAAGCTGAACCTGTGTAGTGTATGGAGTAACATTGAGAGACTAGTGTTCAGGCCCTACCCGAACAGGCGAGAGGGGCCACGAGATGTAGGGATGACAGATCGGTATGAGGAGTGGTTCGGGCGATATCCAGTGGAGCGGATTACACCAGCCGTGTCGATTGAGGAGGCACGAGGATTTGGGTCAGAGGACGAGGGGCGAGTGCGGGTGATTAGGCTGCACGGACTGCCGAGGGGGAACAGAGGAGGCTAGGGGGCACAGGAGCAGGTGATAGGCAAGCAGAGGAGATTACGACAGCGGAGAGGTCGAGGAGGTGACAGAGGAGAGGGGAGAGGGGCGGAGACAGAGGAGGTGAGAGAGGCTGGGGCTGAGGAGGTGGGAGGGAGGAGGCTGAGAGGCCGAGGAGGATCACAGGGTACACAGGGTGAGGCCAGCAGGGCCAGAGGAGAGGATATTGCGGAGGATGAGGCGGAGGAGGTGGCAAAGGGTGAGGCCGAGGAGGTGGTGGAGAGGAGGCCGAGAGCTTGAGGACGGAGTCGATAGGAGAGGAGGCCGAGAGCCCGAGGACAGAGTCGACACTAGAGGAGGCTGAGAGCCTAAGGAGGAGAGTCACAGGGGACACAGGGCGAGGCTAGCGGGGCCGGAGGGGAGGAGATTGGACAGGAGACAGCCAGGACTATGAGCAGGCAGGAGGCAGACAGAGCTAGAGAGGAGGCAAACAGAGACCTAGGAGGGCAGGAGACAGCTAGAGGGGAGGAGGCATACGAGGCATGGGAGGAGATGGACAGAGACTTAGGAGGACATGAGGGATAGGAGACAGTCAGAGGGGAGGAGACATACGGGGCCTGCGAGGAAATGGAAAGAGACTTAGGAGGACAGGGGGCAGGAGCGAGCTGGAGAGGAGGATGCATATGGAGCCCGAGAGGGGATAGACAGAGACTTAGGAGGACAGGGGGCAAGAGCCGGCTGGAGGGGAGGAGGTACAGCCACAGCAGGGATCTCCTAGGGTGATAGATCTGGACGAGATGGAGAGTGAGGGATATTAGCTACGGGAGATGGAGATCGACTCAGATGTGCACGATGTAGCACCGGTAGATGCGGCACCACCCGCAGGGGAGGATCCAGTGGCGGTGTTGAGAGAGACAATGGAGAGGTTGCGACAGAGTGAGCAGCGGATGCGAGAGGCAGGGGCAGAGCGGATCGCAGTCGAGGCAGAGAGGGATGAGTGGCGGGCCTAATTTGCTCAGGGGGAGAGAGACTACATGGAGCTAGTTAGACTAGCATCGGAGCAGGAGCGGAGGTTGGTGAGTGAGCAGGATGAGAGCCGGCATGAGACTGTGGACCTACAGACAGAGGTGGAGAGGTTGCGAGCAGAGGTGCATAGCAGGGAGACAGGGGATGCTGAGAGTATGCAGATAGAGCTAGCTGAGCTCAGGGATAGGGTGCGCATAGTGGAGGCAGAGAGGGGTGTTAGAGGCACAGGTTTAGGTGCTGGAGGTAGGGAGGGATGTGCTACAGGCACAGGTTCAGGTAGCAGAGAGCGAGAGGTAGGTGGCCGAGTCAGAGGTATAGTCATTGCGCAGAGAGAGATACAACGACAGTACAGACATCTAGCTTGCGACGAGAGCGAGATTCGGCTGAGCTGAGATTGTAGGCTCTGCAGAGGGACAAAGATGCAGCGATGGTGTGGGGATAGGCTGTACAGAGGGAGAGGGATGCTGCAGAGTCACGGATGCAGACTTTACAGGGCGAGAGGGATGCAGCACAGGCTTAGTTACAGGGGGTGCTGGTTGAGGGGGGAGGTGCAGGGACAGATGTACAAGAGCTGCACACTCAGTTACAGGCGATGCAGACCGAGAGGGATAGAGGCTCTGAGCAGATACGACAGTTGATACTAGCTCAGGAGGCCTGGGCACGGGAGCAGCGGGCTATCAGTGCAGATTGAGATCGGTATAGGCATGAGCGGAATGCCGCGAGACTGATAGCAGGGTAGCGGGTTGAGTTTATGTAGCAAGCTAGCTATTGGAGAGGGGTATATGAGCAGGTTGTTCCAGACCCAGCGCAGCACACAACACGCTATGTTAGTCAGGCTCCACTGCCACCAAGGCCATCCCAGTCACTAGGGACATGCACCAGGGGTTTCAGCGACTACCGGCGGACTCCGTCTCCATACGGCGGTTATCAGGGGACACCCACTTGCGAGTACCAGGGGACACCCACCTGTGAGTACCAGGGGACACCAGGACATAGAGGGTCAGCACCCGATTCTTTGCAGAGGTCAAATGTGGGCAACTCACAGTAGAGTAGACAGATACAGGACATTGGTTATTTTTGGCAGATACAGGATGGATGGTGTGGGCATGTCGCCAAAGGGCAGAGGTGTTCTACGTCTCTGGATTTTATATCTTATGAGGCGATATATGATGGAGATGTATTGTATCATGACATTTTATTATTTTGATGATGTGATGGCCTTTATTGACATTATGCAGAATGTTTCCTTTATGCAGCTATATGAGATGATTCATGATGTGATTCCACATGCATATATATACACATGTTTGTATGTATGACTTATGTTTTACGCTTTATGTTGTTATGGATGGATGATTTATGATTGATGCAAGGGTTTCTATGATTTATAATGTATATGTTTATATGATTTATGATGTATGATTGATGGATGCACCTATTGATGGATGATTTATGCATGCTTATATGATTTATGATGTATGATTTATGGATGCACATGTGGAAGGACGATTTATGCATGTTTATATGATTTATGATGTATGATTTATGGATGTAAAAAAGGTAAATGCTTACAATGCACCTAAATGTCAATAAAGACCGTTATGAGAATGGAGATAGGCGATAGGCGAATGGAAGATTGCATTTGCCAAAAACAACCATTAATATCTAGAGAGGAAGAGGACCGACAAGAGGAACAAGGAACGAGAGTACTTGCACAACCAAAATCATAAGCGAAGGGTATGATGAAAATGAAGGGTGCATGCAAAGTGGTGGAAATGCAGTGAAAATAAGATTTTGCCATCTTTGGAACATTGATTTTTACTATAGCGTAGGGTACTAAGCACCTTGATATAGAAGACCAAGGCGAGCAAGTACTCTACGCATGAAACAAACACAGTAAACAATAAGGTTATCTCAACACCCCGAGGTCGCGATGACCTCGGTCGGGCCTGGTGTTGTAATAACCGCAAACACACAAAGTTGTCCCAGTGTAACACAAGACCTTAGAGATCTCGATGGGTCTTACGAGGGACAACCGAAAAGACAGCAACCAAAACAAAAGATCAAGGTATGCCCCCATTTCGACAGATCAAAGCACGCCTTGGTATGGTGGACGAAGGCGACCTTGACAAGTGATAGGAAGGAACCCAAAATGATAAACAAAATACGAAAGCATCAAAAGATCAAAATCAAGACAATAGGTCCTTTGCCATAGGATCACGGTGATGGATGTGATTGATGAGGTCTGCTAGGAAGGATTCATCTTGTTGAGACCAAGGATGGATGCGAAAGAAGGTGACCCAGTTGGTGTGGGATATTATCGAGGGACAAGATCTTGTAACACAAAGGAATTTCGTTTGTTAAGGACGGGGTAGATGCAGACATGACTTGATAACGATACAAGAAAGACCGTCATAACCTACAGACCTAGGGGCTCGGGGGCCGATCATAGATTAGCCTTGCTTACGTGAAAGCACAGAGCCCTCGTAGTTCTAGAAAAGACCATGGATAAAGCAGAAAGAAGACAAATGGTGACCGATGATGATGGACAAATGCCCCGGGGGTGAATCAAATGATCAACCTTGCCTACGTGACAGCGTAGGTGCAACGTAGTTTGACTGACGGACATGACAAGATGGGACCTAGGTGAGGACCGACGCGATGGATGACCCTACCTGATGACACAAACGTAAATGACGTCAGCTCAGAGTGGGATATTGAAAATCTCAGGAATGGGGGATAGGCTAGATGGGTTGTCCAATGCTCAATTCAATATTTACCAAGTAGCCTAGGATGAGATGGGTAAGGATAATGGTGCGGATGAAGGCATAAAATAACTAGGATGTCAGGTAGATAATGATTAAGCCCTCTATGGATGACGCATGTTGCCAGGTTTTCACCACCCATACTTATCCAAGGCGCCACGAAGAAGTGGTTTTCACAATAGGACGAACTTATTTCTTTTGACTATTTTTGACTATTTTTTATTTTATTTTTTTATTTTTTTGATTTTTTGGATTTTTGACAAGGTGGGGTAACCAAGCAGATTTTAGGCATAGAACTTTTTCAAATGCATGATATTGATAGGCTCATCAAGGGGTTCTCCTTCAAGAGTGGTCAACCTGTATGCCCCAGATCCATATTTTGCAGCTATGACATAGGGCCCCAACCAATTAGCCTCAAATTTTCCTTTCTTGTCTCGGTCTTGCTAAGTACATTGGTTCTCTTTAAGGACAAGCTCGCCCTCCTGGAATTGGCGAGGACGAACCTTCTTGTTGTAACTACGCTTGAGGCGATTCTGATATGCTTGCAGATGGTCGTAGGCCTTTATTCTTCGTTCGTCCAATAACTCTAGCTATGCAAGTCGCGCAACACGAGCATCCTCTTCGCTGATAAGGTTCTTAAGAGAGATTCTCAATGATGGAAGTTCAACCTCGATTGGCAAGACGGCTTCAGCACCAAACACCAAAAAGTAGGGGGTGGCGTCTGTCGGGGTGCGGATGGATGTGCAATATGCCCAGAGGGTAGGATGAATATGGAGGTGCCAATCTTGTCCAGTGTGATTGACAACCTTTTTGAGAATACAGATGAGGGTTTTGTTGGTCGCCTCTGCCTGACCATTTCCCTGGGGGTAATAAGGCGTTGACCAACGGTGTTGGATATGGAAGGTGTCGCATAGGTGTTTCATGGCTTGGTTCTTGAATGGTTTCCCATTGTTGGAAATGACGGTGGACGGGATACCATATCTACAGAGAATATGGTAAAGGATGAATTTGGAGATTTGAATGCCAGTGATTTGTGAGAGGGGCATTGCCTCCACCCACTTGGTGAAATACTCAGTGGTGGTGATTATGAAGGTATGGCCATCAGATGATGGTGGGTGAATCTTGCCAATCAAGTCGAAACCCCATTGAGAAAATGGCCATGGTGCCAAGAGGGGCTGAAGATCTTGTGCCGGAGCATGGATTAAATCCACGTGTTGCTGGCATGGAAGACACTTTTTCACAAACTCGCAAGCATTGTGTTCCAACGTAGGCCAATAATATCCAGCCCGTAGGATCCTTTTGGCTAGAGCCATACCATTTGAATGGGGTCCACAAACACCACCATGTACGTCCGTTAATGTAGCATGGGCTTCAGTCTCATTTAGACATCTAAGAAGGATTCCATCATACCCGCGATGATAAAGCGTATCACCGATGATGACATATCGAGAAGAGCAATGGATGAAGGATTTACATTGGTTACGGGTAAGGTTTGGGGGTATAATGTTATCACGGAGGTAGGTATAGATGTATTGGTACCATGGGGAGGTGGGACCCACAATTTTGCACACTATTTTAGTTTCAAGGATATCGTATGCTGGGATTAATAGTTGTTCTACAAGGAACTCACATTCTGTTCGATCCTTGGGCATGTCCAAGAGGGAGCCGATAGTGGCCATCGCATCAGCTGCTTTGTTTCATACCTTGGGAATCTATTCAAATTGTATGGAGGTGAAGTATTTCTTGAAATCGTCCACCATGCGCTTGTAGGGTAACAACTTATCATCCTTAGTTAGAAATTCATCATTAACTTGCCTAATGACTAGCAAGGAATCACCGAAGACTTTCAACTGAGTTATGTGCCACTGTTTGGAAATTTTGAGGCCGGTGAGGAGAGCTTCATATTCGGCCATGTTGTTGGTACATGGGAACGCTATCCTAAATGACTTGGGAATGTAGTCACCTTGAGGGGTAACTAATAAAATTCCTACCCCCAATCCATTATGTGTATATGATCCATCAAAATATAGTGTCCACATGGGGGTTTCCTCAACTGAAAAGACTTCCTCATCAGGGAATTCTGTGATCAATGGGTGAGTGTCAACTAGAGGAGCCTCTGCCAACTGATCTACAATTATCTGCCCTTTGATAGCCTTGCAGTCCATGTATTCTATGTCGAATTCACTGAGGAGCATGACCCACTTAGCCATGCGGCCGGTCAGAGTGGTTCTAGATAACAGGTACTTCAATGGATCGATCTTGGCGATTAATTTTACTGGATGGCTAAGCATGTAATGTCGAAGCTTCTGTGTACTGAAGACGAGTGCAAGGCAAGATTTTTCCATGGGAGATTAGTTTAGCTCATAGCCAACCAATGTACGACTGATGTAGTAGACTGCCCTTTCTTTTGACGACTCATCATGTTGTGCCAACAATGCCCCCAGTGCGATTGAAGTGGCAGAGATGTAGAGCAAGAGGGGCTTTCCGGGAATAGGTGGCATCAATATTGCGGGATGGGCCAAGTATTCCTTAATCTTGTTGAATCCCATCTGACACTGCAGGTTCCATCGGAAGGTGGAATCTTTTTTCAGAAGATGAGTGAATGGTTGACACTTGTCCGCCAACTGGGCAATGAACCGACAAATGGACTGCATTTTTCCCTGAAGGCTTCTTAGCTGTTTGAGATTGCGTGGAGGGGGCATATCCAGGATAGCCTTCACCTTAGCGGGATCAACCTCAATGCCCGTGCGAGAGACTATGAAACCCAGTAACTTTCCGGAAGTGACCCCAAAGACACACTTCTTTGGATTCAGCCGCAACTTGTAGTGCTCTAACCACTCGAATATCCTTTTCAGGATGGCAGGATGCTCCGCTCGCGTTCTGTATTTTCCTAATAGGTCGTCAACATAATCCTCCATGATGATGTGTATAAGGTCATAGAAGATGACCGTCATTGCGCTCTGATATGTTGCCCCCGCATTTTTGAGACCGAAGGGCATGACATTGTAGCAGAAAGTGCCCCAAGGAGTTGTAAAGGCGGTTTTATGTTGGTCTTCTAGTGCAATTCAAATCTGGTTATACCCAGAGAAGCCATCCATAAGGGACAACATCTCATGTCCTGCTGTTAGGTCGACCAACATGTCAATATTGGGTAGGGGGAAGTCGTCTTTGGGGCAAGCTTTGTTGAGATCCCTGAAGTCCGTACATATCCGAATGTCACCATTTGGTTTAGCAACTGGCACTATGTTGGAGATCCATTCGGAGTAGTCAATTGGTCTGATAAATCCTGCCTCCAGTAACTTCTCTAATTCCCTCTTGACTAACAACGCGACTTGCGGATGCATCTTGCGGAGTTTTTGCTTGATAGGTTTAGCGTCTGGGCGGATGTCTAGGTGATGAACCACCAAGGTGGGATCTAAGCCTGGCATGTCTGAGTATGACCAAGCGAAGTTAACAATTCCCTCCTAGAGTAGCTGTGCAAAGACCGGATACTCTTGTTCGGAGAGTGACTTGGCTACATAGGTGATCTTAGGATTTTCAGCAGTTCCCAAATTAATCTCTTGCGTCTCTTCAATCAGAACAGATGATCTGGCAGATAGCTGAGTTCCCATAAGGGGAAGATGAACATCTCCATCTTCTAGCACCTCTTCGAGGTTTTCGCCATCAGATGCGTCCTTTATTTTTACTTTTCCAGGCCAGGAAGTGCCTCAGGGAGGTTTTCACTAGATGACCGTTTTTTATTTTTCTTATTCTCATTTTAGCGACTGGAGTGTTCATCCTCCCCCAATCCCATGAGGTTAACATAGGTATCCGCAGACATACTGATAGGTGTGCTAGTTCGTAGGTCCCAATCAATGAGCTCAGGGTGGCGAAGGGATAGGCTGATATTGCAAACGGATAGGCATTCAAACATGGAGGATAGGTCGGCGTGATCGACGTCATCGTACACACATATGATGGATTCTTCCTCGGGTATGTCTTCTAATGAGCCATTGTCCACAGCTACACTATTGGAAGTATTAGACAGTGTTTCGGGGCCTTTCTGTTTTCTATCATACCCAATGCCCACATTTTTTGGTTGCGGAGAAGTATCAATGGGTTGCAACCGCCCTTGTTCTTGCTTTCTGAGGCCTCTACCTTGATAGTTATGCTTTTCCACAAAATTTGTCAGCCAGGGGTACTTTTCTTGGAAGTATTCCTTGAGAGGAGTTTCTAGCTGAGGCTCTTCTCAGTAAACCTATTGGCTTATGTCTTCTTTGGGCGCACCTGTCTTGATACTTGGGGATACAAAAGTGGTAGTAGAGATGTTTTTGCCACGGAAGGTGACAGTCTTGTCCTTTTTTGGGGTAGCATGGGAAGGTTGACCATACTCGTGTGGCGATGGTGGCATGGTCGCTATATTGAGAGCAGCGTGCATTTCGTACTCACCACACCCTTTGTCAATGATCTGGACTTTTGTGACTGTAGGATCATTGGGAGATGGAGCGGTTATTACAGTGGATGGTGGATTAACAGGTGATGGTCGAGATGCCCCCATTTCAACCCCAGGACAATAATGTAAATGGGGAAAGATGAACATCTCTGAGTTCCCATAAGGGGAAGATGAACATCTCCATCTTCTAGCGCCTCTTCGAGGTTTTCGCCATCAGATGCGTCCTTTATTTTTACTTTTTCTAGGTTAGGAAGTGCCTCAGGGAGTTTTTCACTAGATGACCGCTTTTTATTTTTCTTATTCTCATTTTTTGCGACTGGAGTGTTCATCCTCCCCCAATCCCATGAGGTTAACATTGGTATCCGCAGACATACTGACAGGTGTGCTAGTTCGTAGGTCCCAATTAATGAGCTTAGGGTGGCGAAGGGATAGGCTGATATTGTAGATGGATAGGCATTCGAACATGGAGGATAGGTCGGCGTGATCGACGTCATCGTACGCACGTATGATGGATTCTTCCTCGGGTATGTCTTCTAATGAGCCATTGTCCACAGCTACACTATTGGAAGTATTAGACGGTGTTTTGGGGCCTTTCTGTTTTCTGTCATACCCAATGCCCACATTTTTTGGTAGCGGAGAAGTATCAATGGGTTGCAACCACCCTTGTTCTTGCTTTCCGAGGCCTCTGCCTTGATAGTTATGCTTTTCCACAAACTTTGTCAGCCAGGGGTACTTTTCTTGGAAGTATTCCTTGAGAGGAGTTTCTGGCTGAGGCTCTTCTCAGTAAACCCATTGGCTTATGTCTTCTTCAGGCGCATCTGTCTTGATACTTGGGGATACAAAAGTGGTAGTAGGGATGTTTTTGCCATGGAAGGTGACAGTCTTGTCCTTTTTTGGGGTAGCATGGGAAGGTTGACCATACTCGTGTGGCGATGGTGGCATGGTCGCTATATTGAGAGCAGTGTGCATTTCGTACTCACCACACCCTTTGTCAATGATCTGGACTTTTGTGACTGTAGGATCGGTGGGAGATGGAGCGGTTATTACGGTGGATGGTGGATTAACGGGTGATGGTCGAGATGCCCCCATTTCAACCCCAGGACAATAATGTAAATGGGGAAATGATGTCTCTAGAGTGCGGCAGTATTCGAATGGTTGGGGATCAGCATAGATGGTAACCTCTTGTCCGTTGACTGGGAATTTGAGGCATTGATGGAAGGTGGAGGGCACGGCTTGCATAGCATGGAGCCATGGATAACCGAGGAGGAGATTATATGGTAAGTCCAGATCAAGGACATGGTAGGTGATGTACTGAGCTACCGGTCCCACTTGGACAGGAAGATTGATGATCCCTTCTGAATTTCTTTCTGCATTGTCATAAGCCTTGATTGTAATAATCTGGTTGCTTAAGTCCGCTTGGGTATACCCCACCTGTTTTATGAATTTTAGCATGCACAAGTTGAGGGCGGATCCATTATCTACCAAGACTCTTTTTATTTTATGCCGGGCAACCATGACTTCAATATGTAATGGGCGATTGTGATTGGCATCAATGTTGGGCATATCATCGTGGCTGAAGTGTAGTTGGTGAGATGAAGCTAGGTGTCCTACCAAGGCTTGGAACTGTGTAGGATCCATATTATTAGGAACATGGGTTTCCTATAGGGCTATGTTGAGGATTTCTTGATACACGGGGGAAGACTTGAGTAAATCCAAGATGGAGATATGTGCAGGGGTCTTTCCCAAGTGATCAAGGATATTGTACTAGGAAGTTACAGGAGTTAGTTGGGCGGGTGCAGAGGCTGCAGGAATGGTGATGCAGGCTTGTCATGTGGTAACAACACATTGAGAGTCTTTAGCTTTGACATGTATCATGGATACACGAGGTTCTACCTGCTCAATGTAATGAATAATACCCTCGTAATTGAGGGATACATTCTTGTAACTCACGTTATTTGTGCTGTTGTTTTGGGGATTACTGTTGGAGGTGCTCGGGCCTTGGTTATGGTTCGGGAAGGCGTTTTGATAGATATGCAATTGAGCATTGGACGAAGGAGCTTGACTGGGGTCGACCTTGATATTGCCTCGATCTATGAGATCTTGGACGTAGTTTTTTAGACCCTGACACTTATTCAAAGAGTGTCCTTTGATTTTGTGGAACTCACAATATTCATTTTCCCTAAACCATGCGGGCTTAGGTTTGGATTCGTCGAGCAGCTTGGTAACAGGGTACGTGATCGGATAACTGATCTGCAACAGTTTGTTGAAGATGACACTCAAGGGTTCTCCTAGTTGAGCATACTGGCGCTTAGTGTTCCCTTGGTTATTTTGATTCGACTGTTGGGGAGGACAGGGCGTGCCTTGTGGTACTGATATGGCATTGGGTATGGATTGTTGTTGTTTCTGGGATGTGTTGGCCACGTGGACATGTTTAGTGTCAGTGACACCATCATTTACTGCATTCTTGTTCTTGTTCCAAAAATGCGGCTTGTCATTGAATGTCCTTTCCCTATCTTGGTTATATATTTTGATGTGCCCCTTGGCAACAAGGGCACACTCAAGGATGGGTCCTTTCTCCACTACCTCCGCGAAAGTGGTGACACAATGTAATTGAAAGTTGTGGGCCATGTCAGGATGAGAGTTCTCCACGAAAAGGGTGACCATGTCCTTCTCTTTCAAAGGGGTTTTCATTCGGCTTGCTAGGGCATGCCACCTCTGGAGGTAGCTAGTAAAGGTTTCCCCTTCACGTTGTTTCTCTTTGAGGAGATCCAAGGTATCAGTATCCTTCTCCAAGTTGAAGGAGAAGTAGGAGAAACCTTTCTGACAAGTCCGCAAAAGATTTTATAGATCCCTTCTCAAGGGTCATGAACCACCCTAGTGCGTCGCTTCCCAGACTTCGGGGGAACAGATGCAAGAGATAGTTGTCATTATGGATCACTTCTTGACATTGGGAGTAAAACTCTCATAGGTGGGCCTTAGGATCTTTGTTCCCCTTATATTTGTCAAATTTTGGCATCTCAAAATGTTTGGGGAAGGGAATCAATGAGATAGAGGGATCATACGGATATGGGCATATATCTTCGAACTTGAACGATTGTTTTCTAGTCCCTGCCTGGAGATCCTTTAGTGCGGCTTTGATTTCCAGGATGTCCGCATTGGCTAGTGTGTTGGATGGGTATTGATGGTAGGACGATTGTGGATTCTGAGAGGATGTTTGGAGATGGGCGTATGGATGAGGAGGTGTCAGCCCTTGTTGATATGCCAGTGGACCTTGCTGATAAAGAGGTTGTTGTTGCAAGGCGGAATATGGATGGGTCTGGTAGTTATGGGTGGCGTACTGTTGGGAAGTATGGAGAAGGTGTTGTTGATTAACTTGCGGATATTGGGGGTGCTGATATGACTGTTGCGATACCCCATAGGAGGGTTGTTGTTGATATTGGGGCTGGTTGTAATAGTTGTAATGATGGGGTGGTTGTTGATATTGTTGTTGATGCATAGTTGGTGGCTGTGATGGGCGAGATGGGATGTTCTGTGGTGGTTGCACTTGCGGGCGTAAAATGGATGCAAGGAATGGAGATATGGTCGAGGCTGAAGGCCGAGGTTGATTTCCTTGCGGTTGATGCTGTGATGGTTGTGCTGAGAATAGGGGATTGACCAACATTTGTTGTTGAGGTGGAGGTGCGATTGAGATGTTGTGCGAGGGAGGTTGTTGAGCACTAGTGGGAGCGTAGGATTGGGGAGGTTGTTGGGATACGAACGATGATGATGGAGGGATGTTAGATTGGGGCGGCTATTGAGGTACGAATGACGATGGTGGAGGAATGTTGGATTGGGACGATGGGGGAGGATTGAATGACGATGGAGGAGGGATGTTAGATTGGGATGATGGTGGAGGGTTGAATGACGATGGAGGAGGAATGTTGGATTGAGGTGGTTGTTGAGGAATGAATGACGATGGCGGAGGATTGTTAGATTGAGGCGATTGTTGGGGGATGAATGATGATGGTGGAGGATTGGCTACCTCAGGAGGTGGAGGCAAGGTGGCGAAAGGGTTGCCCCCAGTGTTGACAGGAAGCGAGTTTGAGGGGGGTGGTGCTGGTAGCATTAATGGTTGTTGTTGTGGGACATTTTGCGGCATGCCATAGGCAAAAGGATCATTGGGATCGACGGTTTGGGGTGTTCCCGTGACTGAGATGGCGGGATGTGTGGGATTTCCAACGGGATAGAGGACAACATTGCCGAATTCAGGTTGATACCAACCTTCTGCGGAAGGAGCGTTGGGGACATATGAGCTACTGGGGATGTCATGTGAACGTTGGGGCACATTAGATGTAGAGGTGTCGTATTTGGATAAATCGACACTTGACGGTAGTTTGACACCTTTGTCAATCAAGTGAGCCAAGATTTGGTCACCATGTCTTTCAAGAAGGCGTTCTGTCATTTGGGCATTAACAGGGTTGCTAAAGTGTTCCTCAAATGTGAGCTCAGGTTGATCAGCCATGTTTTCTTCCCCAGGTGGTGATGTGTTTTGACCATCCACGTTGGATTGTGATGAGGTACCGTTGTGGGGATCGTGGGGGATGTTCATTGTGTTATTGGGATCTTGAGGATTGTTTGATTGGGCGTTCAGGGCTTGTTGGTCGGCCATTTTCTTTGCTTGCGATCGAGTCTGAACAGGCATGCAAGATGATGAGAGGGATCAAGATATTAGGAAGACCTTGATGATGAAGGATTGATTTTATTTTGATGGAAGATTAGTTGACGACGATTGATTAGGTTGACATGGATTGGCTTGATGGAATTGGATTGGATTGATTGATAGATACTGGATTAACCTAGACTTCGGGTATTGGTCCGAATAGGTTTGATGATGTGGGGACCAGATCGATCTGATGATTAGGATTGATGTGATGATAGATAAGATGAAGACCGAGATCCACAACCGAGTTTAAGAAGGATCCTTGGTAATACTAGGTATTGATTGAAAGGTGGATGTATGATAACAACACCAAATCCAACTTGAGATAGAAGCGGATAGATTGGGTCGAAAAAGGATAACTGACCTAAGACAGATAGCGATCCTAAGCTAGCTATGATGATTATGATTAGGGATAAATACCTAGGTCAACTTGGATGACAACTCCAACGGGGTTTATATGGAATAACGAAGATCAGAGATGAAAGCGTGTTTAGGACAGATGGGGAGTGTCTCAAGATAGATGAATGGTTCTCGAAACAAGCAAAAGACTGTTCAGGATATATGACCCTTAGAATGAAGGGATGGGGGCTCGGAATGGACGTTTAGATGTTTGTTTTGGATGCTAAATGATCGTTTCGGTGTTCAAAACAAAGGGACAATGAATTCCAAATGATGGTATAGGCTGGTCAAAGGGACAGGTCCGCCACTACAAAAGGACCAGTCCGCCACTACACTGGGAAAAGTCTGCCACTGAATTATGACAGGTCCGCCATTGCACAGGGATAGGTCCACCACTGAACTGGGACAGATCCGCCACTGCACTAGGATAGGTCCGCCACTGCACTAGGACAATTTTTCCACTGCACAGGGATAGATCCGCCACTACACAGGGACATATCTGCCACTGTACCAGGACAGATCCGCCACAGCACGAGGATAGGTTTGCCACTGCACTAGGACAGATCCACCACAGCATGAGGACAGGTTTTCCAAAGGATAAGTTTAGGCTTGATGTTTTGATGGATGGGTAAGGCAAAGGACCCAAAACATAGCAATCATAAAAGACTTGGCCAAACTGACAATCACTGGTTTTTGCACAAGAAAGACAATGCAAACAGCACAACCCTAAGATTAGTAGAAACGGGTATGGTCGACAAAGTCTTCTACTCTAGGATGCACATGGTTTCTAAGGAGTCCTTGATATACACCCGGTATGTGAGGCCCAAACCGTGAACACCAACCCGTTACAAGCGTGAGTCGGGAACCTTAGCGAGATACTAGAGGCTCGAACCAACTTTTCACGTCATCCCGACGCTTCGCTAATTACAACATAGTTGGATTGGGGTACAGCTTTCGCTCTCCCCCCTTTATATACTCCGCTGGTACGTGTGGTTGGAATCATCCCTTGGGGTGATGAAATCCCCAAGCAGGTCCCACTAAGAAAGTGAAAAAGGGTAACTCACAAGGACTTGGAAAGCTATGATTTCTCATCACCCAAGATTGTCAAATGGTGCAAGGGGATTGGATACGTCAAATAGCTTTCCCAAACATGCCAAGCAAGGTTTATTGACACCCCTTTAATTAAACTATGTTCCTATTTCACCAAAAGACAATTTGGGAAAACTTAAAATTTTTACCTTCTAGAGGATAGGTCTGCCACTTTGCAAGGATAGATCCGCCACTCTGTCAGGACCAGTCCGCCACTAAATTAGGACAGGTCCGCCACTGCACTGGGACAGGTCCGCCACTAAACTGGGACCGGTCTGCCACTGCACTGGGACAGGTCCGCCATTGCACAGAAGGACAGGTCCGCCACTCTGTCAGGACCAGTCTGCCACCCCTAGACAGGTCTGCCACTCCAGGACCAGTCCACCACCATAGGAGGACAGATCCGCCACTTTGTAACCTGGACCTGCAAAAATGCAAAAAATAGCAAACGTGAAAGAAAGAGACCCGTTTGTGGGTCCCACCGGGCATGCCAGAAAAGTGATAGGTCGAATGTGAGCGTTAGAAAGTAAGCAACAAGTGAAAGAGTGCAAATAAATAACTAAAACAACCTACACCTCAAGATTATCCTAAGTTGGAAACAATGCACGACAAAGCAACAAAATAGGAACCTTATACCTTGCGTTGAGTCGATCCTTTGGTTGGCCCTTCGATCTTGGATGTATATGCTCTTTTGATGGCAAGTAGAGGATGTGAAGATGGAAATGATGCTTGGAATCATGAAAGTGGCTAAGTGTTGGTTGAGAAACAAAACTGCAAGAGTTTGGCTAGCACAAATGATCTCCCCAAAATGAGATAAAAGAGGGGGTATTAATAAGATTTTTGAGAAATCCTAAGGAAAATGGACGGTTGAGATTGATCCACCAAATATCAAGATGTAGGGCTAAGGTGAGTTGAGAACTCACAAGCCCTCACATCTTGACATGTGGCATGTGATATAGCCCTAAAAGGTGAAGTGGACATGAGGTGGAAGGAGAAGGACATGACATGGAGAGGGGTACAAAGTACCTTGGGATTGGACAAGATCCTCATAAAGGAGGTCCTTGTCCCCATGTGGGTGAGAGGACATGTGAGGAATTAAAAATTCCTCAAATATTCTCATGAGGATGAGAGAAAGAATAAATAATGAATAGAGGACATGTGGGGAGAAGTGAAGGAATTAAAAATTCTTTTTAGGTGCCTTGGGGGATTAAAAGGTGAATTAAAAATTCACATGGGGAAGGGGGATGCCTTGTCCAAAAGGAGAAAGCCTTTAATAAGGTTGACTCAAGGACATATGCCATAAATAGGATGAAGATTAGGTTAGGCTAATCAACTGATTAAGGTTGTGCATGTACTCAGTTAGATGGACTAATGACCTATTAGAAGCAAGTGGGAAATTATGGAGGATGTGACCTTAATGATGATTAAAGGTGTGCACATACTAACCCTGGTTAATTAGAAGAAGATGAAGTAATTAAAATGGATTAAAGACCAACTTGCAAAAGTTGGAGGATGTGACCATGAGAGAGAAAAGATGAATTAAAAAATGAATTTTAATTCAAAAGGGGAATATGACTAAATTAAATAAAAGGGCAAATTTATTCAATTTAGAGGAGGAAGAGGGAAAAAGTATTAAATTAAATACTTTAGGACCTTTGTGCAAGATGCAGGGTATTAATTAAACAACTGGTTTAATTAATATTGACAGAGGGGATGAGGAACCAGATGAATAAGGAGACGCGTTTGATCATATGGAGGTGATCAAATTAGACGTCTACAGATAGATGTCAATTTAAATAGGGAGAATAAAAATGTACACATACTCGTTGATGTGAGTGTAAGAAGCCTCTCGATTTAATTACGATGTAATTAATAATTAATAATAATAATTAACTAATGATATTTATTTAATTAACTTAAATAATCTAATAGTTGTAAAAACATTTATTTTACTTACAATAATGAACCCAAACTTTATATATATAACAAATCAGCCCCAAATTTTCAACCAGAAACCTTAACTACAAATTAAAATTTTAAAACATGCTTTATAAATAAGGCCAAAATATACAATCTTGACTTCAACGTCAAGATTTAGGTACACATACATCCATAATGAATTCCCTCCTTCCTAGGTTATACATGTAACTAACTAACCAACTAAATTTAGTAGAGCTAAATTCTTATTACTTTAACGTCTCATTAACGACGTCCTTGTCGGCGTCTAATTTTATTTTCTTCGCACTCAACCGTAACAAAGACAAATTGAATCCTATAAAGGAAGAAAATGACAATAACTCTTTACCAATTCAAATGATAAAAGAGAAGCTTTAGTCCTCAAAAACACCCGTGACGCTGGATTTTCTTTCCGTTCCAATGCAACGTATTACCAAACCCTCAACATTTCTGTTCCTTACCAAATTCGAACATTGTACACGTCAATTTATTATATACGTCATTCACGGATCTCAACTGCTGCCATTGAAATACAAATTTAATAAAGAGTTGAATCCGTAAACGTTTTCAAGAAAAAGACACACAGGAAAATTCAAACCTCAGAAAGATTCTTCTGTAACCATTACAAAATTATTTCTTAATGCAGGACGGCCGCCTCCTCCCTGGAAGGAAAAAAAACAAATTACTATTTAAATACGAACGCTACAGACACAATATTTTATGAAGAAAGTAACCTGTCTCAGAATTTAATATCAGCTAAATCTGATATATTTGTGATCTGTCCAGTAGCATTCACTGTCAAACCAACTGAAATCTTGTCAAGCAAGTTAAACAGAAAAAACGCCCACGGTTTGTGGATTCCATTTTATGACCGAATGGTTACAGCCATTCAGGCATCCCGTGAGTAAAGAAATTTTTATGCAGTTACCGAAATAACTCAAATTGTTTGGTACCGATGTGACTCATCTTTACCTACGGTTTGAACCGCAACGCTAACGGATCTGACGCCATTGTTAATGTTTGAATATCAGAATTATTGAGGCATTTTGAACTAAATAATTTAGGGTTGTTAGAAAGGGGCCTGCTTGCAGACTTCCACTTTTTTTTTCCGTTGCTGTCAAAAACTGAAAGTTGTTTTACCTTTCCACGATTTTCCTTTTTGGTAATAAATTTCTCTGTTTAGGAAAAGATCTGCAAGACTATCTTTTTAAAAAAAAAAGTTTCTAATTTTTGTAGATTTATTGCGATTTAGCATTTTTGTAGTGTGTGGTATTATAAAGGCGATGGCTTTGGGGCAAGAGAGAGATAAGGACAGAGTAGTAGTCTCTGGATCTGGTTTTAACTGTATGGAGAACAAAATTCTCATGACGACGATCTTAGCTATGGGAATTATGGTTATCGTCAGTCAAATCACGCCCTTTGGAGGATTTAGCAGCGGGTCTTGTAAAAATTTGGTAGGGAAAATTTTACAGGAAGAATCACGCCTGCAAGTCAATATAAGCAGTGTTGATAATGTTGCCTTTAACAGCACTGCAGGGCCTGCTAAATCTGAAGAATCGCCATCAAAAGAGGAGGAAAGGGAAGAAAGCAACAACAAGCGGGTGTTTCGAGCGTATGGCAGAGCGGCTTACTTGTTTATCCAGATGGGCGCCTATAGAGGCGGTGATAATACTTTTGCTGTGATTGGTCTGGCGTCAAAGCCGCTGCATGTTTATGGTAAGTCTGGGTTTGAATGCGAGTGGATTCCCAGGGATTCGACCGTGCTACCTGTGAAAGGGAAGGCCCTGAAGATTCTGCCTGACTGGGGCTACGGCAGGGTTTACACAGTGGTGGTCGTCAACTGCACTTTTGCAGAGGCCGTTGGTATTGATGGCGGTGGAGGGCAGCTTATTCTCCATGTAAACAATAAAGATGATGTTGAGCACCCAGAGCGAATTGTTGCTCTCGATGAAAAGGAAAACACCTACAATGCCACTGTTTTCACAGGGCCGCCCCCCTATGACTATCTCTACTGTGGATCGTCTTTGTATGGAGATCTGAACCCGCAGAGAATGAGGGAATGGATTGCTTATCATGCAAATTTCTTTGGGGCACGCTCCCACTTTGTTTTTCATGATGCAGGAGGCGTGAATTCTGAGGTTAGAAAAGTCCTGGAGCCATGGATTGAGGCCGGCCGGGTGACATTGCAGGATATAAGAGATCAGGAACAGTTTGATGGGTACTATCATAATCAGTTCTTGATTGTTAATGATTGTTTACACAGGTATAAATTCATGGCTAAATGGACCTTCTTTTTCGATGTGGATGAATTCCTGTATACTTCTGCCGGCGGCAGTATCGATTCGGTTGTTAAAGAATATTCCGGTTACACTCAATTCACAATTCAGCAGTACCACATGTCCGATAGAATTTGCCTGGAGCACAGTGATTCTGCAAAATATTCCAGGTATATTCTCAAATAAACTTTATTTTGAATCATGGAGTTTGATTCATATAACAATGCATACTTATTAATTTGTTTTAATTAGTATCAAGAATCGAAAGATATCCATTCTGTGAAATTGATTGAATCCAATCTCATCTTTTATTTATTGTGCTTATGAAAGATTTGATACATACCATCGCCCTTCATCAATTAAACTACATTTTTTTATAATTTCATAGTAAAATTATGACTGCATATATGTATGGTTACTGATATAGATTTTTTAAACGGATTTTATTTTTAGCAGTAGTTGAAGATTTATGTGTGATTTTCGTCAAAGAAGATTTCATATTGTAAATTTTGTATGAATCTTTTCCTAGGATTCATGTTAGATCCATACCATGTGTACGGTCTTTTCATGTCTGAAAATATTTTATACCATAACCAGGGTGTGTTGTTTGAATTTCTTGTAATAAGATTTGTCAGACCACTGAAACTAAATAATTAGAAGATTGATCACTGACAAACAATTTTCTAACCCAGAATTAGCTGCTGTGAATTGCAGCGAATGGGGGTTTGAGAAACTGGTGTTCAGAGACGTGGCGAGGGGCATTAGAAGGGATCGAAAGTATGCAGTGCAGGCCAGAAATGTGGAAGCTACTGGAGTTCACATGTCTGAGAACTTCCATGGCAGAAAGAAGCATACAACGGAGAAGATCCGTTACTACCACTACCACGATACGCTTTGCATCAGAGAGGAGCTGTGCAGGATATTCGTGAAGCCGTCAATGAAAGGCAACCTCACATGGTTCCAAGGCACTCCGTTTATATACGATGGTTCTTTGAAAGCTGTAGCCCCATCCATTAAACAGTTCGAGCTACAGCATATAGGATCTAAGCTTGCATCTCCTCTACAATGAATTTCAAAACAAACCAAGTTGCCACGCCCATCAAACGAAAAACTTTGCGGCCAAGTAACGAAGAAACAAATTGACAAAACGATGAGCAAAGCAGACACCTGGCATGTGCAAAGCTTGAATCGTATTTTCCCAGTGCGGCGGGTGACAAGTTGTGCGGTAAATATCTGTATATACGTGTTGCCAAAAGGATGTAGTGAACACATGCAGAGGTCATGTTAGAAAGTTTCTAAGGTTATCCGATCAATGCCGTGCTATAGCAATTGTTGTTTCAATTGTGCCCACATTTTTTTATTCCAACTATTGGTTGGAATTTGCTATTAACTAGATATTTTTCATTGTATTTGTATTGGTTAAATAATTTTAGATTTTTATTTTACTTTATATTGAATGATACGATAAAATACTATTATTTTTTAAGATGAAAGATTTTATATCATTTATAAGATCATTTTGTTATTCAATACTAGAGGACAAATTTATGTTAACATCTTTCTGGTTGAGAGTAAAGGATTAAGGGGTACCCATTTCATCAAAATGACTTTGAATACGATCCCAACCTCATCCCTTATAACATGCCTCTAAGATTTTGAACCTTGACATGGATTGAAGGAACATTTCATCACCGTCATCAATTATGTTCAACCAATTGATATACAACACTTCCATGATAATAATTTTTTAATAAATATTTATTATTTTTAATTATTTTTTATAATAATTAAATCAAGATTATTATATAAAATCATCTAATTAATAATTTTTTTATAGTTATGATATTTAAAAGTTTTTATATATATAATATTATAAATGTTTAAACATAATTATTTTTCTTTTGTTTTTTATATTCATATAAAAATTTACATAAGTTGTGTCAACATCCTCATATATATATATATATATATATATATATATTATTGATAAATTATATCACTAAGTATCATCTATAATTTTAATTTATGGGACATGACAAGTATTAAAGTATTTATTATTAAATAATTTTATTTTTTAAAATTGGCATAAAATTTCATGTTAAATGTTGTTAACACATATCATTAATTGTATATTATATGTGTTTTAAGTGAAAATAAATTTCCCTTCGGTATCAATAGGTTAATCCAATAAAATGTGCATACATAAGTATAAATCAACCTAGATTAAAGATTAATTAAATGACAATTGTGGGAGAATGAATTCTAAACTAATTTTAATGTTACATATGGAAAGTGAATGCAATAAATAATGGTGCTTGGCTCAATAAAAAAGAGTGAACTATCCATGTGAAAATTCTAGAATCTATGATGTATCGGGATAAAAATGGATGATGAAAATTTACAACTCGCCTTATGATCAAAATATTATGTTTGTACTTTGGAGGGTTGAGTCCAAAAATTTAGGCTAAATTTAAAATCTTAGAAATGTCTTATACATATAGAAATGATCTAATAGTTTGTACAACTCTACTTTTTATTAAGCCTAATTTACCTCTACTTTTTCTACCTTTTGATATTTGAAGACTAGCAATTTTTAGAAATAGCTTGGAAAGCTTCTATTTGTGGCAAGGGCACACTTTCTCTCAGGTTATCCCATATAAATGTGTAAATGGTAAAAAACAACACCCTTTAGTCATCTATATAGTTCTAAGATGATTGTCGCATGCCCCAAATTATTCCAAAATGAAATTTCACAATAATATGTTTGCAACACAAAATATTGTTTTGCTTATAATAGCCGCATAAAATAAACCAATACTTCAAGAAGGTTCTCTTTCTTAAAAGAAACAAAACATTTGCAAATTCTCTACTATGTAATGAATGCATTTGAAAACAACTTGCACTATAACATAACTTTACTTTCTTCTTTTTAAACACTACATGTTGAGTCATTTCAAATAAACATCACTTGCCAATATTTTCTAACTATAGAAATTACAACTCTTGCAAGAACCAAGAAATACAAAATACATGTCCATATAAGAACATCTTTTCTTGATCCCAACACAACATTTTCATTTCTTGCACAATTTTCACATTTTCTTTAAAGAACTCCGCAAGGAACCTGAAAAGAACAAAAGATGAAAAAAAAAAAGTACCAATGGACTCTCCTCCCATCCATAGGGTTGTAGAAAAACCCACCCTCAAGCAAGGGGTATTCACTTGGCCACAAGACACAACTTAACTCAAGACTCAAGAAAATTACAACTCTTGCAAGAACCAAGCGATACAAAATACATGTCCATATAAGAACATCTTTTCTTGATCCCAACACAACATTTCCATGTCTTGCACAATTTTAACAATATCTTTAAAGAACTCCACAAGGAACCTAAAAAGAAAAAAAGATGAAAAAAACAACAAAGTATTGATGGACTCTCCTCCCATCCATAGGGTTGTAGAACAACCTACCCTCGAGCAAGGGGTATTCACTTAGCCACAAGAAACAACTTAACTCAAGACTCAAGCCCATATACTACAGTAATATTTCACATATACAACAAACCCTCATAGCAATCCATTCACAAAAGCACAAACACATTTCTACCACATTGGTTTACCTCATGCGAAAACCACTTAGGGGGAGTAGGGGCTCAACTAGGCATGGGGAATATATATAAAAATCATAATCACATCTCCACAATAATACTCCACATAATATTTATACCAACACCACACCAATGCCAAATCAAAACCACACCCATATTAACACCACCCTTATTCCTCCCAACAACATAACTATAGAAGATAATTGGATACTCATATCCCCATAAATGCAAGGGTACTCATACATTGGAAAAGGCCATTACCCATAAGGGATACTCTTATCCCAAAAAGTTAGAACACAATGATCTACTGAGATGGGTGTGAATCAGTAGATACCAAAATTTAGCCCTTAAAACTTTTTCTCAAAGAAAACTTATGCAGATTACTTCTTTGAACTCTTAATGTACAGATACTAATATGAAGAGACATAAACACACACACACACAAGAACATCACATAACACCATATGTACGTGGAAAACCCAAGATGGGAAAAAACCACAGTGAGAAATGTTACTTGAGTCTACTGCTCAAATCCAACCTCACAATCCAAATCTCTGATATAAAGTTTTAGGGCTACAACCCAAGGATGCTACAACACCTTGATTTAGAAGCTACCACTTCAAGGATGCAACAACTCCAAGGAGACTACTATCCCCTAAGCTGAGCTATAACTCAATATTATGATGACAATTTCAAGTATGCATAGACTTGGTTCTACAAAATCTATAATGCATCATTACATTTAGTACTCTGTTGCACTTACTGTAATGTACACTCTGCTGCTGAAGCTACTCACTCAACAACACATCCTTCTATAGTACTCTCTCCTGCACACATAACACTCATTGTTCTATCTCTGACTCCTCTCTTTCTGCTCTTCTACTCTTTCACATATTCTCACCTAGATGATTATCTTCATTATAGTCTAGGTTACTTCTTCACACTCTTTCTGCAATAACTTAGTTGTTCATTACTCTATTCAACTCTCTCTGCTTGCAGACTTCTTCTATCACTTTATCTCTACTTCATGCTTCAACCAGATGTAGCTCTATTTAGCTCTACATACAATTGCAAACCCCTATCTTTTTCTTATTTTTGTAGATCACTTGCTCATATGGTCAATATCTAGACTATCAACCATACTCGGGATATCTTCAAACTACCTAACTCCACACATCTGCAATCTCTCACCTCAAGATTTGCACACCATCCAGTTGTCCAATCTGGTTGCTCATTTGTTAGGGTTTCTCCTCCAAGTTATCAGTTCATCTCGAGCCTTGCACCATTTGTTCAACTCATTTGATCGATTCTATCATATATCTTCTTGGTTGTTTTGGCTCTACATCGAGCCGCTTTTTCATTAACTTTTGTCACAGATAATTTTCACAAAATAGCTTTTTGTTTGACCTCAAAATTTGATCTGCACATTTAATTTCTTCATTTCTTCATTCAATTAGATATGATCTTGATCGATCAAGACTCCTTTTAGCTGCCAACCAGTATATCCAATCTCCAAGTCATTAAATTCTTATTGGGTTAGTTGAGTGATCTAATTTTGTTCATTATTGGTCACCGACTTAGAAACCCTTGTTCATACCAACCAGATAGTTGTAAATATTCAAGTTTGAAAACTAGCCATTGGTCTTCTCCTTTCGCGCCTTGATCAAGTGTTTTTTTGCAACAAGGATGCAAAACAATGAATTGTTGATTGCCATATGTCCTCCTTCACTATGCATGCCATTTTATTGGGTCCATATAACACTTTATCACTCCGTCAAGGAAAGCGTCCATCTCTATTCTACCGATGTGGCTATGTCACACTGATGAAGACACCTCAACATCCTACCATGGTGGAGTCCATCAGTCCAATTCACTACCACATGCCTTTGTTCTATTCGTCTTTTGACTATATATCATCCTCATCACACTTGATCTCACTTCAACGTGCACCTTACTAGGTTCCACATCCGGTATCACATTCATCATGTTGAGGAGACATCTAAAGAAGTCCTATCAACACCTCATGGTCGAGCATCAACAAATCTCTAAAGGCTTTCTATTGCAATTTGAAAGAGACATTGCTCAAACTCTTACTGACACCACATTATCTTACTGACAAAGGCCTTCTAGGACTAGTCTTCATCCACAAACCAAATTTCTTCTTGCAGACCATTCAAATCATGAGCCATTGGAGATGAAGACACATAACATAATTACAAACTTAATTCTAGAACCGCAGACCAAAATATTTAGATGTAGAAGAATGCAAAGCAGAATACATTAACTCTATCACCACCAGATGTATAGATAAAAGTAGTTTTCATTCTGGTGAACATAACTCACTCAACTCTTCATATCGAGCACTCCAACTTGGAACATATCATCTTCAAACATGCCTCTAAATAAATTCTAATCCACAAACAAAGATATTCAATATGCAAGAAATGCAGAGCAAACTACTAGACTTATTCTTACTAGAGATTGAAACTTAGAACATAGCATACCAAAGGCTCACTCAATTCTTCATATCAGAGCACTAAACTACAAACACTCTTGATGGAACATAGATAACCCCATTATAGACCTTCTTCCAGACCTGCAAGACCTTAAGCAAATTAGCAGAGGACTACGGAGTAGGTACATTTCTCCCAACCCACAGATAACCAACCTTGTTAGACTAGTTCACAAACCGGTGAACTTAACTCTCACTCTTCATCAGCCCAGAAGCTATAATCTAGGATATATTACCCATGGATGTCCTTGAACAATCCTTCAAATCTGCATAAGCATAGGATCAACATAGTAGAAGTGCGAAGCACATACCAGAGTACATTTTGAATACATACCGGAGCATATTCTAAAGCTGCAATCACTTGTGTCCTTTCACAACAACAATCATATTGTGTTGACATCAATGGCTACATTAATGACAACACCACCACATGCATTCATACCTACAACACATCATACACATATAAGTACATCTCTTGAACACACAACTAGTTAAGTTATCAAGAATGCCAAAACCATTTGCATGATCTACACTTTTGACATTAATGATATCTATATGCACTTTTGCACTAGATCAACACACTTCTCCTTTTATCCCCTTTTGACATCAATGACAACATATTCCAACAATATCCCCCCTTTTCATTGATGGAAAAACTTGAATGGTCAAAGATACCAATTGATCAATTCAACATTTGTACCAGTATCATCTTTACTTCTACTTATTATGCTGCTTTCACCAATGCTCCTCTTTGAAAATTTGCATACTTTTTCCCCCTTTGACATCAATGGAAAAGGGCTCACTCCTCTTGAAAGAATTCTCCCCCTTTGACAAGTTGTGCAAAGGGTTTAGTTGACCTTTATTATGTTGGATATTGCTCTCAAACATTTCAGCAATGGCTAAGCCATGTTCTCCAACCACTTTTAATTAAATACCTTTAACAAATTGTAGTTGAAGTGACATTACACACTATAACCCAATTGAAGATACACCAATTCATACCTTATAGCAATCAAGTCTAATATCAAGAGGAAAAATCTCCTTTTGATCTACATAAATCACCTTTCTCCTCTATGCACTAATCTGAGCATGCTTGTCATTATGCTCAATACCAGCTTATACTCCTAACTGCATTGTATGTTGATCTGATTCCTATATCAACTCCCCCTGAGAGCTTACTCCATTTTTAGCATGTACTTGAGTGTACATTCCACCACAGTCTTTGTACCAATTGAAACTTTTCTTGACCATAATAGCATCTCCTCCTTAGACTGTTCTCCATTCTTTTTTCCTTTCTCAACTTTACTTATGCCTATGAGAACTTTCTCATCCTTTCTCCTCTTCTTCTTCTCAGGTCACCATACTACTACAACCATCACTTCTTTTTAGCAGTGACAAAGGAACTTTTCTCCTCCTTAACTTATACCAATTGAAAACAACTTTTGCTCTCAAGCTAGCTACTGCAGTCAACCTTTTAATGCTTTTCTCCAATTAGGTTTGATATCAATTGTAGATTTTTTGATTCATGCTCTATGCCAATTGAATCACTTATTTGACACTCACTAATGATATTATGCCCTGAAATTGATTATCAATTTGATACAAATTGTGAATGTGATCACTTTACACTATGTACCAAATGATAACCAAAACTCCATTGTATCAAGTATAACATTGATTTGATACCAATAGCAGCTCCCCCTTAGACCTTTCTCCATACACTTCTACTAGCCTACTCATGCATTTGCTTCATGTATTTGCATAATTTTTCATTTCATCATTTATATCCTTTGCAAGCCTTCAAACTATAATCAAGTTAGCTTAATTGCAAAGGCTAGCCAAGTAATCATGTAGACCTACATGGGTCGGACTTAAACAAAAGGTGTGATTGCACGACTAATGCTTAGATCTTCGTGCAGATCCCCATGGAGGTCAACCATATTCTATACTTCATTGAATGAGGTTCCTTTAAGCTCTGCAAAACATGTACTTGCTCCGCAAGCCAATTAGTCTTCACTCAACACTGTTTGCTCTGCACTGTGAAAGGAAGGTATTCTTCTGCAAGCTACATCTCTTTGAAATCAAAACTAAATGCTTTGGATTTTGGTTATGCTGAAGATGATTATGCCTAGATGCTAATTCCAACTCCGCAAATTTTTTGGATGCTCCTACATTATCTTCATTTTGCAAGAAGGATGTATTTCTCTTAACAGAGAATCTAAACCATTTTACTTCAAATTTGATACCCATGGTTGATATCAATTTTTACACCTAACTATCCATCATCTACAACCATCAAGACATTATAAATTTGTAAAACATGTTTTAGTTGACTTGATCTCTTTCTCCATTTCCAGGGATGAATGAAATTCCAATTTAGATCCCCCTGGACTCATGCCCCATCACTACAAATTAGTGATGTAAGGTAGAAGCAGCCTCATGGAGTGCTTCCTTCTAGTCTTTCTCTCTCCAAACCATCTTGTGCTTCTTGTCTGATATATTAGCCTTCTTCTCAACAACATGCAAGCACATGTTCACTTTAGAGGGCATATTGTTCTTTGTATTCTTCCTCTTTCTCTATACTGCAGGTTTTACAAGATCTAGTCTGCATTCTTTAGCTATGTGACCCAAGTTCTCACACTTGTAGCATACCACATGCACATTCTTTACTGGAGTAGATGAATAATCTCTAGCTCTATGACTGTACTGATTACAATCATAATAGTATCCATTAAAACATGGGAAGTACCTAGTCATAGCATTCCTTTGAACCAGATGAGAAGGTCTTCTTTATCCTACTAAATATTTTTGCATCAGCTCCCTTTGTGTACTGATATTTCTTTTGGTTTCTAAGAGTTGGTTTCTCCATCTTCTTATCTGTTGCGGGCTCCTTCAACATGGTAGCAGTATCCTTGTCTGGTTTCTCCATCTTACCAGTGGTGCCTTTATCTGATCTTCCATTCCAGAGGTACTTTCTCCAAAGAAACTTGTGCAGGATTCCTCTTTCTTTGTGCAACCTCTTCCTTTTATTTTAACCAATTTTGTTGAGGCAAACAAACTCTTCCCTTTTTCATCACCAAGGTCAATCTTCACCCTTGGACTAGACCTTGGCCTAGATGGCCTTTGTGATCTCATAAATTCACTTAGTGTCTTGATGCCACCTTTCAACTTAAAGCCTTTATCAATCTACTCCTTTTCTTTTTCTAATTATTTTTCTCAAGGCCACTATTTCTTCTTCCAATCTTATATACTCATTTGACTTAGACTATAGTTTGGATCTAACTACATCATCTACCCTTCTTGCTTCTTCCACTTGATTCTTCAAGAAAATCATCATCTAATTACAATCTTCAAGGCTCTTATTCAATCTATCTATCTCATTCAGAGAATGCAACTTTTGTTCTTCATTCTCCTTCTTCAAACTTTTAATCTCATTTAGAGCACAAATAAGTTTTCCTTCAAGGTCCACTTCTTCTTCTTCTTCTTCACTAGAGGTCTTAGCTTCTTCATCTTTACCAGACCTCTCAATTTCTTCATCAAAGGTCATTGGAAATGGGTCTACCCCATAGAAACTTCCATGTTCATCATTTTCTCTACCATAACCATCAAATGACTTCTTTTCTTCACTAGCCGATAGGTCCTTCTTCTCATTTTCCTTAATGTCCACTTTTTTTCTTATGACTATCCTTTTTACTATGAAAGCATCTATCAACACTAAAATTTATTCTACTAAAATAAAACCTTTTCATGGGTAACTTACCTCTATATCTTCTAGAGACTCTTCACAATCTTTTGATGAACTCAACTTCCTCTTCATCAGTATTCTCTGATCCAGAAGTGGATGTTCCTTCTTCATCACTTCTTGATGTAGCTTCACTTGAGAACCACCTTGTATATTTCTAATCTTCACTTGTCTCAAGACATTCTAATTCACTATGACATCTCTCAATGTCACTTTCCTCATACATCCTTTTCAACTTGTTGCATACTTCTTGTGCATTCTAGTAGTGCATGACTTTGATAAATATGGAACTTGACAACCTATTAAGTATTGCATTCATTTCCTTAGCATTGTCATCATATGCCTTCTTTTCAATCTCAATATTTAGAGGTGTAGCACGAGTTGTATAATCATATTCTACTGACAACCATACATCCAACCCTATGGATCCCAAATGAAACTTCATTTTGAAGCTCTACCACATATAATCTAATCCATTAAATAAAGGTACTCCTTCTATAGAAGAGCTTTCCTCAATATCCATATTGTGTTCACACACCAAGATCAACCCGAGTTGATTAGGCTTCTCCTAGGGAACCTAGTGCTCTAATACCAATTGTTAGAACACAATGATCTATTGAGAGGGGGGTGAATTAGTAGATACCATACTTTAACCCTTAAAACTCTTTCTCTTAAAAAACTTATGCATAATACTTCTTTGAACTCTTAATGTGAAAATACTAATATGAAGAGACATTTAACACACACACACACACAAAAACATCACATAAAACCATATGTACATGGAAAACCCAAGATGGGAAAAAACCATGGTGAGAAATGTTGCTTGATTCTACTACTCAAATCCAACCTCACAATCCAAATCTTTGATACAAATTTTTAGGGCTACAACCCAAGGATGCTACAACACCCTGATTTAGAAGCTACCACTTCAAGGATGCAACAACACCCTAGTTTAGGAGCAACAAATCCAAGGGGACTACTATCCCCTAAGTTGAGCTACAACTTAGTACAATGATGATAATTTCAAGTATACATAGACTTGGTTCTACAAAACCTATAATGCATCATTACATTCAATACTTTGTTGCACTTACTGTAACTCACACTTTGCTACTGAAGCTACTCTTTGAACAACACATCCTTCTGCACTACTCTCTCCTGCACACATAACACTCACTATTATATCTCTGACTCCTCTCTTTCTACTCTTCTACTCTTTCACATATTCTCACCTAGATGATTATCTTCATTATAGTCTAGGTTACTTCTTCACACATTGTCTGCAACAACTAAGTTGTTCATTACTCTATTTAGCTCTCTCTGCTTGCAGACTTCTTCTATCACTTTATCTCTACTTCATGCTTCATTTGGATGTAGCTCTATTTAGCTCTACATACAACTACAGACCCCTCACTATCTTTTTCTTCTTTTTGCAAATCACTTGCCCATATGGCCAACATCTAGTCTATCAACCATACTCATGATATCTTCAACCTACCTAACTCCACACATCTACAATCTCTCACCTTAATATTTGCACATAGTCCAATTGTCCAATATAATTGCTCATTTGTTAGGGTTTCTCCTCCAAGTTTTCAGTTCATCTCAAGCCTTGAACCATTTTTCCAGCTCATCTAATTGAGTCTATCAAATATCTTCTTGGTTGTTCTGGCTCTGCATCCAGTCACTTTTTTATTAACTTCTGTCATAGAGAATTTTCCCAAAATAGCATTCTATTTGATCTCAAAATTTGGTATGCATTTAACTTCTTCATCTGTGCATTCAATCAAATATGATCTTGATCGGTCAAGACTCCTTTTAGCCAAAAATCAATAGATTGAATCTCCTTCATTAAATACCCATTGGGATGGTTGAATGATCTAATTTTTTTCATTGTCGTTCACCAACTTAGAAACCCCTATTCATACTGACCAGACCATTGTAAATCTTCAAGTTTGAATACTGGTCATTGATCTTCTCCTTTCGCACCTTGATCAATTTTTTTTTGCAACAAGGATGAAAAACAACAAATTATTGATTGTCATATGTCTTCCTTCACTATGCACATCATTCCATTGGGTCCACATATCACTTTATCACTTCGTCAGGGAAAACATCCACCTTTGTTCTACTGATGTACCTATGTAACACCAATGAATAAACCTCAACATCCTACCATGGTGGAGTACATCAATCCAAGTCACCACCACATTCCTTTGTTTTATTCATCTTCTAACTATACATAATCCTCATCACACTGGATCTCACTTCAACGTGCACCTTACTAGTTTCCACATCCAATATCACATTCATCATGTCGAGGAGACATTTCAAGAAGTCCTATCAACACTACATGGTCTCATCAACAAATCTCCAAAGGTTTTTTATTGCAATGTCGAAGAGACATTGCTCAAACTCTTACTGACACCACATTGTCTTGTTGACAAAGGCCTTCTAGGACCAGTCTTCATCCACAAACCAAATTTATTCTTGCAGAACAATAAAATAATGAGCCATTGGAGATGAAGATACATAACATCATTAAAAAATTAATTCCATAACCACAGACCAAAATATTTAGATGTAGAAGAATGCAAAGCAAAATACATTCTCTCTGTCACCACCAAATGTACAAATAAAGTAGTTTTCATTCTGGTGAACATAACTCACTAAACTCTTCATATCGGATGCTCCAACTTGGAACATACCATCTTTATACATGCCTCTAAATAAATACTAATCCATGGACAAATATATTGAATATACAAGAAATGCAAAGCAAACTACTGGAGACTGAAACTTAGAACATAGCATACCAAAGGCTCACTCAACGCTTCATACCGAAGAACTAAACCAAAAAAAATCTTGATGGAACATAGACAACCCCATAATAGACCTTCTTCTAGATCTACAATACCTAAATCAAATCAGCAGAGGACTGCAAAGTAGATACATTTCTCCTAGCCCATAGATAACCAACCTTGTCAGACCAGTTCACAAACCGATGAACTTATCTTTCACTCTTCATTAGCCCAGAAGCTATAATCCAAGATATATCACCCATGGATGTCCTTGAAAAATCCTTCAAATCCTCATAAGCCTAGAATCAACACAATAGAAGTGTGGAGCACGTACTGAAGTACATTTTGAACACATACTAGAGCATATTCTAAACCTGCAATCACTTGTGTCCTTTCACAGCATCAACCATACTATGTTGACATCAATGGGTACATTAATGACAACACAACCATATGCATTCATACTTGCAACACATCATACACATCTAGGTACATCTCTTGAGTACACAACCAGTTAAGCTATCAGGAATTCCAAAACCATTTTCATGATTTGCACTTTTGACATCAATGATAGCTATATGCACTTTTGCATTGGATTGACACACTTCTCCTCTAATCCCCTTTTGACATCAGTGACAACATATTCCAACAAAAATCCCCTATGTGTGGGAGCTATGCCCACTTAATAACCCTACACATGGAAGACCAAAGACTCCTCTATACAAGAGGGGGTCAACTCCCCTGAAAATAACACACAAGAAGACAACACAACACATATACAATAAATTACATCACATCAAAACTCTCAAATCATAACCTTCATAAAATATTCTTAACATATTATTGCAAAAATTAAAGAAGAAGAATACCTCACAATGTTATTATCCCAACAATGGTAGACTCTCTTGGATGGATAGCCTACTCCTCTCTCCAAAAATCTCTTCCTCTTCTTCCTCCCAATAACTCCCAAAAAAAAGATCACAAAAATGCAAGGAACCAAATGAGCAAGGTAACCTTCTCCTCTCCATAAGGAAGGAGTTTCAAAGAGGGAGCAATAACTTCGTCCTCCCATAACCACCACAACCACTTAACCACCTTCTCTTTTTCGCCATTTTTATGAGTGGGGGAAAAAGGAGGATAAAAACACTGATTATAAGACCAAAAATATAAAAAAAAACCTTCCCACTTATACATTTAGGCCCTAGGCCAACTTTTAACACATAAAACACACCCTAGACCTCTTAAAAACCAATTTAAATTCACTTTAAAAATTTGTAATTCAAAAGTTGCTCAAAGCATAATTCACATGACACATGACACTTGAAAATCACATAACCCTTGAACATAATAATAATCAATAACTCATAGGATCCTATTCCAAGGTCCCATTTCACCCAAACAACACAAAGTGGCTAAGTGATTCCCCTTTAATTCCATCAGCATTAAAAATCCTTGCACACTCAACAAAATGTTTCAATACAATAGACACACACACACACACACACACACACACACACACACATATATATAAATCTAAAATAAATACATTACATTTGCATGTCTATTGAATGCACAAGATAATTGAGAGAGGGGGTGAATTAATTGTACCTTAAAACTTCAAAACCCTCAAAAGTTTAGATCCACATTAATTCAATTAACCCTTAATCTATTAAAATGATTTATCATGAAAGAAGATAACATAAACAAAACCAAATCAACACCATACACAAAGAAACACTAGATTTACATGGAAACCCTTAGAAGGGAAAAACCACGATGAGGATTAGGTCACAATATGAAGTAATATCAAAAAAAAATATAAAGGGCTCACTATCAGAAGGCTCACTGCCTAGAAGAAAGAAAGGCTCACTACCATAATAGAAAAGAAGATATAGAAGAGTGTTATAATGATAAATCCATCTCAATGCAACAAAAAAGTCCACCACTGCATCGAACCCAAACCTTTGTAGTCTTATTGAAGATTGTAGACACCTATGCTCACTACAACCAGTAATATAACACATGAAAGCTCACATTGCACTTCACAAATTGGCACCTTAAAACTCTTTAATTCACATTATTCATATCATTCCCATCTATCTTATCATCCTTCAACAACTTAACACATATTTATACCATCTTCAACCTTGAAAATATTCTCCAAGGTTGACTATGCACCTCAACCATGAAAATTCAAATTAGGTCGACACAAAAAAATTCCCATGGTGGAAAGGAATGAAGGTGGACCACAACACATCTTAACTTGGACCTAAATCCACTCATACATTCCATGCCACACTTCCACAAACATCGAACCAATGCCACAATTAGTGTAAACACCCAAGGTTGATCGAACCTGTGTAGACACCATTAAAAAATTAAGTGCATGCTTCCTTTGATTCAAAAACAACTTGCGTACAAAAAATGTCACTTGAACATAATCTGGAATATTCCACAAACATCATAAAATCCAACAAATTCCTTCACAACAAATTTCACCTGAAAAATGCACACACCCAATACAATCAAACATTCCTTTCGTACATTGTAACTCAAGAAACTAGCATTCAAAGCACCAAACCTAAAACAAAATGAACTGAAGAAAGATAAAAACACTATTTTCACCCTTCTAGATCATCAAGACCTTAAACCACTCTACAAAGAAATGCAAAGCAAAACCATTTCTTCGAGATAGCTCTATAATACATAATTCACACACTGCTAAACACAAATTCTTTTGCACAATGATCTAGCACACCAGATTTTGGATGAAACACCTTTGAACACATTTGATCAACATATCCAAATCACACAAGTAGGTCTACAACATAGGAGAAATGTAGAGTGAAACTAGAATGTTGCTCTACAAAATAGAATACCATAGCAACACATTGTTTCCTCTTTTTATTTAAATTTCCTCAAAAGCACTTGGAAGCTAAGCACTAGAGACACATCATCAACATCTTCACCACTTCCTCATCACCACCAAGCCAACTGCAACATAGAAAATCAACCATACATCCATAGATAAAATATTATCAAAGAAACATAGCTTACTAATGAAAACATAATACAATTAATCAAAGCATCACTAGATACAACACCAACTCAATACCAACTACTCAAACTCTTGCAAAAATCTCTACCTTTGTCATTGATGGCAACACATGATGTGAAAAACCATCAACAACAAACACAACAACTTTGATCCTCAATATTTTGCTCCATACCAACTCATTATCTATTTTCTCCCCCTTACACAACTAACTCATTACTCTCTCTCCCTTTTTCACATGACTCATTCTCTCCCTTTGACATCAATGGCAAAGGGAAACTGGTTTACATCTCTCCCATTGATATCAAATAGACTTGCACCACTCTACAACTTCCTTTCCTTTATTTCTCTACATACTCCCCCTTAGGAGCACACATCATACTGCATCAATCAACAACCACTGCACAATGACAACACTCACTCATCCCGACTGCAACAACCAATAATGCCACTACCTACTCCCCCTAAGAGGTAGCCACCAACATTAGTCCAGACCAAAGAATGAATCTTTAGATCCATTGTACTGATGCATCTCCTTATGCATCTAGTTCAAAGATGGAGGGGCAATAACCCCCAACTTCTCCTAGGGATACTCAAAAGTATCCTTAGGAAGAGCCTTAGTAAATATATTAGCAACTTGATCCTTTGTGGGAACATATTCAAGCTTCACTTCATTCTCTACAACCTTCTCTCTCAAAAAGTGATATTGGGTTGAGATATTCATTTTTCTTGAATGCATTACCAAATTATTTGATATATTTATAGCACTTGTATTATCACAGAAGATAGAAATTGGTTCATCATACACCACTCTAATATCCTTCTAATTTTTCCTCATCCACAACACTTGTGTGCAACAAGATGATCCTACAATGCATTTTTCCTTTGCAATAGATAAAGACACTGAATCTTGTTTCTTGATTAGCTATGACACCAATCTACATCCAAGAAAGAATGCACCACCACTTGTAATTTTCCTATCATCTACACAACCAACCCAATTTGCATTTGTGTAAGCAATCAGAGTAAACTCAATATCATTTGGATACCACAATCCATGATTTGGAGTGCCCTAAAAGTATCTAAATATCCTCTTCACTACTACAACATGTGACTCTCTAGGATCTTCTTGAAATATAGCCACAAGAAAAATTGCATATTTTTTAAAATAGCCATCTAGTTTATTGAGTATGGTTATATGGGAAGGTTGGTCATAAATTTCCAATATATAGAGGGAAACTAAGAATCTTGCACAATATTAGAAGCATTTGTTGAGGAAGTTGTGTAATGATTGGATTTATCTTGTGGATTTTTCTTCGGCTTGTTTAGTGTTAGAGGTGTACCTACTCAAAATTGGAGTCTCAAGATACAATACCTAACAAGTTGGGGCCTTTATAAACCTCTAAGAGGTAGGTGTACCAAAAACAAAAATGGCGAAGTAGGAGTCATAATGATAGATTAATAACTCATGGTAGCACGCCAAACAGACAACATGGTACTTGGAGTTTTTATTTAAGTGAAGGTATCATTTTCTATAATGTAATTATATCTAGGTTTATTGTAGTGAAAGGGAGTTTAAGGAGTATTGTATGACTATATTTTTAGTGCTTTAATTTAGTGATATTGAAACAAACAGATAATGAAAGGTTCCTTGTAAAATAACTAAATCAAAAGGATTTGAATTGTGTATAGGGGGAATTGAAATCAATGGGGATGTTTTCCAACATGTGTCCATTGCCCATACTATTTAGAATAATTAGAATTATTGTTACCAAAAGAGCCTTAAAAATCTGGCTGAGTACAAGACATATTCAGTTCAAAGTAATCTTAAAAAAATTTGTAGTACTTGAATGTTAAGAGTCTTTTTAATTTTATAGCTACTAAAATAGCTTGTTGCAACTACTACTTCATTAGTAAAGATGGTTACATCCTATGTTGTTAGAAACAAGGATGTGGGGATTTTGGTGTAGAAACACTTGACTAATTATATTTTTTGTAAAGATTCATCATTCATCCATATGTAAAAATTCATCACTCATCAATATTGCTAATGGTTCAAAGTTCAACATCATAAAATATCAACAATAGCTATAAAAATTTAAGAAATGATCAGAAAGTGGTGTGCAAATAGTAGGAAATTTCTACCAAAGTGGCTATGTTTTGACATTTATCGCATTAAGAAACATAACAAATGGTTGTTCAGGACCACTGCACATTTCTTGGTATAAAATATTGCATTGGGTAGTTTTCCTGAATTGAATGTCAATATCTTTAGTGCAAGACAAGGCATATGTTAGTATTATTATATATGCTTCATCTTCCTGTATAATATTTTTGATTTGAATTTTTGTCCTTTCTAAACATCTATTGCCATGGTAATTTGAGTCAAAAATTCCTTTGATCCTTAGCTTTGGTATTATTATATAGTTATGTGAATTCCTATAGAATAAATAAGTAATTGTGGATCTGGATCTTTAAACATTGTGAGGAGGTGGAGGAATGGGCACGCTGCGGAATCCTAGCACGCTCATCAGGATCCTATTCAATCAATTTTGAAGCTAACCTCTGGAGAAATTGCTACAAGTCATTCTAGAATTTCTCTAGCCATTTCTTTTTATATATTTTCAAATAGTTTGGTTTTTTGTTCTTTCATGCTTTTTGTGGGACAATGGTATTTGTTGTGGTTTTTTGAAATTAAATTTGTACAAGATATTTTCTTTCAATAATTTTTTTATTTTATTCTAAATTTACTAATGGTTGTTTCTCAATGATTTTGGTGGGGTTGAAAATGAATTGTTGTGACTATTTTAGAGAACATGGAATACTTGGGTTCTTGAAAGTTTTTATAGTCACTACATGTTAGGTTTTGATTGTTTGAATTTTGACATCAAATGTATTTCTTTGTTTTCCTTTGTTTTAATTGTTTGCTAGGCTCTACCAGTCACACTTTGAAGGTACTTAGAAAATCTATTAATTTTACCAAGAGCCATGTTTAACAAACCAAATGCAATTGATAACTTTTCACTATGGTGGCAGATAAATGATTCTTTTTTCTTCTATTCCACAACATTAAGTAAAAGTCTTGAATCTAGAAATACCCTACTGCCTTCATTTTCCAAGCCAATTTCTCAAATTTTGCATAGCTCTCCCATGTTTGTGGATGTGATCTATCTCCTAAAATGTTTTAATTGATTTATCTTTTTATTGTTTTTGGACTCACTTTTGTAAGCTTGCAATACACAATGCACTTTTATTCTTTTTGAATTGAGACTAATACTATTTTTTTTGCCTATATTAAAGCACAACTTCATTCATGGTAGAAAAGGAAGACCCTTGTTGGAATCAATGAACACTAAGAGGGGGGGTGAATCAATGTTCTGCATAATTTAGGTTTATTAACTTGATCCTTAAACCACTTATAACATTGAGCCAAAAGAAAGATGCAAGAGAACAAAATAATCAACCACAACACCATAACACAAGGATTTTTCTTACACTGGAAACCCTATTAGGGGAAAAACCATGGTGGAGGCTAATCCATAATATGAGTATACTCAAAATAAGTGTTTACAAATGGGGAATGCACATGCATTCAGGCACACTGCCTAGAGCTCACTACTCAAATACAAAAGGCTTACTTCCTAAAAGAAGACTCACTGTATTAGAGTCATATACAGATAACTAGAGTGGATGAACTATGAGATAGCATTTTCTAATGCCTGAGTATAGTTTTGGTTAAGCACATTTACAACATTCTTCACACTCTGTTTGATTCTACTCTTCAAACTCTATCTGCTTTAATTTGGATCACCAATCTCTATTCTGCACAAGTGAAACTATGCATAATTGATCTATATTCCTTCTAAATTTTGCATCATATCACAACACATATCAAAATGATATGAATAATCGATTATATATATCCATGACTAGAGATTTCATCAACTACATGTCGGCTTTAACAAAATATAAAATGTACACAAACTGTTAGCTCAATCCATAAACAATTATCAATGCGCACCAACCAATGTTGGAAAAAACATAGTGAGGACCCAAAACAACATGCTCAAACATGAAACACTTCAAACAATTATTCCTCAAATATCTGCAACACGCTACACTCATCAAGTCAACCTTTTTGCACTGTTAGACTAAAAATCAATAAACCGGATCTTCTAACTTGCACACCAACCAATATGAGGCCCTATTATTCAAAGATAAGATATTTTATACATCAAAATACCTTCCCTGAGATCCAAAACACAAAATGATAATAGGAAATTACATATGAGTCAATGTACACAACTCTGTCGGATGCCCTGTTTTAGCTTTGACAGTTAACACATATCTTCAATCTATCTTCTGATACGAGCTAATACTAAAGTGTGGATAGGAATACTGACTAGGGTTTCCATCAATGACAACAATAGATGACTTGTGCAACATCTCTTTCCAACAATCTCCCCCTTTGGCATTGATGGCAACACTAAGTGAAAAATGACTAAGTGTCGGAATCAGTACCAACATGAATACACTGCAATCTTCAAAACTTCAAAACACAACTCCCCCTAAGATGAATATGACATTTTTCACTATCCTACACTCCCCCTTTGATATCAATGGAAAAGAAGGGAATCCACATACCAAAAATAATACAAAATTTCTATGAACAAACTGGATATGTACAGATATACTTCGACAACTTACATGAACTTGAATATATCTATAAAATGTTTCTTCAACAGGCTTAAACTAGTGTCCCAACTCTTTTTGAGACTCTCCAAAATAGTCATGTGACCATAGAATAGGTAGGATTGCATCTCTACTGACTCAAGATTTTTTGGATCACTAACAACCATAGCATCTTGTGCTTCCTTCAATGCACTAAGCATTGTCTCCATTTTAAGACCAATTAGTCCTTTGAGCTCGCATACCCTTTCAACAATTCTATCTTTTTCATACTTTAAACTTTTAATTTTTTCAAGTAGGGATATGACTTGATCTTCTTGCTTACTCACAGAAATGGTTAGAGGATCAAAGGCTTGAGAAATATTTGTTAGCTATTTCTCATATTCCTTAATTTTCTTCTCAGTGACCTCGGTGAATTTTGACAAGGATAAGCATGACTTGTAGATATTTCCACCCTCAAATAATGCACCTTGAATGTTCTTTACATAGGCAGCTAATAAGGATTTATCATTAGCAATCATACTCTTCAATCTATTGAACTTGTTTGCATCAAATTCTTTCTGAACCTTATCCTCAACTAACTTTTCAAGAGACTCAAAGTGAGTACTTACAAAATTGATAAGTTTCTCCAGCTGACTAGAGGGAGAATCAAATGAGTCCCTGACATGTGTGGGCATGATCTTCTCCAAGATACTGGATGCAAGAATTAGCAACTCATTGTCCTCAATGTGATATTTCAGTATCTTCTCCCTTGCCTTAGCCTGAGAAAATGATGCTACCTTCAACTTCTGAATAGGAGATAGAGTGGCCAAGTTTATAGGACCTTCAACTAATTCAAGGTCAAACTCTTGTTGTTCTTCTAAAAACTCCTTTACTACCTTTGCAGTGTCTCTTGCTTCCATAGAAACCTCCTTTTCCTCAACCTTCTTTTCTTCTATCATAGATTCTTGCTTGGCTTTATGAATCTCTTTTTCTCCAACTAACATATCTTTAGGAGCTTCAGTCTCCATAGGAATTTTAGTATCTTGCATATCTAGAGGATTCTAAGTATCCTCAATTGTGTCTTATTTCACTTCTTCAATTTCTAGACCAAATGGAACATCCACATCATGAGTTTCTTCAGAAACAACATTATATTTGTTCTTCAACATAACTGCCTTAAGAATTTTCTCAGTGTCTTTTGCTACTTCCTTAGTCTACCCAATCATAAGCTTATTCACCCTTTTTTTCTCTTAAAATCCTTTTTGGCATCATTGAGTATTTTCTTCATTTCCTCTACTAACATTACTAGACATAGATCAACAAGTATGCATTCTCTCATTTGTTCTTCTTCAGTTCTTGTATTTACTCTCCTCATTTCTAAGACTTCATATAGCCCTTTAGGTAATTATGACATTATTTCTATGAGAGTCATATTGAAAAATATTCAAATATTTTATTGTGGCTTCTTCAAGAGTTCTATGACCGACAATATCAAAAGTGTCATACCATTCAGAAAGTGTTTTAAGATTACCATCCTTAATTAAATCTTTTTCCACTTCCTCGATAGTCATACCTAATCTATTGGTTTTCACCATTTTCTTTGCTTTCTCTTCACTGGAGTGCTTGTCCTTTTTATGCCTTTGTTCCCTTATGCTTTATTTCTCTTAATTCTTCATCTAATTCAGTTTCTTCATCATCTTCAACTGCAACATAGACTCTTGTGATTTTATCCTTCTTCCTCTTTCCTTCTCTCTCGAATGTCTTTACTTGAGCTTTTACTCGGCTTGATTTATTTGCAGGGTTGGATGAGAGTGTAGAGCTCCTTGTAGATCTAGATCTATCAGAGCATGTTGTTGGACTAGCTTACTCAGTTCTAGCAAGTTCTCCTTCTTCAGCTTGATCTCTTTTCCTCCTAGCTTCTCTCACAGCTTCAACTAATATGTCGATGCTTTCTGCAAAAGCTTCAAATTCCTTTCTCACCTTCCAGACTATCATAGGCTTCTTCAGTTGTTCATGCACTTGCATATTCTTCTCTAAAAAGGTACTAAACCTTTCTTCTATCAAATCCTGAGGTTTACTCAACAAGTTTTGGGCATACAACTCCAAAATGTGTTCCTCAACCTCATATCTCATATGCATTATCAAAACTATTCTAGGTTCTGTTGCTTCCATCAAACACTAATTAATTTCAACCATGAAGCAAATAGTATCCTTATATTTTTCCACAATAGATGTAGGAATCCTTTTCCTAGCTTGAATTTCATTCTAAAAGCTTTTGAAGTAACCCCAAATAGTAGTTTTCCTTGCTTTGCTATCACCAATTTTGTATAAGATGTCTCTGATTTGAACAACTACCAATCTATCACCTTGCCATTGAACTTTACCAACTCCTAAAACTTCATTCATGAAGTAGAAAAATAGACATAACAACAAATTTCCATACTTGAAAGATTTATTCTTGTCCTTCTTGATTTTACCAAGATTTTCAATTAGCTGGCTCTAGAGTAATTCACATAAGTCATTTTGCATTTTCCTTGACCATTTGATAAGTTTCATAGATTGCAGTACCGGATATAGAGTAATCCTAGATGGAGTGATAGATTTTATATCCAATGACCATAGAAGAAAATCTTACATCCAATTCAATGATGTCATTAATTTTCATGGCTCTTTTGTCGAAAACTAAACCGGTTGCCTCAGTGACTATTTTGTTCTTCACAACTTTCAATGCTAGCAACCCACCAGATGAATTCAAACCTATAAAAATGCTTATAGCTTCTCTTGTGATCTTGAAGGGATGATTTAACCACATGAACTCGGCATGCACTTGACTCAGTAGGTATTGTACCCATTCATTTTCGTCAAACACGAGAAACTTCACAATTTGTGTGAACTTATTCTCCTCCAAAGTCTTAAATTTAGGCCTTACACAAAGATCTTCTCCCATAATATTATTTGTGTACAGATTTAATAATTGGGAGCTTCCTAATTCCTCAACATTTGCATGAATATATGCCTTAATATCTTCAATGTGCAAAACACCACACAAAATGGAAGAAAATGCACCTAATGGTTCTGTCTCAATGGATTTGAATGGGTTCCATTTGAATTTTGGGTGGGGTCTATCCTTAATATCAATAACTAATGGAACATCCATTTCCATAAATTTGTAGTTCACATGTTTTGCAAATAAATACCTTTCATCGGATTAGGGTTTGATCGCCGAATCACCTTTATACTTGTATCTCACCAAAATTCTCTTATAGAGCTCTCCAAACTTCTTCTTCTTGAAATGCAATGTCACAAATGAGGAATAGAAGTAACTGTTACCAATTTTCACTACAACTCAATTGGCAGAGCTGATTATTCAGATTTATCTCAAATTGAAAGTTCAGTTAATTTTTACATGTGTTTAAATTGATGCTTGTATTAGATTTATGGAGTTTCAGTTATGCAGTTGTTTCAGAGAACAAAGTTTTAGAGTTATTACTCGATGCTTTGTAGCATATATGAAGTACTGAATAGAATACATAAATGATAAAGCATAACAATTGCTTTCATTTATTTCATAATGCTTTTTCACATTATAGTATTTTATTTGTTTGCAAATACAAATGATTGTGCAAATTTGTATTTTTGATGCATTTCCTTTTAGAATGGAAATGAAAGAAGAAATTAAATGATCCACACAAGCTGTGGAGATAGCTAAAACCATTCATTGCAAGAAATGAATTCTACAATTGAAGGTGGAAAAGAAAGAAGGAAGCAGATAACATAAGACATATCCATCATTGCATGTGTCTTGATCTTCAGTTGATGTGCTTGCAGCTTGCTCTGTCCTACTTTTGATTCTGAGTGTACATGCAGAAAATTGGGAAAGTCCTGTTAGAGCTCCGGATATGAGTTCCGCTACATGCTCTACCAATAGAGATATAATTCATTCCTTGAAATGCATGCAATCAGCTAAGAATGAAGAGTGTAGTAATAATAGCCTGAAAATGGAATGTCACCACTTTATTTTATGCTAACATTATTTGTTTCCTATGTAGGTATAGGAAAAGTCATGTAGTTGATCATTTCATGAAGACATAATAGCATTTGGGGTAAAATGGGCTCCCACAAGGGTAGAGCTTGGCATGGTGCCCATCAACATAAAAATGGGGCTAAGTAAGGAAATATAGTTGTCATGCCCATATGAGCCAATCATGAAGGAGTGAAATGCATTTCAACTATCAAAGTAATCAAGCCCATTCTTCACTCATAAAAATCAAATATGAGAACAAGTGAAAACTATGAGTGAAAAATGAGTTCCTCATCAACGGAACATTAATAAATAATGGAAGCATATGGAGGAGCTTTAGGTTCTCATTTTCTTTATTTCATGAGAATGTTGAGCTGAGAATGCATTTTTCTGAAGCATTCAAGTATATTGAACGGGTGGTAACAAGCATCAAAGTAGCCACTGGAACTATAATGTCTGAATGCAAATTTTGCATTAAATGGAGTAAATGCATCAATGTATGTGAAAGAGAACAAGTGCATGGAGTAGCCATATTTTAAGAGGACATAAAAATGCATGAAGAGTGCCAAAATTAAGAGCATTGGCATTGTCAAGAATGCAAATGGAAAACAACATCAACAATAGTGGTGACAAGGAAGTGGCAGAATAATCTACAGGTGTGCAATGTTGGCCAAATACTATTATGCAAAAACTAAGTAAAATGGAAGCATTTACACACAATGCACTTGAGGAACAAATTGAGTTTTTGTGTGCATGCAAAGGTTTCTTATCATGTTAAACATTGAAACTAAATGAAGCAGAAAATAGGTTGTAATAAGCAACTCAAGGCTCTGAATTATTTTGAGATTCATTGTGTTGTGCCTTTCAGACAAACAGTGGAAAGATTTTAATTTGTTCCATTAATAGTGTTTTCTGAGTAAGGTAAAATTTGCATTCTGAGAACAAGTAAATGATGTTACAATAGTGCAAGAAACAAGAATCAAAAGCATTTTTCTCTTAGCAAGCAGAATACCCACATGGGGGTTTCAACTTAAATGAAGATTTCCTTTAAAATACAAAGTGCCCATGTTAGGGTTTTATATTCAAAATGTAGAATACAACCAAAATGTATAGTTTCAAAGTTTTTTTAAAGCTCTTCAAAATGACAGAGTATCAAGTATTGGCCACGGCCATGAAATTATGCAAACGCATGAAGTAGGGTATTCTGAGTTTAAATGCTCTTATTTAAAAGAAAATGAGTGCAAGTTTACATCATGGGTTGAGCCTAAAGTTGGAGAAATGAGAAAAATGCAAAATCCTTCAGGGAAATGTGATAGAAGTTTCACAGAAGCTCGAAACCCATATGGTTTTTTCTTAATGTAAAGCAAAGCCTATATTTTTTATTTCATCCAAAAGAATACAAGTTTAGTGGGGCTTGAAATACCCAGATCTATCCAAGGTTAGCCATAGCCTGGAGAAAGCCTTTTGGCTCATGAATATGCACCAAGGTCAAAACCCATTTGAGTTTGTCACCAAAATACCAAAAAACAAGCAACAAGACAAGGGTCAAATTTTTTTCTATAAGAAATGGACCAAAAAACATAGAGAGGTCGCACCCTGTGATGGTAAAGACACAATTTCATTCATTATTTCTACAGATTACGCTTATTTTTCTTTTAAGTTTTGCTCGAACTGAGCGTATTTAAGAGGGAAATGCTTGGAAATGGAGAAGCATTTACTCACCTTTATCATCGTGTTGAAGACGCCATTGAAACCCACAATGGAGCTTCAGAATTTAAGCCAAAAATGCCTAGGTCAACTCTCACATGGCGGCTAGATAAAGATACAACAACAGAGAAACATAGGGATATGAATATATCAGAAAATGTTTATAGGTCGTGGCCTTATGGTCGAGATTCATTCTCAGAATGGAACAGAGAAGCCATAAAATGGCTTGGTATTAACTTACCTTCACTTCCATTAGAGATTCGAGCAACAAAAATTCCAGAATGTCGAAGACCTTCATTACTTCCTCAAACCCTAATTTTCCTCATGGCGTCAGCACAGACATAGCTTCTTCAAGTTTTTTTCTTTTCAAATGAATGCGAAATGTTAGGGATTTTTCTAGTTTTATTCTTTAGGGTTTCACTTTTCCCTAAGTCACCTTGACATTTTTATCACATTCATTTCAAAAAATGATATGTCGATTAATACCTTCAAGGTATTCTATATGCCTTAGTGAATTTTTCCTAGGTCGACTTCATTAAGTCGTACCTTTTAAAATACCCTTCAATACCTTTGTCAGTTACCTTAGCCTTAGCTTATGGCTTAGGGTTTGTATGCCCATATAAATATTTCATAAATCTTTGGGGTAGGGTGTTACGATATATTAAATTCCACTCATATTTCCTTCCCTAGGTTGAATCTTGCCTTATGTTTTGAGAAGAATATATGACTAAAGGTTTATTTTCTTTATGATTTTGAAGAAATCATTTAGGCTTAGGTTTAGGAGGTATTTTTATTGATTTTTTGGAAAATCATTTAAAACTCAAAGATAAATATTGTCCCTAATATTTTTTTATGATTTTTTCTAGAAGAAAAATCAAATTGTATGGAGATATGAAGTTTGTAATATTTTGCAAAGATTTCTAAAATCTTAATTGCAAAAATAGGTCAAGTTGAGAAGAATAAAACTGCAAGTATCTTGTAAAGCAGAGATTAAAACAATGTTCTATAAATTGTTTTATTCTTTTGCTATTTTTAGTAGTTTTATGAAGGCTGGGTGATTGACTTTTCCTTGGGCGAAATTGAGTTGCCTGGGATGAAGATGAGGTGTTTTTCTGGCTTTTAAAGCAGATTAGGCCTAATTTTGGAGGTTTTTTGGATGGACATGCAAAAAGTGTGAGTTTTCCACTTTATATTACACAGTATGATGCAGATTTGGATGCTTTTTTCTGGGCTTTTCTATTGAGCTTGAATAACGGTTTGGAGGGATATATTTTGAAGAAAAACTTAGAGTTTTTCTTAGTTCAGATCATTGTTTCTTCCTCTCTTGTTCAGTCAGAGAGTCTTGTAAGCATTTTTGTACTCATTTTTTTGAGAGTTTCACTCCTTCATTCAATAAAACAACAGAGTTTCCTTTCTCACTTCTTGTTTATGCTTTGCAAGTAGTAATTTGATGTGTCTTGTGATTCAAATTTGTTGAATCCTTTTCTTGTTTTACTATTGTTAAGTGATTTACATGAGTTGCATGCCAGTTCAAGTTGTTCCTTGTGTTTATTCTAAACCTTTGCACAAATCACTTTTGGATCATGTGTGTTGTGAGATTGTGAGAATCAAGTTTTAAAGAGGTGGTGAGAGTGAGTTATTATCAGAAATCTTCTTAATGTTGGTCAATAATTTTAGGTGATAGAATTTCAGTTATAAGTTTTAAAATCCAATTTATCCTTCTAACTCTTTACCTCAAAAAAATAATTTAGAATAGAAATTATCATTCAGAGAACCAGCTCACTCTGGAGATTCCTTCTTCACTCAAATCACCCACATCTAAAGAAGGTTTCCATGTGTCAACATATAGTTAAGTTTTCTACAAGCTTAGCATAGGGTGCATATCTGATTGATAACAATAACCTTTTATCATTCACACACATAACTTTTTGTCGCAATAATTTTTTTCCCTAGGTCTTCCGGATACCTTATTTTCATAGTCTGTGAAAGAAAATTCTTCTACGAACCTTGAATTTTGCATAAGTTTCCTCCACAAGAGATCCCAAAACATATGTAGATCACTAATACAATCGATGCAATTTCCACATTTCAGTACCAACTACCAGCAGGGGGTAAAATATTTTCTTGAGATCTCTCCCTAGGCTAGAGGCCTTAAAATAATTCTTGGAGGAATTTCCAATGCCAAATTCTGGTGTGGACTCATTTCCTGCATCAGAAGCACTCTTCTTCACCCATGTCTTCTTCATTTGATTCTTGATCTCTTCCATAGTAACTTTTCCTTTTCCCTTATCATCCTTCTGCATATTTTTCCCTTTGTTTACCAATCCCTTCATGCTTCTACATAATCTTACAATGTGACCGATTTTTTGCAATTATAGCACACTAAATTTCTTTGTCCAAACCAGTTATTCCATTTATTTTCTCTTGATCTGCACTAGTTAGCAATAT
>VDFB02353493.1:428280624-428359361 GCA_007258455.2 Sequoia sempervirens
ACCTATCCCTATCTACCTCTCCCTCCATCCCTCCTCCCCCCCTCTCTCTCTCATTCCCTCTCTACTTATCTTTATCTCCCCTCACCCTCTAAAAACCTACATCTCCCTCCATCACTCCCCCTCTCTCTCTCACCTCTATCTCCCTCCCTTCCTCCTTTACTCTCTACTTTGTATCTCTCCTCTCCCTCCCTTTGTGTACCTCTCCCCATATCTTTTTCTCTCTCTCTTCCTCACTCCCTCCCCCCTTTCTCTACCACTCTCTCCTTCTCTCTCTACTTCTCTATATATATCTCACCATTATCTCTCCCTCTCTCTTTTTCACTCTCTCTCTCTACTTCTCTCTATATCACCTATCACTCTTTACATCTCCCTCCCTCCCCTCTCTCTCCCACCCTCCCTCATCTATCTCTCTATCTAATTCTATCTATCTAACCTATCCCTCTTTACCTCCCCCTCCCTCTCCCTCTCTCTCCCACCCACCCTCCTCTCTCTCTTGATCTCACCTCTATCTCTCTCCCTCCCTACCTCTCCCTCCATCTCTCCTTCCCTCTCTGCTCTCTGTCTCCCCTCTCCTCTTTATGCCCCTCTCCCTCCATCACTCCCTACTACTGCTCCTATCTCTCTCTCCCCCTCCCTGTCACCCTCTCTGTCTCTCTCTCTATCTCCTCTCTCTCCCTCCTACCTCTCCTCCCTCTTTCCTTCATCTTTACTCTCTATCTCCCCCCTCTCTCTATCTCACTTCTCTATCAACTCTCTCTCTCTCCCTCCCTCCCCACCTCTCCCTCCCTCCCTACTCTCTATCTCCCCTCTCCCTCTCCCTCCATCTCTCCATCCTTACCTCTCTCTCCATCTCTCCTTCCCTACCACTCTCTCTCTACTTCTATCTCCCTTCCCCCTCTCTCTACCTAAAAATCTCTCCATTACTCTCTCTCTCTCTCTCTCTCTCTCTCTCTCTCTCTCTCCCCTCTCTCTATCTTTCCTCTCCCTCTCCCTCTCTCTACCTACCCCTCCCTCTCTTTCTCTCATTTGACTCTAGCATTCTAAAAATGCATTTTCATTTGGCTAGTGCCAAACTTGGTGCTTACCAAATTATTTTCTTTGGGAAATACCAACCCTTTGGGTTGCATTTTCCTTGGGCATCCAACCCAAAGGTTTGGACAACCATTTCATGCCAAAGACGTGTTTTTTTTAAAGGTAAAAAAAATTCATATATTTTTTGTCGTGCTCTCCATCAAGTTTGCATGTGTTTCAATGCAAATTTATAAAAATACCGTGATGACATTAATCTCTCTCTTACCTATCTAACCATATAATTTTTTTCACATTTTGATTATATTAAGGTTTTCATCTTTAATTTCTTTTGTTAGTGTGTATTTTTTTTTTCAAAACCCAACATGTGGTATTTTAGGTATAGGTTTTTACTCATTCATCAAATTTTGAAACAAATTACATTTTTAGAAGATATAATCCATTCTACATGTATTGAAAAAAATAAATTATTTTTTGATTAGTTTTCTAAAAGTTTAGGGTGGAGCACACTCAAATTCCTATTTTTCAGGATGTGTCCACTTCAAAAATTAGTAAAAAGTCATATTCATTGAAAAATTAGCTAAAAAATCAGCATAAACTACATGGTGTTAGTTAATTTCTCACTAAATAGATTTTTGACATTCTAAAAGAAAGTTAACATTTTAGGGGAAGCACACCAGACATTATGTTATGTGTTTTTAAAAAAAATACAGCCACGTTGTGTGCTCCCACTTTTTGAAACCCTTAATCTTCACCATTTTTCAAAAAAAAAAAATAGTTGAGAAAGTAGATTTGAAGCACTACAACTCTTTTTCTTGTTGCATCTTCAAATTTTGAGCATAACTAGCTTCATTTTCTCGTTGAATATCAAACTTTGTTGATTTAAAAAAAAAAATTGCATCTTAAGACCCCCTTTTTGCACCACATCTTGGTGCACTTTCCCTACCATTCATATGAAATATGGACTAAAACTTTGTAGTAAACCTTTCTTGTAATAACATAAGCCTTGATCTCTTAACAACACAATTTTGTCCTCTCTAAAAGAGGAACACCTTGAGTGAAACTAATCTCTATGGATTGATTTTCATTTAGATTCGACCCACTAATAAATTTGTCACATGAAAAAAAATCAAAATGAGTTGAACCAAAACTTATATCCCTAGCAATGTCACCATTCTTTGGCTCTAAGAGTGGCAGGCTCTAAAACCCTAACTTAGATAAGTTCAACTCTTATGATTGGGGAAATTCAACTTAGATTTGAGCTAGGATTTATGATCAAATGAGCATAGCTAAGGACTAATTCATGAGAAAGGACTCTTCCTTCTCTAATCTCTACTAGGCCAAGGGGGTTATTCCCTAAGATCTTCTTAAAAGGAAAATTAAAAAGAAATGAATAAATGCACCTAATATTGAGAGTATACCATAGCCTATGCATAAGAGAATTCCAATATGTGTCACTAAGCATCAATGTGCTAATCTACCACAACGAAGATACACCATTTCTTATCCTTTAAGGACAATTTTTATGTTTTCTTGTGCAACATACCCAAAGTTTGTCTCAAAACATTGAGTTCCTTTTTTTATTTCCATGCTTGCAGTATTTTTTCTAATGCTAGTGCACATCCTCTTGTCTTATCCCAATTCAAATCTTAGTTCATAATTGATCTAAGATAACTATTTTACTCAAAAACACCTTTGTGATTATAGAGAATGTGTCATGAATATGAAAGATAATGTAAAAAAATTATGATACTTAAATAAGTTGTTTGGTTCTTCTAGTTTTATTTGTGCTTGTAGGTTGTTTGTACTTGATTTGGTTGTGTGTGTCAAATAATAATAGTCATGAATGATACACATATTATTGAAGCAACAAGAAAGCCAAGCAAGACAAGTTAAGAAACCTAATGAAAGTGGGATCAGTCATATCCTTGAATTCTATAATATATTATATACTACAATATATTGAATACTAGAAATACAATAATGATCCCATAATTTCATTGTATTTTCCAAACTCCATAAGATATACATAATTTTGTCTTTAAGCATGAACCCTCAACACATATTTATTTTTATTTATTCATATATATATATATATATGGGGGCGACTAAATTTTTAAAAGTTAAAAATAAATGAGCAAATAAAAATAAATATGCACTAGAGGTGCACGCTTAAAAGACAAAATGCATAATTTATAAGTAAAAGTGAAAGGGGCGTGAGTAAAGACAAAGTAGGTGCCTAGGTAGGTAAGACCTATATAAAAAAAATTATTCACATGTTGAAACCTGGAGACATAGGTAGTAGGCACATAAATAAATTGAAACTTGGATGATTAAGTAATGCTATGTTAATGAAATAAATAATGAAAGTATGATGAGAGGCCTATGGGTAGAGAAAATACAAGGTACAAACAATTCAAAAAGTAAAGTAGATAAATTTGGGAAGAAAATATTTAAAAAGAATCTAGGTACATTTCAAATAGATATTTGTATATTTTATAATGAGATTTTTTACATGTAAATGAATATATTATATGAATAAATCAAAGATACTTTAAAGTAGATAAATTTGGGAAGGAAATATTTAAAAAGAATTTAGGTACCTATTTCAAATAGAGATTCACATATTTTATAATAGGATTTTTTTTACATGTAAATGAGTATATTATATGAACAAATCGAAGATACTTTAAAAAATGGTCAAGTAGATAAATTTGGGAAGGAAATATTTAAAAAGAAGCTAGGTGCATTCAAAATTATAGAGATTACCATATTTTATAATGGGATTTCGATGAGGTTTTTTTATTGGACATGTAAGTGTGTATGGTACATGAATGAATTTTCTATTTAAAAAATGAAGATATGCATATTTTTGAAGGGGTATAGATTATAAAATATGTAAGATATTTGTTTTGAAAGTGGTATTAATGGGTTATAAGTGGAGATTTGAATTTAATTTTTTATTTGATAAAAATAAGTTTATATAAGGGAATGGATGCATAAAGAAGAGGGATTTTCTTTGGAGGATTTTGCATTTTAGTTTTTTAGATTTTGACAAGTTGGAAAAATAAAGAAGTGGTGGAGCTTTGGTGGAGGAGGGAATTGGTCACTTTTAATTCTAGTAATTTAATGGGGAGAGCTTTTTTTGTTTAAGTTTATTTGTATGTAAATGTTGCTAATGTAGTCTATGTAATTTCACTTATAAATAATTTTTCATGTGCTTTGATGAATATTTAATATTGAATTGGTTGAATATAACTTTGGTTGTGTCATTTTCCAATTTTATTCTCCAATATGATTTCTTGTTTGTTTGATCCCTCAAAATATTGCACTATTTATATTTCATGTTGAGTCAAAATTAATAGAAATATAGATAGTTTTTATGTGTTTACAATAAATCTTGTTAAGCTAGTGGTAATCTCATTCTAATTGTGCCATAGAAAAAATGACCCTTTGTTTGACATGGGATAAAATGGACTTAATGGGGTCTTAATCTAGTGTTGTGAGGCATTTTATGCATCCACACAAGGTCTTGGACCCTTTCAAATCGAATAACATGCTTTTAATGATGTCTTGAAAAGGTGTTGTAAAGTTTTGTAAGATGCTTTCACGCTTTTCTAGACTTAATTAACCTATTTCTCCCTAATTCAACATTATAAAATGTGTTTAATAACATCATTACATCAATCTAGAAGGTTCTTAACATAAAATTAATGATAAACTAGTGTTGTAGTGTGATTTACTCATTCACATTCATTTTTGTGCCCTTCTAGACTATGTGGACCTAATGTTAGTGTTGTAAAGTGTATTTAATCACACTTTCACATTGATTTATGTGTCCCAAGCCCTATTTAACATTTACATCATCACTAATAGGCCTTAATTAACCTATATTATGCATCCCGAGGCATAATTTGATCAAATAACTGACATAGTCATCATATAAGCCTAATTTTCTTACTTCTCGACATCCCAGCAAGCAAAAGTGACCCCTGTGGGACCCATTTGCCATTAGTGGAAAATTAGTCCCATCTAGGTGGGACCCATTCACCATTAGTGGCGAATGATTCCCATTTTGAGTCATTTTTGGGGTTTGAGCGTGAAAAATTAGGTTTTAACTTTAATTGTTCTTCATGTCGGCCTATGATGAGGTATATGTTGTGCATTTTTTGCACACATGCCCCGCTGAAAGTAGGGACCCTCTTTCGCTTTGGTTTTGGTGTCTTGGCCCTTTCATTTCAAGGTTTTATCTTATTTTGGCATGTGCTTAAAATGTTTATTTTGATTGCCTAAGTGATCTCCCTAAGTTATTCATTGAAAATCTTTGGTTCTGGGTGAACTTCGGGTTTTCACCCTAGTACGGGACTTTCCACCCTGGCCAGATTTTCCCAGATCCTGCTCGGACTCCGGCTAAGAACTGTGGATCAGAGAATTTGAGTCCTTGCAGAATTGTATGTGGGCCAGATTTTTCCGGATTTCGTCTTGTCATCGAGTTCCCGAGTTTTTCCTCACTGTCTTATCAGTGGCATTAATGTCTTTGTATGAGCTTTGAATGATGTATTTAATCAATCTTTGAGGTCTTTTATGCATTATGCTTATTGTTTGTCATTGATTGAGCTGAGGAGTTTGTTCTTGAAGGTTTTTGATTGGATTTGAGGCGTTGAGTTTGAATTATTCAATTTGCTAGTGATTTCTTTGGGGTATTGTCGTTGTGCTCTTTGTTGGGTGCCATTCGATTCACATTTGTTACTTTTGAGATCGATCCTTGCTTCATCAATGGTATGTATTCAATTTCCTTGCTTTTAATTGATGATTATGGATAGCACGTTGATGTTATAGAAATTTTGGGGCTCGAGTAATTGAATATTTGATCACTTCATGGCTAGGGTTGCATAACAACATTTGATTTATTGTCTCCCAAGTAATTTATGAGTTTGTTTATTTATTTTCATTTTGATAAACTTGCTTGAGAGCCATGATTTCCCCCTAATAAAGAATTGACAGTTGAAATGCCTGAATCTTGAGCTTGCCTATGCATTAATGGCAGATGTACAGGGTTTGAAACCTAGGGCAATACCATTTAACCCTAGTTCGCCTCCCAACTAGCCTAGAATGCAAAGAAAATCTATGAAAAGCCCATACCTAACTCGTCTCAAGCTTAAATCTTTGAAATTCATAATTGATTCATGAGTTTGGGAAAAATCATGATTTAACGCCGATGTTCGGGTTTCGCAGTCCCCTTGGGATTTTTTGTCTCTGGCGAATTTTCCTGATATCCTCCGTTTTTCTAGAATCCGCTATCATTTTTGGAGTTTCATATATTCCACGAATTTTTGTTGACCCTGGATTATTTTGAAGTCCTATGTCGCCTAGATTTTCTAAAGTTTACGAAGTGCCTTCCCCTTCACGGAAATCCGTCTCTGGTGGATTTTCCTGAAATCTGATGAAGTGTAAGGAAATATGGAATGGTTGGATCTATTAATGATTTATGATGCATTTTATGGCTATTTCATGCTATCTTATGATCTCCTATGTGGTTTATTAATTGATAATGATCGGATTTAATTGTTAGTAGGTGTTTCATAACTATTTCGCTAGAATCCGTCTAGTCTGAAATTTCTCAAAATTCCTCTCTGGCCCAAATTCCTTGAATAGTCCTAAAACCCGAAGTTTATAAAGATCATTTTTTATGAGTTTTAATAACACCTTGATTGTATTAGGCTCATTTTAATGATACCCTTGATGAATTAACAATGGTTTCTTATGGTTTTTATTATGTTTATTTTGTCAAGTATAGGCTGAATCAAGCAAGGCGGTGACTGGGTCTTCAATGTCTGAAGCAGAAAAGATTAAGATGGACATCAAGAGCAAGATTCCAGAGAGTAAGATCAATTTTGTCTGGTCAAAGGTAACTAATACCAACATTGGACTATGGGACTATGAAGAGTTCAAAGGCAGAATGGCAGCAAATGATCTTCCTTTGGTGGCTAAGAGAATGTTGGAATCAGGCTTGTCACATGTGGCCAGTTTTCCTTCCACAGTCCAGTGCTATGAGCTTGTCCTCGAGTGTGCCATACATTATGATCAAGATACATAGAGAATTATTGGTCCTCAAGGAAGAGTTGTTGCGAATCTGAATCCTATTTCCATAGCCCAAAATTTTGATATGCCAGATAGATCTCATGTGGTGGCATTCAACATGAAGGCAGCTCAGGAGTACTATGATGAGCAGACTATGAAATCCCAACAGCTTATCAATTCCTGGATGGAGAATCCCAAGTCTCATTATTCAAAGCTTCCTAAATAGCTATTCAGGGAAAATTTCAAGGAGTATTATGATGCCATCACTCTTCTTAGCAGGGTGGTTGGATTGAAGAATGATGGCATGATTGAGAATTAGATGTGCCATGTGATTGTGAGGATGGAACAAGAGAAGACTGACTACCATTGGGTAGGTGTCATTAGCAGATTGATTCATGAGCAGCTATCCAATGTGCTACAAACTAAGACCTTCACAATGACCTCATACTTGGTCTATGCTCTTGCAAGGTTTCATCCATACAAGGGATTAAGTACCAAGGGCACCTTTGGACATGATATTATCTATGCGGTTTACCCTTAGTTGCATTTGGGAAGTTTGAGTTACAGGAGGGTGAATGATGCATTCACCATGCATATCACCAGATTGCTTCAGGGAGTAGAGCACACAAGGATTTCTGACCCAGCCAAGGAGTTAATCAAGAAATATGGTGCTTGGTTTATTCAATTCCCAACATTCTCATACATCTAGGTTGATGGTTTTCAAAGGGACCCTTACAGACTTCCAAGGTATCCAACTGATCATATAATACTTTGAGAAGTCACTTGACAGATATGTGACTTTGATGCTATTGTCAAGAGGGACAAGCATAAAATTGGTTTTGGTGGAGATTTCCCATTAAGGATTGGCACTAGAGAGGCTTGTCCTTCCATTGGTTCTGCCCAAGCTTCAAAAGAGGAGATGAGTACTCTTAGTTTATCTTTCCACTCCAAAAGATCAAGGTTTGACATCACAGGTGAAGCCCAGAAGAAGGCCAGTAGAGAATATAGCCATAAGGTTGATTTGGAGGACTACTAGGCCAATTGCAGTGATGAATTTGAGGTCAGGAAGAAGAAATTCTCTCAGCTCCCAGTGGAATCAATCCAATTATACAATGTGAGGGTATTCCCAGATCAACTTGAGGATGATGGAAACCTAATTCAAGATCATGCTTATGAGGCAATAAAGGACATGCAAATTGGTGATGTGGATTAGTTAGACGAAGAGAAGATGGAACTAAAACAGTTGATGGATCCAGTCACCAAGTTCACTAGAATGTGGCTAAGGCATAAACTTTGGGAGTTGGAAAATATAGGTGTATAGTGCACCTATGATCTGATGGGGGATTTGGACCCTCACTCCACTTTTGAAGAGTTAACTGAGCAGGATCCTAAGGGAAAAGGTAAGCTGGATTCTCCATTCAAAATCAAGATTAAAGGTGTTCAAGAGGAGGAGTTCCAAGAGACAGAAAAATAGAGAAATCCCATTGCCAAGAAAAGGTCAAAGACTAAGAGGTATGAACAAAAATAAATAGAAGGGCAGGGTCCTAAAGTTGATGTTACTGTGCCCAAAAGAAGAAGAGTCATAAGATTGTCATAGAAGGAAAGCTCCAAGGTAGGAGAAGAGGAAGTTACCCCACTGATGGTAAATGTGGAAAGATCAGAGGAGAAGGCACAAGTATATACAAGGAGGTCTAGAACTCCTTCTCCCAAGGATGGTGTGCCTAAAACTGACCTTCCTCTAGTTGTTTCTCATGAGGAGCAGCATGATGATGTTCCTTCCGCCCATGAAGCTCAAAGTGAACCTGGTGAATCCAAAGAAGCCGAAGAACATATAGACATTGAGGGAGAGGAGTTTCATGAGGGTGACCTTTATAGTGCAGAGGCTAAAGTAGAAAAGGTAATGCAGTCTCCCTTAGTTGTGTATGGAGAGTCACCTATTGGAACTGAGGAGGTTAAATCACCTCCAAGAGAGGAAGAAGCAGAAAATATTCCATCCCCTGAGCATAAGGAGGAATATGTTGAAGAAAAGGAGAGTAAGACAGATGAAACTCCTGAGGAGCGGGGTTTGAGTGAAGAAGCACCTTAGGTTCAACAGGAGGAGGAGAAACAAAGCAAAGTGCAGTTGGAATCCACTGTTCCAGAGTGGTTGGACAAGGAGATAAAGAGAAAACAAGTTGTTGTGGAAGATACTCCACCAAAATAGGATGAGCTGCTAGCCAAGATTGGAAAGGACAAGAGTAAGAAGAAGGCTAGGGTCATCTCAAGGATTGAAAGAGATGAGGCGAGTAACAGAGTTGTCCACATTGCCACCCCTACTCCAGATAAGAATAGAGATGAGGTATCTGCAAAAGATTACAATGTGCAAACTTTTAACTTAGGGCCTACTTCCGTTGAGCATGATATTGAAGATTATCAGGGTTCTAGTGCAGTCATCTTGGGTAGATTGAGGAAGGAAATAAAGACTAAGCATGAGCTAAGAAAGGAAAATGAGAAACTTAGGAAATGATTGGAGGATCTAATGAAACCCTTGCAATCCATTAATCCCTCGGTTTCTGCTGTGAATCCTTTACCTCAAAATACTATCACCGAGCTTGAGAAGATGAAGGCTTCCACTCTTACCACTGCAAATTGGCTGCAGGGAGTGCAAACCAAAGGAAATGAGGCTATTAAAGATATTTTGTCAACAGGGAAGGATGCTATAAGGTCGGTTGACTAGTTGAAAGAAGTGTTAGCTCAAGACAAAGAAGATATGGATCTTCTGCTACAGAAAACCAAAACTATCATGGAGTACACCAGGGATAAGCTAGTAATTGATAGAATTCTCCCTTCCTCCAAAGCTTCTGAACCTTGGGAGTGGTTTGAAGCATTGCAAATTAGGTAGAAGGTTCTGAAGAAGATTTACAAACAAAGGAGGTAGATTGATGATACCATAATTGATGTGTATAATGGATCCATTGCTTTCTATGAGATTATGATAGGGAGAAGGAAGATTGCCCCTAAATATTTGAGTTTAGAATGGTTGAGGAAGTGGTGGCATGATGTTTATGCCCCTTTTAATGATGATTGTGTTTCTGAGCACCAGTTGGATGATGCGGCCACCTACATTGTTGTCATTGATAAGTACTTAACTTATAAGGTGGAGTGGGATAAGTCGGTGTAACAATCAAGGGAAGAAATTGCATCAATTGAAAGATGACTTAGGGTTTTTCCTTTACCACCTGTGGCCAACTTGGATAAGGTGCTTTTGAAAGTTCATGAAATGCTGGATCAGAATAAAGACAAAGGGGAAGGTAATTAATGATTGGCTACATCGATATTTGTGCTTCCCTATTATTTTCCATGCATTTTTCTGAGCTGCATTGGAGATCCTAGGCTGACCTGGATGAAGTTCATGCATTTAATGCATATTTTATTTTGAATTTCTCTTGGCTAACTTGTTGTGCCTAATTATTATTGTAAAATCCTATGTAGGCCAACATGTTTTGGGGGTTCTATAAATATGGCCTTTCGCCTCATTTGTAAGGGTTAAGAAGTTTTAGACATAGACAAATAGAGAGATAGTTAGAGCGAATTAAGTAGAGCAAGAGTTAGCAAGTAGTTGTTCTCAAGGAAATATTGTAAGAGAAAGTTGGAATTGTTGCTACAGTGGATAATTTGATGCAAGTAATGACATTGTGATTTGGTTCCATACTTTTGTTCTTCTTATCTTGCATCGTTATTGTTATTCTATCTTTAGAATTGCTTTAAGGAAGATAATATTTAGATTAGATTTGATTCAATAATATTTATGGTTTGATATTTGAAGTGTTGCAGCAATCCCTTGTCCATACTTTTTGCAACTAACTGATTGTTAGTTGCATTGCAAAGTCATCCTGGACCTTCATATTCATTGTGCTTAGTTCAATTGTGAGGGTTTATTCATTTCAATTGGAATAGGGTTGTTTGAATGAATGTTCATGATTTGAAAATATTAACACCTTAGAAGATTGCACTATTTCTATAAGATTGCAGATCCATCTGGGTCAAGTAGAAATCAATTTTGAGGGATTGGTCCATTTCGAGTGTTGGTCATTTTCATTGTTAATATTAGGTTTAATATTAAGTTTAGAAATCTCTTTGAAACCCTCATCTTTTGTTATTTCTATGATTATTGGATTAAATTTAGGATTGAAGTATCATTATATTGATAAATCAGATAAATTGAGATTCAGTATTTTGCTTGTAGTAAGGTCCCATTCTGATTACCAGCATTTTCACATTTATCACTGAGTTGTTTATACATCATCAAGACCTGACATTAGAGCCCTTGTGGTTATCTCTTGAGGCTTGTTGATAGATATTTATCTTTCAAGAGAGATATGATATTATATTATGTCTGAGTTGTTGCTTTGCAGAAAACATCATCAACAGATTGGTGCTAGAAGGAGGGCCTGAATAAGCAAGCTAGATCAATTTTTGAACGCTATCTCCTAAGAGATTCAGAAGAAGAACAAGATATACTCCAGGAGAGGAGGAATTTCAAGAATTACCAAACCCTACTAGCTCTAGAAGGACCAACAGAAGGGGAGAATCATCATCATCCTATCCACCTCCATCATCTCCATCAACCCCATCCTCATCAGGATCATCTGAGTCTGAGTCTGAGGAGATTCCCATTCCACAACCTCATCCAGTCATAAATCAACCATTACCACCCCCACCTCCACCAATGGCTTTCCTAGAAAACAACCCATCTCCATTGAGTTTCGCTAATTACAATGTTATGCCCAAAAACCCTGAACACTTTTGTTCAAAATTCCATGTCAATTATCCCAATAGAACCACTGAGGAACACATTAGGATCTTTTAGACCGTCCTTAAGGATAGAGGGATAAACCATGAGGATGTAGCATGTAGACTCTTTCCTTATTCATTGGGGGATGATGCATTCTATTGGTACAATCATTTACCTGTTGGATCTATTGAACATTGGACTGAGCTAGAGACTGCATTTTTGTAGAAGTTTCGAATTCCCATTAGTTCCAATGAGTTTTACCATTAGTTCACTAATGTTAAAAGAGAGGTCAATGAGCCTATAGGATCCTTCAATAATAGGTTTCATCGTGCCTATACCAAATTACAGGCCCGCTATGTTGTTGATGGGCCCATTGCTTTAGAAGTTTATTATGATGGACTTGACAATTTGACAACTACCTTTATGAAGTGGAGTAATAACCCCCTGCTAACCTACTTGATGCATAGGCAGAGGTTGTGAAGGTTAGCACTACTTTAAGGCAACATCTTTCTGGTTCTTTACCCTCATTAGGACCCATTGCTCATCCTGGACAAGTTCCAACTCTCAACAAGGCTCTTGCCAACCATACTCTTATTATGAATCTGGTACCTCAGTTGCCTTTGGTCCCTCACCCAGGACCTCCTGTGAGACAAGTGTCATCCACAATTGGTTACCCTCAGCAAAATTTGAATCAACCTCTGCATATACAACCTTAGGCTAGCTATCCCCCATACCTGCAAAATTCTAAAGTTTTGAATCAATCATTGAATGCTAATGCTGCAGTAGGGTATTCCCAGAATAATGTGAATGAACCTCCATATAGTAATCCTGACAAGGAGAGACTGGATGAATTGTTTGAACAAGTGAAGAAGCTAAATATGGAGGTGACTTACTTGAGGAACCAGAACAGTTAGTTGCAAGCTACTCAGAGAAATATGCAGTCCAATCATAAAAGAGAAAATCCACAAGGACAACACTTTGATAGAGGGTAACGTCATGAAAGAGGATACAATAATGAAAGAGGATATAACTAGGACAGAGGTTACAAAAATGAAAGAGGGTATAACAACGATCGAGGATTTAATAATGACAAAGGGTATAATAATGATAGAAGACAGAACTATGATAAAGGGCAATCCTCAGGTCATAACTTTGATAGAGGGAAAGGTGGTAGACAGGGGTTCGATAAGAGGCAGCCATCATGACAGAATAGGACTTGGAACACAAGGCATAACAATGGAGGAGTCCCCACCCCACTGGATCAACTAGTTAATCAACCTGTCAATCAATCTGTCAATCAGCCAGTTAATCAAGAGAAGCCTCCTAGTGGTGTATATCTGGCCGAGGATGCTTTATCAGGATGGTGTAGGCTCCACAAAAAAAGTCAGCATTTTGAGTTAGACTTTCAAGAATTTCAAACAGCAGCCTCAATCTTTTAGTACAAAGTGGAGAACAATGCAAGCAGTCAGGAAATAGTACCATCTACTCCTTATGATTCACTAGTGTTGGTATTGAATCATGCTCCTTTTCCACAAAGTAAGGAGAATGTACCTGAAGAGGAATCTGACCAGTTGGAGGAAGAGGAAGACCAGGTATGCAATGGGGATGAAATGACATAGTTATTTGATGAGATTCCAGTGAATGATAATGGTCCCAGAGATGAAGAAGAGGCTTATGTTGAAGAAGTACAGACCTATCAAGAAGTATGACTTGAGGGAATTGCCACATAAACATCCACAGGCTGGAGGCCCCTTCACTACTCCCATTCCACCGAATAATTTCAACACGCCTCTAGATCCTAATGCTAGCAATAATCCATCATTTCCCCAAGTGTCCAAGCAATATTTATCTCAAGATCCAGGTCATGTTGATGTGCCAAAAGGGAGAAGTGCTGATGCAAACAGAGATAAGGTGATAGAGTACCCAAAGGAGACCCCTGTTGATTTAAGTGAAGAACAGTTGGCCATGTATGTTGCTGAAGAAATCAAAAAATTAAAGGTAATCCTATCTGTATTTGAGTTATCAAGAGTTCCAACCATTAGGAATTCAGTTCTAGGAGCTTATAATGCCAATTCCATGTCACAAGATAAATCAATTAGCGAAAGTGTCAATAGAGCATCTAGTTCTGAATCAGTAGGAAGACAAAATCAGACTCATAATCAAGTCCATATGCCCCCTGAAGATACTGGGAAGAAGGAAAAATCTCAAGTTGCTCAAGTTGATACTCCCTTAACTCTGTTTCAAGGGAAAATAGACACACCTCCATTCTTGATTTATGTTCAAATCTTCGGTAAGAATTTGCATAATTGTTTGCTAGATTTTGGTGCTTCAACCAATGTTATGCCTTTCGGTGTGTGTAGAGCTATAGGTATTACTCCTACTGACTCACAAAAGAAAGTCACACAATTGGATAGGTCTGAATTCAATGTTGTAGGAGAGTTAAATATGATTCATATGCAGATTGATTCTGATCCTAGAATTTAGCAGGTTATCAATATACAGGTGGCTGACATACCTAATGCTTATGGTCTAATCCTGGGAAGAGACTTTACCAAGGATTTGAATGGGTATGTCTTGATTGATCACTCCCATATGTGGCTTCCCTGGAAGGGAGTGCCAAACCAGATTAGAATTGAAAGAGAACCCAGAATGAAGTACATGATCATGAAATATCAGAAAACCTCTACTGAAATTCTAGTATCAGAAGTAAGTATGGGTAACTATGTGCTTGTAGCCCCTCTTGAGGTGCCAGATGTGGAGGAAGTTCTTATGTTCCACACAGTACCTATTGACCTTACAACAAAATCCAGTGGTACTGAAGCCTTAGTGGAACCAGTTGAAAATGACGATGAATCAGTTGAAAATAATGATGATCTGGAAGATAGTTAGCTTGGTTTGCTAGATCATTTTCAAGAGTTCATTCAGAAGTGCATTGAAGACTAGGTTCAGTTGGTAAGAGGAATGAACTTTGGGGAATTACTCTTGCCCAATTGGTGCAGGGTGCATAATGCTTCTCATTTAGAATTGGACTGTTGCTTATGCCAGACTGCAATGGAACAAATACAAAAATGTATCAGCCCCACTCAAGCAGTCAAAATTGATATCCAAAATGTCCAAGAAGATCCCAAAGGAAAAAGAGTAATGCCTTCCAAAAAACCATCCAGCACCAACAGTGCAAGTGATATAGCAAGGAAATATACAGTTGTTGGTTGCTTGACTTTAAGATTCAATGGGTCCAAATCAAAGCAAGGAGCTGGGGCAGGTTTCGAGCTAATTATTCCAAGAGGTAAGACATTTTTTGCTTCTCATAGACTTCAATTTCACTGTACGAATAATGTAGCAGAATATGAGGCTTTGGTGCATGGACTATTAATGGCATTGAAGAAAAAGGTTAAGATCTTGCAAGTTTTTGGAGATTCTGAGTTAGTAGTCAAGCAAGTTAGGAGACAATACTCCTGTCATGACAGAAGAATGACCAACTATAGACACAGAGTATGGGATTTTATTGAAGGATTTGATGCCTTCAACATTCAGTTGATTCCACGAAGTAAGAACCAGACAACTGACTCTCTTTCCTAGGAAGCCAGTACATTGCAACCTCTGTCTCTTTCTAGACTAAATAAGTTTACTATGGAGCTGACCCCAGTACCCTCAGTGCCTGATAATGTCACCACCTTCCAGGTGTTCGAAGATGACAAGCATATCTTAGATTTTATTACTAGTACAGATGTCTTTGCTTCTCAAATCATTGATGAAACTAAACTCCAAGAAGCAGAAATGGATTTGGAAGGGGTTATCAATTTAAAGATTAACACAATTCCCAGGGGGATGGTGCAATTAGAAAGGATCTTTGATCTGGACAAGGTTAAGGAGCAAGAATAGGATACTAGGAAAGAGTCCATTAGTGGACAGTGTGACAAATATAATATGGGAACTCAGGATAATGTCAAAAATATTTGTATTGGCAAAGTGTGCACTCCAGAAGAAAGACAAGGAATCATCGATGCATTACATAGATATCCAGATGTGATAGCCTGGAGTTATGAAGACTTAAATACTTATGATACATCAATCATAACCCATACTATCCCTCTCAATCTAGGAGTAAAACCTTTCAGACATAGGCAAAGGCCCATTAATGCTTTACTGGAACCCATAATACAAAAGGAAGTGCAGAAAATATTGTTCGCAAGAATAATATTTCTAGGTAGAAACTCTACTTAGGTTGCAAACCTGGTTCCAGTATGGAAGAAAAATGGTGAAATTAGGCTATTTGTGGATTTCAGGAACCTAAATAGAGCTTAAGAAAAGGATAATTATCCAGTACCCTCACTGGATGAAGTGCTCCAGATTGTTAATGGATCTCAAATGATGTCTTTCTTGGATGGTTATTCAGAATACAACCAGGTCATGGTGCAGTATGAGGATAGGCATAAGACTGCTTTCCCCACCAAGTGAGACATTTTTTCCTACAGGAGGATGCCCTTTGGCTTGATTAATATTGGAGCCACATTCCAAAGAGCCATGGACATTGTCTTTAAAGACATAATTGGTAAGTGCATAATCATTTATATGGATGATCTAATGGTCTTTTCCAAGAAGAGAGGTGATCATATCTTAGATTTGTGCCAAGTTTTTCAGAAATGTAGAGAGTTTGGGATATCTCTCAATCCAAAGAAATGCATCTTTGGAGTCACAGAGGGTAAATTGCTGGGGCATGTTCTCTCTGAGAAAGGAATTGCCATTGATCCAGAACGAATAGAGGCTATACTCAAAATCCCACCGCCTGCTAGCAAAAAGGAAATGAAATCATTCTTTGGTAAGATCAACTTTGTGAGGAAGTTCATCACTTGGTTTATAGAGATAGTCAAACCCCTATATGTAATGTTGAAGCAGGAGGCCAAAGTTGAATGGAATGCAGAAACAAAGGAAGCATTTGTAGAGATAAAAAAGGATATTGCTGAAGCCCCTATTTTGGTAAGTCCAGACTATGCTAAACCATTCTATATATATTCATTTGCTTCTGATCAATCTTGTGCTGCTATGTTAACTCAAAAATTGGATCAAGGAAATGAGCATCCCATAGAATTCATGAGTGCACCCTTGAAGGATGCAGAGCTGAGATATCCAAGTGTGGAGAAATAGGCCTATGCCTTAGTCAGAGTTGTAAAGAAATTTAGGCACTACATCCTCAGAAACAAAATCTTTGCAATAGTTCCTGATCTTGTAGTCAAGTTGTTGTTGATGTAGAATGAGTTGGGAGAACGCAGAGCCAAGTGGGTAACTATGTTACAAGAATACGATATGGAAATTCAACCCATGAAGCTAGTAAGAGGGCAAGGACTTACAAAGACAATGGTAGAGATAGACCATGATCTTATAACTCAGACTTATAATTTAGAGGATGTTTCTCTTAGCGAGTGGTATGATGATATTGTGCATTACCTCCTGACTCAGAGATGCCCTGATCATCTTAATGCACTACAAAGAAGGGCATTGCACTTAAAAAGTGATAGTTTCATGCTGAAAGGAGTTGTTCTATATAAGAAAAATCATGAGGGTGTGTACTTAAGGTGCCTAGGAAAGGTAGAGTTTGAAAGAGTGATGTTGAAATTTCACAACAGATATGGTACAGGCCATGGATCAGCACCTTCTACAACAAACCAGATTTTGAGAGCTAGTTACTATTGGCCTACATTGTTCAAGGATACACACAACCACATAAAAAATTGTCATGTGTGTCATACTATGGCAGCCAGAGAGAAGTATGCAACACTCCCACTCCAACCAGTCTTTGAGGTAAAACCTTTCGCACAATGGGGAATGGACTTCGTAGGTCTAATCAATCCACCCTCCTCTACAGGACACAGGTATATCCTTACTGTTACTAATTATTTTACAAGATGGACTAAGGAACTTGCTTGCAAGCAATGTACTTCAGATGTAGTAATTAATTTCATCAAATCAGGTATTATTAATCATTTTGGGTGTCCTATGTCTTTAGTTTGTGATAATGGTCCTATATTTTCATTGTTGAATTTTTCAAATTGGGATTTTGATCATGGCATTATCATTAAGTTTGCATCCAACTATTATCCTTAGGGTAATGGGTTGGCTGAGTCATCAAACAAAAATCTCCTAACTATTATCCGCAAACTGTTAGAAAGAAATCCAAAGGATTGGCACACCCAACTTAGATTTTCTCTTTGGAAAATTGTACCAGACATAAAAATTCCATAGGAATATCACCTTACCACCTAGTTTATGGATTAGAGCCTTTGTTTCCTATTCAGTTAAATATTCCTAACCTTTAGTTCATTAAAGAATATTATGATGAGGGAGATAAACGTGAGGCCAAACCTGCTAAATTATTACACCTTGAGGAAAAAAGAGACGAAGCCTTGGAAAACTTTGCCAAACATCCAGGGGTAGTCAAGAGATGGTTTGATAAAAGAGCCAAGGTAAAAGCTTTTAGGATTTTTGACTTGGTTCTTTACTGGGATAAAGCCCATGACTATAAAGGGGAGCATGGAAAATTTGATAAACTTTGGCTTGGCCCTTACCAGATTTCAAAAATTCTGGGAGATAATGCTTTCCGTTTGAAAACTCTCATTGGAGAGGATATCCCACTACCTGTCAATGGGCAGTATTTAAAGCATTATTTCCAGTCTTGAGTTGTTTTCAACTCTTTTCCTATATATAGTTAGATTAGGTTTCCTTTCTATTTTGTTTTCTTCGCTTTGCTTTGGTTAGATTAGGTTTCCCTGTCTGCTTTGCTTTTGTTTGTTTTGGTTAGTGTAGCTTTGCTTTTGGTTTGTTTTGTTTTTTTTGCTTTGCTCTTGCTTTGGGGGTTTTCCTATTTTCACCTGGATGTGTTGCACCTACATGGAAAATATATCATTACTTGGGACTATTTTAAGTATTTTATTGGTGGACTTTAGTCTTGTATCTTGAAAGGATAGTTGAAGTCTTTGCTACTGCCAACAATCTAAATCTTTGATTTATAGAAGATGGGTCATTGGTTTTGATTTGAATTCAAAGTACTCTGAAATCTTATATCTCTCATATATCTTAAGAATCCTAGTGTTACTGTAGATCCCTTGTAAGGTCTTGTTAGGTGAAAAATCTTATTTCTGCTTCAGCGCCACTATGGTTCTCAGCCCTGAGTGTGAACTTCATTGTTCATAGGTTGAAATGAAAAGTGACACAAAAAAGAATATCAAAAGAAACAAAAGTGAAATATTGAACATCAAAAGAAAGAATTCAACTTATCAGGGGTATCCAAATATCTCTGTCGGGGCTATGGATGCCTAACTAGCAATAGAGCTATGTTTGGGAGAATCGCAGTGATAACCTCGTCGAGGCTATGGACACCTGACTAGCAACGAGGCTTTATCTAGGTTGCTTTTGAAGTTAGAATCCTTATGTAGCATAACTTGACTAAGCTTGGTTCCTATAGTAGCTTAAGGAGGGAAATGAACTCATATGCACACACTTAGATTTTCAGTTTATAGAAGGTTCAGTCTACCCTTTGGTTTTGACTATTTAATCTTTGAATTTTGATAGATTTGTTTGGTAGTGGAGATTGAAACCAGAGATTCTAGGTTCTTGATTCTTGTTCATCATCAAATGCTCTAGAGCATTTACCCAGCAGATTCGCCATTTGTTGTGCAGTTTTCGCACACACACCCTGCTGAAAGCAGGGACCCTCTTTCACTTTGGTTTTGGTGTCTTGGCCCTTTCATTGCAAGGTTTTATCTTATTTTTGCATGTTCTTAAAATGTTTATTTTGATTTCCTAAGTGATCTCCCTAAGTTATTCATTGAAAATCTTTGGTTCTAGGTGAATTTTGAGTTTTCACCTTGGTTCAGGACTTTCCACCCCAGCTAGATTTTCCCGGATCCTGCTCAGACTCTAGCTGAGCATTGTGGTTTGGAGATTTTCAGTCCTCACATAATTACGCGTGTGCTAGACTTTTTTGGATTTCATCCTGTAGTCGAGTTCCTGGGTTTTTCCTGGTTGTCTTGTCGGCGGCATTAATGTCTTCGTAAGAGCTTTGAACAATGTATTTAATCAATCTTTGAGGTCTTTTATGCCATTATGCTTATTGTTTGTCATCGATTGAGCTAAGGAGTTTTTTCTTGAAGGTGTTTGATTGGATTTGAGGCGTTGAGTTTGAATTATTCGATTTGTTGGTGATTTCTTTGGGGTATTGTCGTTGTGCTCTTTGTTGGGCACCATTCGATTCGCATTTGTTGCTTTTTAGATCGATCCTTGCTCCATCGATGGTATGTATTCAATTGCCTTGCTTTTAATTGATGATTATGGATAGCATGTTGATGTTATAGAACTTTTTGGGCTCGAGTTCTTGAATATTTGATCACTTCATGACTAGGGTTGCATAACAACGTTTGATTTATGATCTCCCAATTAATTTCTAAGTTTGTTTGTTTATTTGCATTTTGATGAACTTTCTTGAGAGCCGTGATTTCCCCTTAGTAAGGAATTGACAGTTGAAATACTTGAATCCTAAGCTTTCCTATGTGTTAATGGCAGAGTTACAGGGTTTGAAACCTAGGGCAATACCATCTAACCCTAGTTCACCTCCCAACTAGCCTTGAATGCAAAAAAAATCTATGAAAGGCCCATACCTAACTCATCTCAAGCTTAAATCTTTGAAATTCATAATCGATTCATGAGTTTGGGAAAAATCGTGATTTAACGCCGATGTTCGGGTTTTGCAGTCCCCTCTGGATTTTTCGTCTTTGGCGGATTTTCCTAATCTCCTCCATTTTTATGGAATCCGCTATCATTTTCAGAGTTTCATATATTCCACGGATTTTCGTTGACCCTATATTTTTCTAAAGTTTACGAAGTGCCTTCCCCTTCACAGAAATCCGTCTCTGGCGGATTTTCCTGAAATCTGATGAAGTGTAAGGAAATATGGAATGGTTGGATCTATTAATGATTTATGATCTTCTGTGGGTTTATTGATTGATAATGATCAGATTTAATTGTTAGTAGCTGTTTCATAATTATTCTGCCGGAATCCGTCTAGTCTGGAATTTCCCAAAATTCCTCTTTGGCCCAAATTCCGCAGATGGTCCTACAACCCAAAGTTTATCAAGATCATTTTTTATGAGTTTTAATAAGACCTTGATTGCATTACACTCATTTTAATGATACCCTTGATGAATTAGCATTGGTTTCATATGGTTTTTATTATGTTTCTTTTGTCAAGTACAAGCTGAATCAAGCAAACCGGTGACTGGGTCTTCAATGTTTGAAGCAGAAAAGATTAAGATGGCCATCAAGAGAAAGATTCTAGAGAGTAAGATCACTTCTTTCTGGTCAGAGGTAACTGATACCAACATTGGACTATGGGACTATAAAGAGTTCAAAGGAAGAATGGCAACAGATGATCTTCCTTTGGTGGCTAAGAGAATGTTGGAATCAAGCTTGTCACATGTGGCCAGTTTTCCTTCCACAATCCAGTGCTATGAGCTTTTCCTCGAGTGTGCCATACATTATGATTAGGATACACAAAGAATTATTGGTCCTCAAGGAAGAGTTGCAAATCTGAATCTTGTTTCCATAGCCCAAACTTTTGATATGCCAGATAGATCTCATGTGGTGGCATTCAACATGAAGGAAACTCAGGAGTACTATGATGAGCAGACTATGAAATCCCAATAGCTTATCAATTCCTAGCTAGAGAAGCTTAAGTCTCATTATTCGAACCTGCCTAAATAGCTATTCATGGAAAAATTCAAGGAGGATTATGATGCCATCACTCTTCTTAGCAGGGTGGTTGGATTGAAGAATGCTGGCATGTTTGAGAATTAGATGTGCCATGTGATTGTGAGGATGGAACAAGAGAAGACTGACTACCATTGGGAAGGTATCATTAGTAGAGTGATTCATGAGCAGCTGTCCAATGTGCTACAGACTAAGACCTTCACAATGACCTCATACTTGGTCTATGCTCTTGCAAGGTTTCATCCATACAAGGGATTGAGTACCAGGTGAACCTTTGGATAGGATATTATCTATGAGGTTTACCCTCAGTTGCATTTGGGAAGTTTGAGTTATAGGATGGTGAATGATGCATTCACCATGCATATCACCAGATTGCTTCAGGGAGCAGAGCACACAAGGATTTCTGACCAAGCCAAGGAGTTAATCAAGAAATATGGTGCTTGGTTTATTCAATTCCCAACCTTCTCATACATCCGGGTTGATGGTTGTCAAAGGGCCCCTTACAGACTTCCAAGGTATCCAACTGATCATGTCATACTTTTGGAAGTCACTAGACAAATATGTGACTTTGATGCTATTGTCAAGAGGGACAAGCATAAAATTGGTTTTGGTGGATTTTTCCCATTAAGGATTGGCACTGGAGAGGCTTTGCCATCCATTGGTTCTTCCCAAGCTTCAGAAGGGGAGATGAGTACTCTTGATTTATCTTTCCACTCTAAGAGATCAAAGTTTGACATCGCAGGTCAAGCCCTAAAGAAGGCTAGTAGAGAATATAGCCATAAGGTTGATTTGGAGGACTATTGGGCCAATTGCAGTGATGAATTTGAGGTCAGGAAGAAGAAGTTCTCTTGGTTCCCAGTGGAATCAATCCGATTATACAATGTGAGGGTATTCCCAGATCAACTTGAGGATGATGGAAACCTAATTCAGGATCATGCTTATGAGGTAGTAAAGGACAGGCCAATTGATGATGTGGATTAGTTGGAGGAAGAGAAGATGGAACTAAAATAGTTGATGGATCCAGTCACCAAGTTCACTAGAATGTGGCTAAGGCATAAACTTTGGGAGTTGGAAAATACAGGTGTTTAGTGCACCTATGATCTGATGGGGGATTTGGACCCTCACTCCACTTCTGAAGAGTCAACTGAGCAAGATCCTAAGGGAAAAGGTAAGCTAGATTCTCCATTCAAAATCAAGATTAAAGGTGTTCAAGAGGAGGAGGTCCAAGAGACAGAAAAATAGAGAAAGCCCATTGCCAAGAAAAGGTCAAATACTAAGAGGTCTGAATAGAAAGAAACAAAAGGGCAGGGTCTTGAAGTTGATGTTCCTGTGCCCAAAAGAAGAAGAATCATAAGATTTTCATAGAAGGAAAGCTCCAAGGTAGGAGAAGAGGAAGTTACTCCACCAGTGGTAAATGTGGAAAGATCAGAGGAGAAGGCACGAGTATATACAAGGAGGTCTAGAAATCCTTCTCCCAAGGATGGTGTGCCTAAAACTGACCTTCCTCTAGTTGTTTCTCATGAGGAGCAGCATGATGATGTTCCTTCTGCCCATGAAGCTCAAAGTGAACCTGGTGAATCCAAAGAAGCCGAAGAACATCCAGACATTGAGGGAGAAGAGTTTCATGAGGGTGACCTTTATAATGTAGAGGCTAAAGTAGAAAAGGTAATGCAGTCTCCCTTGGTTGTGTATGTAGAGTCACCTTTTGGAACTGAGGAGGTTAAATCACCTCTAAGAAAGGAAGAAGTAGAAAAGATTCCATCCCCTAAGCATAAGGAGGAACATGTTGAAGAAAAGGAGAGTAAGACATATGAAACTCCTAAGGAGCAAGGTTTGAGTGAAGAAGCACCTAAGGTTCAATAGGAGGAGGAGAATCAAATCAAAGTGTAGTTGGAATCCACTGTTCCAGAGTGGTTGGAAAAGGAGATAAAGAGAAAACAAGTTGTCGTGGAAGATACTCCACCAAACTAGGATGAGCTGCTAGCCAAGATTGGAAAGGATAAGAGTAAGAAGGCTAGGGTCATCTCAAGGATTGAAAGAGATGAGGCAAGTAACAGAGTTGTCTACATTGCCACAACTGCTTCAGATAAGAATAGAGATGAGGTATCTACAAAAGATTACAATGTGCAGACTTTTAACTTAGGGCCTACTTCCATTGAGTAGGATATTGAAGATTATCAGGGTTCTAGTGCAGTCATCTTGGGCAGATTGAGGAAGGAAATAAAGACTAAGGATGAGCTGAGAAAGGTAAATGAGAAACTTAGGAAATGCTTGGAGGATCTAATGAAACCCTTGCAATCCATTAACACCTCGGTTTTTGCTTCGAATCCTTTACCTCAAGAGACTATCACCGAGCTGGAGAAGATGAAGGCTTCCACTCTTGCTACTGCAAATTGGCTACAAGGAGTGTGAACCAAAGAAAATGAGGCTATTAAAGATATTTTGTCAATGGGGAAGGATTCTATAAGGGTGGTTGACTGGTTGAAAGAAGTGTTAGCTCAGGACAAAGAAGATATGGATCTTCTGCTACAGAAAACCAAAACTATCATGGAGTACACCAGGGATAAGCTAGTAAGTGATAGAATTATCCCTTCCTCCAGAGCTGCTAAACCTTGGGAGTTGTTTGAAGCATTGCAAATTAGGCAGAAGCTTTTGAAGAAGATTTACAAATAGAGGAGGCAGATTGATGATACACTAATTGATGTGTATAATGGATCCATTGCTTTCTTTGAGATTATGACAGGGAGAAGGAATATTGCCCCTAAATATTTGAGTTTAGAACAATTGAGGAAGTGGTGGCATGATGTTTATGCCCCAATTAATGATTATTCCTTTTCTGAGCTCCAATTGGATGATACAGCCACCTACATTGTTGTCATTGATAAGTACCTAACTTATAAGGTGGAGTGGGATAAGTCAGTGAAACAGTCAAGGGAAGAAATTGCATCAATTGAAAGATGACTTAGGTTTTTTCCTTTACCACCTATGTCCAACTTGGATAGGGTTCTTTTGAAAGTTCATGAAATGCTAGATCAAAATAAAGACAAAGGGGAAGGTAGTTAATGATTGGCTACATCGAGATTTGTGCTTCCCTATTATTTTTCCATCCATTGGTCCAAGCTGCATTGGAGATCCCAAGCCGACCTGGATGAAGTTCATGCATTTAATGCATATTTTATTTTGAATTTCTCTTGGCCGACTTGTTGTGCCTAATTATTATTGTAAAATCCTATCTAGGCCGACATGTTTTGGGGGTTCTATAAATGTGGCATTTCACCTCATTTGTAAGGGTTAAGAATTTTTAGACATAGAAAAATCCAGAGATAGAGCGAATTAAGTAGAGCAATAGTTATCAAGTAGTTTTTTCTCAAGCAAATATTGTAACAGAAAGTTGGAATTGTTGCTACAATGGATAATTTGATGCAAGTAATGACATTGTGATTTGGTTCCATACTTGTGTTCTTCTCATCTTGCATGGTTCTTGTTATTCTATCTTTAGAATTTCTTTGAGGAAGATAATATTTATATTAGATTTGATTCAATAATTTTTATGGTTTGATATTTGAAGTTTTGCAACAATCCCTGGTCCATACTTTTTGCAACTAACTAATTGTTAGTTGCTTTGCAAAGTTAGCATGTACCTTCATATTCATTGTGCTTGGTTCAATTGTGAGGGTTTATTCATTTCAATTTCAATAGGGTTGTTTGAATGAATGTTCATGATTTGAAAATCTTAACACCTTAGAAGATTACACTGTTTCTATAAGATTGCAGATCCATCTGGGTCAAGTAGAAATCAATTTTGAGGGATTTATCCATTTCGAGTGTTGGTCATTTTCATTGTTAATCTTAGTTTTAATATTAAGTTTAGAAATCTCTTTGAGACCCTCATCTTTTGTTATTTCTTTGATTATTGGATTAAATTTAGGATTGAAGTATCATTATATTGATAAATCTAATAAATTGAGATTCAGTATTTTGCTTGTAGTAAGGTCCCATTGTGATTACCAACATTTTCACATTTATCACTAAGTTGTTTATGCATTTTCAAGACCTGACATTAGAGACCTTGGGGTTATCTCTTGAGGCTTGCTGATAGAGATTTATCTTTCAAGAGAGATAGGATATTATATTGTGTCTGAGTTGTTGCTATGCAGAAAACATCATCAATAGTATAGTCAGGATACTAAGGCACAATTATCTATAAATAAGTGTTTTTATCCTCATTTTACATCTATCCATCCCTCGCATCAATCCAAACATCCATTATTCATCTATCTTCATCACAAGTCAAGCAAACTAGGGCTTTCTCATTGCAAGTCTTCAATTGAGCTTCTAAGGACATTCAAGGGTTGAATCTTCATGATATGTTGCATATTTTCAAGATCAAATCATCATGACAAGGTAATCATATCCATTTTTTCATGTCTCATTACTTTATTTCATCACTTAGGTTTAATTACCTAAATGGGGTTTGACTAAGGCAAACCCCCATGCCCTAACATTCAACATTTCCTCTTCTTATCTTGTGTATTTGTAGATCTAGTATTCTTGGAAGCTTAGGAATAATTTAAGATTGTATTTCAAAGTCATTCAAGTCATCTCTTCATTCATATAAGTCAAATCATCAACAAAAAGTCACTTATAAACCCAAATTTGGTAGTTTCAGATTTGGACACCTGGAGGTGCAGATTGAACAATCCAAAAGCCACAGATTCCATTTTTGAGTTTTTAGAAAGCCCAAAGTGGACTCATTCACCATGGGTGGTGAATGAGTCCCATTCCAAGGTTATTTTTTATATTTTTACATTTTAAAGTACCCTTTTGTCAGAAACGGGCTTCGGTACAGTCATCCAAAACTAGGACTAATTCACCCAGAGTGGAAAATGAGTCCCACCAGGCCTAAATTTTAGTATCAACAACATTCCAGAAGTCATTTCCAGTCCTCATCCATGTCTCAGGTGCACACTTTCAGTTTCATTCATTTCTGTTAAGTTTTGCATTCATTTCTAGTTCATTTTTTGCAATACACAATGTGTTTTCAAACAAGTCTTATTTATTAGGTTTTCATGTTTAATTAATCAATTAGTTCATATAGTTGCATTCAAATCATCTCATTTAGCTGATACAACATCACACAAAACTTAATTTGAATGAACCTCTTAGATTTTGGGTGTGTGATCTATCTCTTTCCATTAGGTGAAAGATCCCAATTGAGTAAAAGAGACAAAGCATTCCTTGTGCAAAAAATCTACAGTTCAATAAAAAATCATTTTCTCTCTCTCTCTCTCTCTTTCTTCATTTCTTATTCTTACTATTTCCCCCTAAATCTTTTGTATTTTATTGTAAATCAGTTCGAGTATGATGCAGAGCTAAGAGGATTCAACAACATATCTCACAAACCTTCAACAATAATTCAAAGCAATCTTTGTATAACACATGCTATTAGACATTCTATATCACATCGGAAACATAACTATGGTAGCCCACAATTTAATGCAACAAACAATCATTAATAACTTCCACAAAACAAATAATTAAGCCAATCGCTCTAGTGAGATTGAAGACAATATAGTTATAGTCCTTTCCTCCAATTTTTTATGAAGATCCAACAGTGAAAAAGAAAGTTATTGCATTTTTCCCAAAACTACAAACCCTAGTAGGGTTCAGACCTTCCCTCACAAAAATGGTCATAACTTGTTCAAATCTTAATGAAATTTGATGAGACTTGAAGCAAATGAAAGTAGATTCATATGGAAAAAAAATCCAATTGGCTTCAAATCCAAAATATAGAATTTACAATTCGTACCATCACATTTTTCAGACTATACATTTTGTACAATATTGTTAGAATAGGGAAGTCTCACCAAAATAGTCATATCTCCCACAAAACTCAATAAAATTCAATGAGACAAAAATAATTAGAAACTATAAATAGATATCTTTCCATCCATATATGATACTCCATTATTTGAGTCCATACCAGGCTGTACAATGCACAACTTCATCCTAGAAACAATGTAAAAATCAGAAAATGCACACAAAATTTGACGTTGCCATTCATCAAACTTCAAAAAAAATGTCTCCAACCCCCAATTCTAGTTTTTAAGGGTTTCTTCATACATTTCCAACCAAAACAAACCATTTTCAACTACCTTTTGATTAGTTTGTTGAAAAAACACCTTAATGACACTTTTTGACAAGTTTTTGACAACTTTCTTGAGCAACTTTTGCAATTTTTACAATATGAAACAACTTTAAAAATTATTTGACAAATGACTTAAAATATGACTTCCTAAGACTCAAAAACCTCTAAAATGGTTTGATAAACCTTATTATAAGACCCAATACAAAAAATAGAGCAACTATTTACAAATGGCCTTATGGAGGTAAGAAATCAAACAGGTGCTCCTGCACCAGTGTAGTATTTAGTTAACATTTTTTATTTATAATAAAGACTTGTATTTCGTACACTTAAATTTTAACTTATTTATTATTTCATACACCCTTTTGTAGCATCTACAACCTAGTTCTCTACTCTACACCTCCTTTGTTCTAAACTTGGATACAAACCCTAATTAAGATCATCTTCCTTTTGTTTGGGTTCTACTCATCCACAACACCTTTGCACTCTCGCTTATTTTAGTGCATTCTCTGTGTGCCTAAAAAAGATCACAGATACACTATTCAAATCTGTTGCACCTTTTCTATTAGTGCATTATTTTTCTACCTCAAAAAGCTCACAAATATACTACTCGGCTCTATTGCACCTTTTCTATTAGTGCATTCTTTGTCTACCTCAAGAGGCCATGCATACACTCTACAATTCTTTCTTCTCTTTATTTTTGTTCATTCTTTGCAATTCCTCACTTAGCCAAATTCTAATTTTCACTTTTGTGTACATCACCAACCTATAGTTTCTGCCTCAAGAGTTACACCCTATAAAGATCTTTTGCTAGGGTTTGCTACTTATCTTCTCTTACATGCCACCAAATCATCAAGCCACACATTCACTTATCAAATTCAAATATTTTTTCTATTTTTGGCAATACTGAAAAGCTATGGTTTCAATCTCATTTAATTCATATGAACTTTGTATCGGATCAAAATCAAATCTTTCATTGCCTACATATCTGTGTCGTTGATTTGATCATCCCATCACCAATAAAAACTGGTAGCTGGAGTAGTTAGACCAATTGAATTCATTCACAGAGTCGATTTGCAGTCAAAACCCTTATTCACACTATCATAGCCATTGAGGACTCTCAATTTAAACCTGAGTCATTGATCTGTTGCTTTCACACCATGATCAATTGATTCATATTCATCGCCCAACTTTAAAACACGACCATCAGATTAAAGATCCATTTAATGATCACCATCAATCTCCATCACATGCAACTTACATAGTGCAGGATCCACTAAGACATGTGTCACAAGCCCACTATCCCACAAGCTAAATACATGGGCCCACCAACTGGTCAATGGGTTGGTGGCCTAACACCATCTATCTATCATCTTTGTCAGCATCATACAATTCACAAGTATGTGAATTGACATATTGACCAATCATTCAATGCTAATTATCTTCACATGTCACCATCCACTCCTGTTGCCTCACACTTTATTTGGTCCCAAAAAACACACTGCAAACACCATCTGATCATCAACGCTCGATCTCCACCATTTTCCACTATCCCATAGGGCTAACCAGGAACCCACCACACACAGTGGGATGGCAAGGAGGTCGTCAATCTTCAAGCCTTAACCACAACTGTTAATCAGGCTAAGGACAAATATTTCACTTGTGACTTAGAAAACATTATAGGTGCAAATAATTGCCAAGCCGGTATTACTAGGAAAGGCTTAGGTGGTTTCCCAGACAACCTCAGAGGCTTAAGTTATCACTTAAGCACTCGAAAACCACCAATAAACAATCAATGACAAAATATAACATTTGTCCAAAGCCATGACTGATAGCTTTTAGGGTTTTACAACAAAACCCTTGTTCAGGTCAAGAGCACAAATTAATCACTTTTGAAGTAGTCATACTCCTCCTAGACCTACAATTCACATTTTTGAGAAGCACTTAGAAAACTCATATTAAATCTTCATCCTGATTTCGCTTTTGACTTCTAGAAGTAACCTCTACAAAATTATGACAATATTCATAACAACTTTGCAACTTTTTGAGAAATACTACAACATTACATCACCATGCTCACAACTCCATCATGGGTAAACCCATAAAACTGGTTTACAATTACAACGAGGAAGGAAAAGTTACAAAAAATGCCCCCATGCAAAAAAAAATAGTTTTTGGGGGTTCAAACGAACATCACATTCGAGCAAACCCAAAGAGGGTTCGCTAGAACCCCCCTTCGAGGAACCCCCCTTTGAGTGAACCCATTAAATGTTGGGTCCCACATTTCTTGAGAACAAAATAAAAGAAAAATCTTGTGGAAAGGGGGTTCACTCAAACCTAGGTTTGAGTGAACCTCCAGGGGGCTTCACTCGAACCCCCCTTTTCCCCCCTTCTCCCCCTCTGGCACCAAAAATCTCTAGAATTTTTCCCTTTGAAGCTCAAGTTGAGGATAAAAATGGAGGAGACTTTGAACAAACCCAACTGAATGATGGTAGTCCTCAAACTGAGCTATCCAACAAATATAATTTTAATATGTTTTGTTTTATTATGTATTTTTTTTAGTTTGATTAAACATAGGTTTTTCACCAAAAATCAAGCTCTTTATTCTCACATGTGCAAAAAAGTAGATTATCAAAAATAAATTGAAAAATATCAGTGCACTAGATATTGAAGTCCTTGATCCAAAAAAATAAGAATTTTGATACATACAAAAAAGTTATTTTGTATACGGTCCACCTATGTCTGAATTGTAATTGGTTTGACTTCAAAACTTGATTAAGGAAAAAATATTCAATAAAACACTATGAAACCAATTGGAAGGACTAGATAACATAGTTACAAAATCTAAATTCAAAAAAATTAGAATTTTATCCTTCGTGGAAAAAAAATTATGTTGTATACGGTGAGCATCACTCCTTAAAAATGGTGTTTACTGAAAAAAACTAGTTTTCAAAGGAGATGGAAAAAGAAGTGCAATCTGATTCCAAAAATTTTGATAAAAAAAATATTTAGAATCTATAGACAAAATGTCACAAATCACTATTTTGCATCATCCTCAAAATTTTCACGGTTTAGCCACTATGGGTGCCCGAAAGTGAAGATTTAGTTAGAAAAAATTAGTTCAGTGTCCAATTTGGCCAAAAATTGTAAACTAGCATTGTGGGATCACCCTCATCCTTCTTCAAAACTTCCAAAAGCTGATCCACCAATCTCCATGGCATCATTCCAACAATCTCCCATGCAGGATATCCCACATACATCCCCTTTTGACATCAATAATATCATTGATGGAAAAAGTAAATGGTCAACTGCTCTGAACCAATTAAAATTGAATGAGTGTACAAACATAGTAGCTCCCTCTTAGACATATCAATTAAAAGTGAATGAGTGCACAAACATAGAAACTCCCCCTTAGACATATCTCCCATCATGTTCTCCTGTTTTGAGAATTGCACCAAGTTCTCCCCCTTTGACATCAATGGCAAAGGGCGGCCACATATGTCCCCCCCTTTGACAAGCAAGTCAAAGAGAAATAAAAGATTCATAAACCTAGAACGATCAAATCATTAGAAATTTGTAAAAACATGTTTACCTAACTTGATCCACTCTTTCTTTTCTAGGGATGAATAGAATAGCTATGAAGCTCCCCCTGGACAACTTCCTTATCACTAAAATTTAGTGATATGATGTGGGAGCAATTACTCCCAATTTATGCCTCAAATTTTCAAATTATTCCTTGGGAAGAGGCTTGGTAAAAATATCACCAACTTTTTTTTTGGTGGGAATGTATTCCATACTGACTTCCTTGTATGCAACCTTCTCTTTAATAAAGTGATACTTGATTGATATATGCTTTGTCCTCGAGTGCATCACTGGATTCTTTGAGATGTTTATTGCACTTGAATTATCACAAAGAATAGAGATAGGTTCACTATACTCAACCTTGATATTTTTGAGAGTTTTCTTCATCCATAGAACTTGAGTACAACATGTTGCAATTGCTACATATTTCGCTTCTATTATGAAGAGTGTAATTGATTCTTACTTTTTTCTCATTCATGATACATGTTTATCTCCCAGGAAAAATGCACCACCACTAGTGCTCTTGTTGTCATCTACACATCTAGCCCAATCATCATCTGTATATGCAGTTAAAGTGAAATCCTTTCTCTTGGGATACCATATTCCATAGTCAACAATGCTTTTAATGTATCTAAATATTATCTTCACTACGTTCACATGAGATTCTTTTGGGGAAGCTTGAAATCTTGCTACCATACATACTACTTGCATAATATTTGGTCTTGATGAAATTAAATACAACAAGCTTCCAATCATTGACCTATACATTGTCTGATTTGCATCCAGAGACTCATCTGATTTAATCAACTTACAACCAGTTATCATGGGAGTACTAACTAGTCTGCTATCCTCCATTCTATTTTTCTTAAGAATTTTCTTAGCATACTTAGTAGTTTGAGATATGAATATCCCATCATCAGTTTGGGAAATTTCTAAACCAAGGAAAAATGAAAACTCTCTTAACATTGACATCTCAAATTCATCTTGCATATGTGTAGCAAATACTTTGCACATCTTATCATTGCTACCACCAAATATGATGGCCTCCACATAAACTACAACAATAATCATGTACTCAACTTTTGATTTAAAATACAAATTTATGTCTACACATCCTTTCTTGAATCCTTGTTGTTGTAGATACTTGTCCAACCTAGAATACCATGCTCTAGGTGCTTGTTTTAGACCATACAAGGCTTTTCTATACCTGCACACATAGTCTTCCTCTTCTGATAGTTGAAAACCTTCTGGTTGTTTAATGTAAACTTCTTCTTCAAGGTTTCCATTCAAAAATGCAAATTTAATATCCATCTCATATACCGTAAATCCTTTGTAAACTGAAAATGCAAGAAGCATTCTTATTGCTTCTAATCTTGCAACCAATGCAAATGTTTCTTCAAATTCAATGCCTTCAACTTGTGCATAACCCTTGCACACCAATCTTTCCTTGTTTCTTACAACAACTCCATATTCATTTGGCTTTCCTCTAAACACCCATTTAGTACCAATCATATTTTGCTTGGGGGTCTAGGAACTAATTCCAATATCTTGTTCTTCTCAATCTAATTTAGCTCCTCTTCCATAGCTTTTATCTAGCTTTCATCCTTGTTGTCATCAATATAGCTTTTAGGCTCAATTTGTTACAAGAGAGAAAAATTTACTTGTTCCTTTCTCTTTCCAATTTTTCTCCTTGTTTGTACACCTTTATTTTAATCACCAATAATCTAATCTACAAGGTGATCTTTTTGCACATATTTTGTAACTTCTTTTTCATTTTCCTCTTCTTATTCTACTTCTTCATTTGTTGCATCTTCTTCTTCATAATTTGAGTTCTCTTCAAAATTATTCTTATCACATTTGACATGTTTAATACTCTCTTCAATCTTGACATTGATGCTTTCCATAATTTTGTGCAACCTCTTGTTGTAGCATTTGTAAGCTTTGCTTTGAGTGGAATACCCTAAGAATATTCCTTCATCACACCTAGAATCAAATATTCCCAAGTTGTATTCTTTTGTCTTGATGTAGCATTTTCTACCAAAAACTTTGAAGTACTTAACTGATGCAGGTTTACCATACCACAATTCATACGGAGTACTATCACTATGTGCTCTAATTTGAACTCTATTCAAAATATACAATGTTGTATGAGTTGCTTCTCTCCAAAACGTGTTTGCTAACTTGGCCTCATTTAGCATTGTGTTGGCCATATCCTTAACTATTTTGTTCTTTCTCTCTACTACCCCATTCTTCTATGGATTTCTTGGTGCAGGATATTGTCTTTTAATTCCATGTGTCTCACAATACTCAATTAATTCACTTGATGTGAATTCTCCTCCTCTATCTGATCTTAAGCATTTGATTCTTCTACTAATCTCCTTCTCAACCATTTTCCTAAATATCTTGAAAATTTCAAATGCTTGGGACTTGTCCTTTAGAAAGGTTACCCATTTCATCCTTGTATATTCATCAATTAATAACATGAAGTATCTTTCACCTTTCAGTCCTCTAGTCCTTGTAGGTCCACATAAGTCTGTATGAACCAACTGCAAGGGTTTTATGGTTGAATATTCTTTTGTTTGAAACTTAACCCTTTTTTTTTTCCCTACTGAAATTCTTTGCAAATGATATTTGGAAGCTTAATTATCTTAGGCATGTGTCTTACCAAGCCTCTTGAACTTACTTTCACTAAATTATCAAAGTTTGCATGCCCAAATCTTCTATGCCACAACCAATTTTTATCAGCTTGACCTATTAGACAACTCTGACCTTTTACTTCACAGAGATTATAAAGATTGGAATCAGTTCTTACTCCTTGTGCAATTGCTTTTCCATCCTTCCTTATCTTACAACCATCTCAATCAAATGTGACCTTATAACCATTGTCACACATCTGACTTACACTTAGAAAGTTATGTTTCAAACCTTCAACATAAAGGACATCTTTGGTAGGATTTTTACCATCTAAGCTCAATATTCCTTTACCATAGATCTTTAGTGCAGTGTTGTCACCCAAATTAACTGATCCTCCTCTACATTTCTTGAGTTGGATGAATTTACTCTTATCACCAATCATATGTTTGGAGCAACCACTATCTAACACCCACAATTTTTTATTTTTTGGAATGGAGTGTTGTTTGTGCAATCATTGATTATGTGGGAATCTTCTCTTTTTCTTTCCACACCTTCTTAGGTTTATTTTCCACTTTTTATTCCTTATTTTCAAGAGTTGTAGACTCCTTGTATAATTTAGGTGGTTTGTTTTTGTTTTTCTCATTTTGAACTTTAGGTCTTATGGATTTTTTTCTACACTTCTTAGCAATATGACCAAAGTTGTTTCAATTGCAACACATTACATTCATTTCAACCAAAAGAGAAAATGGAATTTTGCTTACAAAATTTGTACTCCTTTTAGGAACTACTCTACACTCTCTAGCCCTATGGCCAAATTGATAACATGTATAACAATATCCATAAAAGTATGAAGAGTACCTGGTCATAGCGTTTCCTTGAGCTGGATGAGGGGATCTTCTTTGTCAAGGATTCTTCAAATCCTTCACCCTAGTGAATCCTTCTGCATCAGTTCTTCTTACATTATATCTCTTCTTCTAGTGATTAGGAACTAATTGGTTATTCTTCTTGTCTATAGTGGGCTTCTTCTCCTCTTCAATTTTGTTTATCTTAGTGGTATTCTTTTCATTTTTAGAGGCATCCTCCTTGTAGCTCTTATCATCATCTTTACTTGACCTTTCTCCTACTCTAAATCTTTCATATAGCTTTGTAGAAGCATTCATAAATGTGATTTTCCCTTTCTCAAGGCCTAAACTAGAATTTTCTTTGTTGGATGGCTTTTGTGTGCTCAACAATTCATCAAGAATGTCTAATCCTCCTTTTAGTTTCAGACCTTTCCCTATTTTTCTCTAGCCTTTACCAAATCTTTTCTTGAGGCTACTATTTCTTCTTCCTAAAACAAAGGAAATAGGTGTCCACCTTTTGACAGATAGAATTTAGGGACCTATTTCATGCTTTAGTCCATTAGGAAACCAAGATCCCTCAAACATGTGAATCAATTAAGGGAAAGGAACTAGTGGTTTCCTTGGATGATAGGACAAGGGTTCACCATTAAATGAAGCTTCAAAGGAGAAATGAAAACTCTAATGCACTAAACCCTAGAAACTTGAAAGTATTAAATCAAATTGACAAACAACATGAAACAAAAAAGTACCTATAAGAATGGAGAGTACAAAACAAGGTATGAAAACCATGGAAAATTTTTTTTTAAGGTGCACCAGGACTAATATGCCAAGCTAGGTGATTTAGTCCTACTATAGGAATCTAGGAAGAATCTAGAATCTTTTGATGACTGAACTGGATATGCAAAAATATGGAAAAAAGGATATAGTGGGACTCATATTCCCAAATGGGTGATTTAGTCTTGATACTCCTTTCCGAAAAAGTAGGATTTGAATTCTACTATCTTTGCACTCCCTTCCTATGTATTTCAAACTTCACTTCCAAATCTGAACCTATTAAAAATATCCAAAAAAATGTTGTGTCGATTTTCTTATGGAGGGTTTTCCTTGGTCAAACCCCTAGTTCAATAATTAATCCTTGATAGAAAGTATAGATCTGAAATAGAAATGTGTATGAAGGTCCTAATCTTAAGTGTTCCTAAGATTAGGATATCTAAAATGCAATAAAACCCTACTCTAATGTGCTAGAATAGGATGCATAAATGAAACATAAAAATAATGGTGACTCACTTTAGGATATCTTCGATCACCCTAATAAGCCATAAGAATGCATGTACCTTCATTTAGGTAGAAAGTAGAATGATAATAGAATATGGAATCACATAGGAAACAATTCATTAGGTTAGGTTCAATGGCTAGTTGCATCTCCCCAACCTATAATCCATCATGATCCTCCATAAGCAACCATCATCAACCTTTGGAAACACTTGATCTTGAAATGAAAGTGAGCTTGAAGACCTACAAAACACTATAATGCTACTCCAAGACTTCAACTTTGCTTGTTCCTTGCTCTTGAATGTAAATGCTTGAATCTCTTGCATACTTGATCACTTGTCTCATTCTCTCTAGTTCCTAATGTCAAAAATGAGTTTATACTTAGATTTTATAGGCATCCCATCTAATTTACCATTTATTAGATCCCAAATGCTGACATTTGTGAAATTTGAATTAAGAAAACTTTAATTTCCTACTCAAACCCTAAAAAGGCCCCAAACGGGACTCATACACCCAAGGTGGTGTATGGGTCCCACATAGGGGGACTCATACGCCCAAGGTGGCATATGGGTCCCACCTAGGGGAACTCATACACCCAAGGTGGCATATGGGTTCCACCCTAGATTTTTGGGGTGAGAGAATTTCAGGAGGTTAGAATATTAAATGTATCTATTAAATTTGTTAGGATTTCAAATGAAATAAGCCTTGGGATCTGTAATAAAGGGTCTTAAGGGCCCATTAATGATGATTTAAAGGGCATGAATGGAAGGTACTAAAATAGGTCCAAACTAAGTGTAAAATTGTACTATCTCCAAGAAGGGAGTACAATTTTTGACACTACATTTATCCCCCACTTTAGCGCCAATATGACACTACATGCATATGCAAGCTTAAGTACTTTGAAAAGTAAAATTTATGTCATAAAAAGATACTCATATGGATTCATTCACAAACATGGGAGAATGAAGCCCCCATTGTAATTATCTGCAAAACCACAATGTTAGGAACCGCATCCTACAAAACTACTTCGTTAGTCATTCAAAAATCCTCTTATCTAACTTTTTCAAGAAATCAAATTCAAGGGTAGATGTATGCTCCCCCTTGATTTCACTTGCTTTATGGAGGTGGAATCAAGGTAATAGTCTAACCGCATCAAATTACACAAGTCATATCATAGGGTATTTCCAAGTACCATACAACATAGTGATAAACATTTGATGAGACCAAGAGTGGAATTATGAATCCAACGCAACAAACGACATCGAAAATGGATTTCTCTAGCCCCCAATATGCTAATTTGAAATTAAAAAGAACTTTTTACTTTAACATGTACATTTTACCTAATTGAGTATATAATAATAAAAAGTTAGGTATTTTGTGATCATTTTGTCTTTTACCTTTTTGCAATTTGACCTTCGTGGAGAGTGATTGGCGATGCCAAGAAAATGGCCTTACGTGCCTCTGAGACTCAAGGCCCTACACGATGAGGTGGTGCGGGGCAAGCTGCAACATACAATGAGTGGATTCTTCTCTACCTTTGCTTTGTTTTTATGCATTTACCTAATGTTTGTACATATTTCTAGATAGATTTAGGACCCTAGAAGAAAAGTTACAAAGTGTCCCTTTTTTGCAAAGCATCCCTTTTTTTCGCAAAGCGTCCCACTTTTTTGCAAAGTGTCCCACTTTGTTGCAAAGCATCCCAAAAAAGTAATAAAGTGTCTAGGACCCCAAAAAAAGTACCCTAGAGCAACTTTAGCACAGTTTTTTTATTGTTGATATATAGATTTAATATTTTTAGGATGCTTATTGGTGATATTTTTGTTGTTTTATTCGATTGCTCCTCGATCTCGACAATGTCTAGGCAACAAGTTATTATGTCACCTAAGAGAGTTCATCTCAGCGCTTTTAGAGGAGGATATAAAGACACTACAACAGAAAGGCATATATTGGGCCTATCTCATGCCACCCATGAGATACCATGATGCCATGCTTATGGCACTAGTAGAGAGATGGGATGTAGATACCTGCACATTTCATCTACCCACCAGCAAGATGACCATTACCCTGGAGGATGTGCATCGCATTCTTTGGCTTCCTATCCAAGGTGAGACTATACATTTTGCAGAGGATCAATCTTATTGGGAGATGAGGGCAAACATCTAGTATTTCCTTGGAGGTCTGGTTTGGGAGAGGATTGTGGGGCCACGTATTGAGCTAAGGTGGCTACTTCACACACAATCACCACTCCGTAGGTGGATTATGATTTTTACGAGAACACTAGTACTAGTCCTTGATGGGTGAGGATCACACCTAGATGGAGGACTGGTACACATGATTTGAGAGATGGAGTACAGGATAGGACCATCTACACCTAGGGTTGTAGTATGCTAATGCATCTCTATTATGACTTGGGGTAGTTCACCTATCAGGAGGTGGACAATATGGTTCATTGTACACTATTACAGGTTTGGTTCCTAGAGCATATCGCATGTACCAGACCAACAGGATTTTGTATTGTTGGCGCTATGGGCTACCCATGCTCCTTCAGCTATTTGCTTAGGTGAGCATGGTAGTATGGAAATTTATTATACTGGAGAGTCAAATTTTACTGTCTTGATCAAGAGGAAATCCTATAGAGACCTTACCAATTGATACCTCAATATCCAGATGCGACACACTAGTTGATTAGGATGCAAAGAGACCGATTTGTATTGGGGAAGCACGATTAAATAGTGAGACCTTTCTACTATGATCATGTCATGAGGTAGTTTGGTCAGATACAGGTTCCACTAGCACTGTGGCCTTTTTATAGATAATCAGTTCAGAGTGCCCATAGGCTTGGAGATACAAGACAACTCACTATCGATGATGTTCTATCTAGTGATTCAAATGATGAGGATCTCGACATGCCCCCAGTCTCCAGCATTGATGATGTATGTGCTACAAATGCTTATGAGGAGTGGTGGGTCATAGTACGACCAGCTCCAGTATTTCTTATGGATCTGCCTATAGGCTATGTAGGACCTCTTCTAGATCACAAGGATGATGAGGAAGAGACAGGCGAGGAGATCAAGGTTGTAGACTTATTTGTGGATGAGGAGGAGGATTATGATGGGGAGGAGGAATTAGAATATGAGGAGGAGGACAATGACGAGGATAAGGATGAGGATGAGGATGGTAAGGAGGAGGAGAAGAGATAGTTGATGAGTGATGGCAGTGATACAACAAGTGAGGATCCAATTAATAGAATTGTGAAACAAGCACAAAACCATAAGCCATAGGATCAAACAACAAACAAATACACCTTCTACACAAGAGATCTACAAACAATATATGCAATATTCCTCAAAAATAAAAAGCTACAGAAGCAAGAGACTCTTAAGAAGATATGAAAGCTCAAGATAATTACAATGAGGGTTGAGTGATTATAAGAGCAAAACCCTAAATGAGAAAGGGATCAAACCATGACAAGTGTCCACATCACATGAGATGAGACATAATGATCTAATATTAGCTCAACTAATAAAGCAATCCTAAATTTAGCTTAAGTGCATGAGAATAAATTAGACTAATAATTAATTAAAGATTAATTAATTAATAGCTAATGCATGATAGCTCTAAAACCCCCCTTAAGATGAACTTAGGGAGTAGCTAAAAACCCTAAAAAGAATGCATGATGGGTCCCGATAAACAAGACCATGTAAGGTACCCATGTACAAATAGAATATCTTTATAATGCGGTGAAATAGAGAAAACCTTATGGGAAAAAATCCACTCCAAAAAGAGATGAAAGCCAAGTGAAGGACTAAAGAAGCCTCCAAACAAGACAATGTCCTAAAAAATAGGAACATGTAGAACATCACAGAAGCATGAAGTTCTAGACTATTGTCAAATGATGACTGATATGGTGTGGAAATGAAGAACCTCCTCTGAAACAAATGATGATCAGGATCAAGATACACGAATCTACATGAGTGGCCCAATGACACTACTCGAATCAGATGGAAAACGAAGGCTAAACATCTAGAAATCGAAGATACAAATGTCAAGATCCAAGGAGACTATATTGCATGAGTGCCCCCAATGACACTACTCAAATCAAATGGAAAACAAAGGAAAACATTTCGAAGTCGAAGATACAGGTGGTACATGAATCTGCATGAGTGACCCCAATGACACTACTCAACATGCAAGATGCAAGTCGACAATACAGGTACCAACTAGTCTGAAGAACACTGATCACGAGATTTACAATAATCTGCATGAGTGTCCCTAATGACACTACTCGATCCAAAAGGAAAACAAAGGCAAACATATAGAACTCAAAGATACAAACGACACATGAAATTGTATGAGTGACCAAAATAACACTACTCAACATGCATGAAAAATACAAGTCAAAAATATAGGTACTAGTAGTCTCTAATCAAATGAAAATGGAAGGTCGCCTCTAGAAATAGGAATTAAAGAATGTCCATATGTTAAGTGATCCATCTCACCAAAATGCAAGTAACTAGCCACTGATGTACGCTGCATCTGAAAGTACATAGGAACAAATACTATATACATAGCTCACTCCAATGTGAACCCAAGGAAGCATTAGCACCAACAATAGAAACCCCCCCATAATGCTAACAAGGGAGAGGCGTGATAGGTAAACTAAAACTGAATGCTAGAAAGAATTGCATGAAGAAGAATCGTGTAAAATGCAGAGGCACTTTATTTCAATGCGTTTACAGAATAAAAATTGCATACAATGGGAGCTCATAATGTCCAAAAATGGGCCACAGTCTAAAAATAAAATTCTCTGAAAGAAAGAGGAAACTAGTAGCACCATGATGAAGTTCACAAAAAAAAAGCACTTTTAAAAAAAATGGCACCCAAAAATGTGTCTGGATGCAGAAATATGGCCTGTTGAAGTCTCCAAAATGAGAACTAAACAACATCATTGAGAAAACAAAAATTTGGAAAAAAACAGAAGTCCAAATTGAAAAACACCTACACCACCACGAAGAGCTCAAAATTCTACCCCATTTCAAAAATAATTGCACTAGAAAAGTCCACCATATGGCCAAGATATGACCTCTAAATATGAGGTGCAAAACTGAAAAGCCCAACAGAGAGGGGCTGAGTGGGGAAAATAAGGATCTCCACCAAATTTAGCAAAAATACCTCCAAATGTGAAGGCCTGACAGATGTAGTAGTCTAAGAAAAAATATCCTCTAGGTAGCCAGCATGTAACATTATTTTGCAAAAAAAAATTTGCAAAAAAAATTTGCATGTTTTATTTCTAGAGAAAAATAGTTAAAAAAAAACTTATATATTTTTTCTAAAAAAAATATATAAAAAACCATATTTTTTATTTAAGAAAAAATATTAAAAACTTTTATATGTTTTTAAAGAAAAAAAGAATTAAAAAATTAAATTAAAAAAAATGAATGGGGGTGGGGGTGGGGGTGGAACCCACCACGCCACCATTGCGCGGGACCCGAGGGTCACCACTCTGCCATATGGCAAGCAGCAGTACCCTACAAGTACCTCACTGCAGGGGTGAGGCCCAAGGGACCTGCCACCCCTACCACGGCAGGGGGCAAGTGCCTTGTACCCCCTATTTTTTTTTATTTTTAATATAAATTTTTAAAACAAAAAAACATGTGCCCTTAAAAGGGTTTAAAATATATATATGTTTTAATTTTGCAAGAAAAAAAATATCAAAATATTTTTTATTTTTACCTCGACCTTTGTGTTGGGGAGATCGTACGGCTTCTCTGGCAAATTTTTTTTTCCTCAGAAGCTCCCAACACAAATTTTGGCAATTTGACAAGTGATCTTAAGGTTTTTGGGCCTTCTGAGCATGATGGTGATGTCCGTTTCAGCTCAAAACATTCCAAAAATGCAACTACCCTCTGGATCTGGAAACAAAGCAACCGATTCAAAACCTCATAGATCTAGCGTCAAGAGTTGAAATCAAGTGAAAAAAAAGCCAAATTTGACTTTCTTGACAACTACGAATACAATGATGAGGTCCTTTCAACTCAAAAAAGAACTGGTAAAATGCCCACCTCCAAAATTCGCAAAAAAGGCAAAGGGGGTTCAGATCTGAAGCCTACAACCCTTGTTGAAAAAAGAAAATCTCATAAATCAAGAAGAGGCTTGTTGAATCCATGCTCATATACCATGTTAGAATTGTGAAACAAGCACAAAATCACAAGCCATGGGATCAAACAACAAACAAAAACACCTTCTACGCAAGAGATCTGTGCAATATTCCTCAACAAGAAAAATGTATAGAAGCAAGATACTCTCAAAAAGATATGAAAGCTCAAGATATTTCCAATGAGGGTTGAGTGCTCATAAGAGAAAAACCCTAAATGAGAAAGGGATTAGATCATGACAAGTGTCAACATCACATGAGATGAGACATAATGATCTAATATTAGCTCAACTAGTAAAGCAATCCTAAGTTTAGTTTAAGTGCATGAGAATAAATTAGACTAATAATCAATTAAAGATTAATTAATTATTAGCGAATGCATGATAACTCTAACACCAGTTTCCCCCAAGTGGAGAGATTTAGTTCCTACCCAGGTTACCAAATCATAGTCAACAGCCATAGCATGTGCTAGCACTTATGAGCATGGGGAGGACAGTGAATCTTCTACACCTCCTTCCCAACATGAAGGAGACCTAGGTGAGGACACATTATTTATGTTTATGATTATTCTTTTTTTATTATGCTCATGTTCTTGCTTTTCATTTATATATATTTCATGATGTGTACTAATTATCTTTATGATTTCCATCTTGTAGGATCTATGAGAGAGCTACAAGATCTCTACTGATGGGATTGCATAGAGATGGTTCCTCATTTTCCTGCAGATGAGGCTATCACCATAGAGTACATGCACCCACTAATTGTAGATCAACATCCAAATATATTTGAGCCTTTTGCGAGGTTGAGGAGAGTGTACGACAGTGCTACCAAGCACGTCGATTGAGCCATGGGTGAGCTATCAGCATTGTAGGCTACCTATGATAAGCTTCAATCATCTCAAGATCCAGCAGAGCTCGAGAGACTATATGAAGAGGTTGTCACACTACAAGTGGAGAGAGACTACATAGATCAAGAGTGTATGGAGGTTGTTGTATGGGAGGATAGGGTTGTTGGACGATTAGAGAGCCTATAGGATGCACTAAGATCCATAAGTATATCATTATTGCATACCATTGTCTCACGATGGAGGCCACACCAGACCTCGAGGGATCTAGTAGTCATAGGCCACATTAGCATTGTATTATTTGAGGATATGTAATTAAAAATTTCTTATATATATATGAGCATTTATGTTTGGTTGCTTATGTTTATGTGTTTGAGTTAGATGGCAATGTGATTTATGAAATAATCTTTGTAATACTATTTAATAAATATTTCCATGATCTAACATGTTTTACATGATCTAATTAAAACCATTTTAGTTTTCTTTAGATACAACATTATGATTGAGTTTGTTGTGCTAAATTAAATGCACCTATGATCTAATTGTAGAACATTAAATGCATACAAGGATCTAATCTAACACAACATACAAGATTAACTTGAGCAATATGAAACCTAAAGTAACAATCCAAAGCTAATTTGAATAATTTCTTTAATATTCAAGACACACAAATATTTTTTTGTCAAGAACAAAGTAATTCGAGAGAAAATAGCATACTATCTACTAACTCTAACATCACTGCTTTAACATTCACACTATTCAAGAAGGAAAGTTAGACATAGTACTAGTGAAAATGCATGAAATTAATAGGCTCTTTAAGAGGTGTACCATCCATTTTTGTTAACGTGTATGCTCCAGACCCATAACTTTCATCAATTATGTAAGGTCCTAACCAATTAGGGCTGAATTTTCCTTTTTTTGGTTGGGGTGACATTGACATTACATTGAATCTCAAATAACATGAAATCACCTTTATTAAATGAATGAGGGATGACATGATCATTGTAACTGCGTTGCATTCATCTAGAGTGAGCTTGGAGATGCTCAAGAGCGTTGATGCATTGTTCATCAAGAATTTCAAGTTGATGTAATCATTGTTCTTTATAACTATTATCATCAATAAGTCCTTGAAGAGTGACTCTTAATGAAGGAATCTCTAAATCCAATGGAATTATCACCTCAATAATAGAGACAAGGTTATAAGGAGTATTTTTGGTTGATGTTCTAATACTAGTACGATAAGCCCATAATGCATATGTTAGCTATGTGTGCCAATCCTTATTATGTTTGCTTACTATTTTTCTTAGGATTTTCTCAAGAGTCTTATTAGTTGATTCAGCTTGACCATTAGATTGTGGGTAGTAGGGTGTTGAAAAACGATGTTCGATGTTAAACATTTCTAGGAAATTCTTCATGTCATTATTCTTAAATGGTGTCCCATTTTCCAAAAATAATGTGGAAGGGAGTCCAAAGTGAGTAATGATGTGTTCCAATATGAAATGACATATTACATTAGCAGTTGTTGAATGAAGGGGAAAAACTTTTACACATTTCATGAAATAATCTATTGTGGTAATTATAAATGTATGTCCAGCAGAAGAGGGTGGTGATATTTTTCCAATAAGATCCAAACCCCATACCAAGAATGGCTAGATAGGAACTTGGGCATGAAGCTCAGAAGTAGGAACATGAATCAAATTGCTATGTTTTGGGCAGTTGTAACATTTCTTAACATATTCAAAGCAATCTCATTCCATATATCTCCAATAGTATCCTATGTGGATTAGCTTTTGAACTAATGGTCTTCCACCAAAATGGCCTCCACAAGCATCCGCATGAGCTTCCACAAGTGCTATATGGATTTTGGATTGTTTAAGGTATCTAAGTAAAAGACCATCAAAGGACCTTCTATACAGAATGTCTACAAGGATTATGTATCTAGACGCAATTTTTTGAAGGTAGGCTTGAGTATTCTTAGTTGTTGGCTCAGGAAAGGTACCTTCTTTCAAATATTTAAATATTGGTCTGTACCATTCACTGGAACTTTTTGTGATGGTTGATAACACTTCTTTGACCTTATCTTCTATTGATGGTTGCATAATTGTATGTACAGTGAATGTGAAGTCTTTTGAAGGATCTTGAGGAGATACAAGGGAAGCTGCACTTGCCATTGTATCCATTTATTTGCTTAATGACTAATTGTGAATCACTTAATATCTTAATACTTCGAGCTCCCAGAGTTAAAGTGGCACATATTTCAATAATTAAAGCTTCATACTATGTTTTATTGTTTGTGCATAGGAAGTTTAAGCGGTAAGGAAAGGAAATAGGCTTTCCTATAGGAGGGATTACTATAACCCCTACGTCAGAGCTAGTTCTACACTTAGAACCATCAAAGTACAATTGCCATGTTTCTTTGTATTTTTGAATAGTCAACACATTCTCATTAGGGAATGAGTATATATTAGGTAACACTAGGGGAGAGGGAGCATCAACTAATTGATCAGTCAAGGCTTGTCCTTTGATTTTCTTTTGAGAGACAAATTTTAAAATCAAACTCAATTAACAACATAACCCACTTAGCTAAGTGTCTCGATAAATCTATTTTACTGAAAAGGTGTTTTAAAGGATCAAATTTTGTCATCACATGGATTTCAACATTTAGTAAGTAATGTCTCAATTTACTAGTAGTGAATATGAGAGCTAAAAATTGTTTTTTTATCATCGTATATCGTGTCTCGTAATCAATCAGAGTTTGAATAATGTAATAAATAGGATTTTTTTTACCACTTTCATCTTGTTGAGCCAATAATGCTACGAGAGCATGTGTTGATGCTGTTGTATACAGGATAAACAATTTATCTTGCATAATGGGTTGTAAAACAGGTGGAGTAGCAAGATAATCTTTCAAACTCTCAAAAGTTTGTTTGCAATCCTCATTCCAATTAAACTAAATATCTTTCTTAAGGATTTGCATAAAGGGTGGTGCTTGATCCACTAAGGATGCTACAAAACGACATATAGCCTAAATTCTTCCTTGTAAAGTGTGCAATTGAGAAATGTTTCTAGGAGGTGGCATGCTAATGATAGCATCAATTTTCTTCATTTCCACCTCAATGCCTTTGTGAGATACAATAAAACCTAAAAAAATTCCACTATCTACACCAAAGACACACTTTTTTTAGTTCAATATCACGTTATATTTCCACATTCTTTCAAATATTTTTTGAAGGATATTCGCATTGTCTTGTCTAGTTAAAGATTTGGCTAGAATAACATCGACATAATCTTCCAAAATCTTATGTCTATAATCATAAAATATCAATGTCATAGCTCTTTGATATGTTGCACCTGCATTCTTTAATCCAAAAGGCATGACTACCCAACAAAATGTTCCTAAAGCTATAGTAAATGTTGGTTTGTATTGATCTTGAGGGTTAATAAAAATTTAATTATATCCAAAAAATCCATCCATGAACGACAACAAAGCATGTCCTATAGTCAAATCTACTATCATTTCAATATTAGGAAGGGTAAAATCATTTTTTAAAGATGATTTATTCAAATCACAAATTTCTATACACATCCTAATACAATTATCAAGTTTCACGACTGCAACAATGTTCGAAATGCAAGGAGAATAATCAATAGGTCATATAAAACCAGCTTCAAGGAGTTTCTCAATCTCAGCCTTAACCAATAAGGCTATCTTAGGATTCATCTTTCATATCTTTTTTATGATTGGTTTAGCATCCTCTGCAAGGACTATGTTGTGTGTCACTATCTTAGCATCATTTCTTGACATATCTGAATAAGTCCAAACAAAAAAGTTCAAGAAAGTCATGAAGTAAAGTTGCATGGTCTTCTTGTTCATCTTCATCAAGGAACTTTCCTATTTTAATCACTTTCTCCTCATTAGTGGTATCCATTGGTATGTTGATTGTATCTCCCAAAGGAAGTTCACTTTTTTTCGGAATTTCAGGATTGTATTCTTCTTTTTCCTTATCATTCTCATTACTTTCCTTCTCTTCATCCTCTTGCTTCGCACTAACCATGGCACATATAACCTATTTCCTTTTAAGAGGAGTAAATGACTTGTCATAAACTCCTGACATTTCTTTCAAGGCTTCATCATCTTCAAATTATTCCAAAGATTCTTCACAAGTTGTATCAATCAATTCAGAATGCTTCAAAGTGAGTTGTTTTATTAGGGTTACACATGACAATGTTGATGTTGAGTGAGGGTATTTTCGTTGCTTGCGTTATCTTAGAAGGACAATACCCTAAACCACTTTTTGTTTCTTCTTTGTTAGGCTTTATAGGAACATGAATTCCTTGCTCTTTCCTTCCACATCCTTTTCCACTATAACCAAGTTGTTTCACAAGCTCATAACCTCTTCCATAAAGTTTCTCCATCTCTTTCAGGTTTGGTGGTTTTTGGTAGTCTATCTCACCAAATTTTGTTGTATAGCTTGTGTCTTCTTCTAGAGTAGATGAAATATATGCTTGTGATTTTTCTTTCAAATGTTGTATTGATATTACCATTGGTTGCTTTTTCTTTTCAGTTTCTTTTGTTGTAATTTTGTATTCTCCCATAAATGTTGATGTGAAATATAAGGATCCCCAATCATCTTATAATATCTTTGACACATTTTCCATCTCTTGTTTCTCTTCTTTCATAGGTTCTATCTTTGAAGTTGGGATTAATGTCTTTATAGGAGTTGTTCCTTTTTCAATTTGTAAGCAACTTTCGAGCTTGGGATCTATTTCAATTTGGTACACTTTATTGTTATAGACATACTACATGATACGATGAAGATTCAAAGGCACCGCATGCATCTCATGAATCCATGGTCTTCCTAAAAGGAGATTGTATGAAAGATAATCAGGCATAACATGGATAGGAGTTTGTAATGTGGCATTTCCAACTGTAATAGGCAAAGTGATCACACCAAGCGGTTGCTTTCCTACATTGTCAAATCCTCAAATAGATAAGGAATCAGGTTCAATTCTTGATTTACCCACACCAAGTTTATCCAAAAGGGTTACACTACACACATTAAGAGCCGAGCCATTGTCGACAAGGGTTCGCTTTATTCTTGTCCTATTGAAGATAGCTATTATCATGAAGGCATCATTTTTCTTTCTCACTTCCAAGGGGGGTAACTCATTTTGATGAGACGTAATGCCTACATTAACCACATTCATTCCTTGAATTAGAGGTTCTACTTCACTTGGATTTTCTCTAGAGGGAACCACAACTTGTTGTAAGGCTATTTGAAGCATAGTATGATAACTAGGTGAAGTTTGAATTAGATCCCATAAGGATATCTTTGTAGGATTATTCTTAAGTTGTTCAACAAGATCATACACCTTCTCACTATGTGAAGGAAAAAGAGGATCACTAGGCAAGATGGGTTGAGGCAAAGGTAGGGATGTTGAAGTTGTTTGTCTTGGTTGTGGATTGTTTCTAGTGTTATATGTATGAGAAATTGTATTATAACTTGATTGTTGTGAAACATTATTATTAGGTGGTTCAAGAATGAGAATGGGTTTGTTTTGAGATTCAAATTGGTTTGAAGGTGGGTAAAGGATGAGTTGAGGTTGGACAACATTAACTTCTCTTTGTTTTGGTTTGTTATAACAAGCCTTAGTGGATCAACCTTGTGAGATGAAATCCTCAAGGGATTCATCTAACATGTCAAATTCATCACTACTAAAAGGCTTGAAGGATCTCTTAACTTGGAAAAAGAGATTTGACATACTCAAATAACTATGCTTTCTCCAAGAGGTTCATTAGTTTATGGTTGTTTTGGTTTTTTTTTCTAATGAATACCAAATATAATCTAATATTACTAAACTATGAAATAATGCTAGAAATGAAACAAAAGTGTAGTAATCTAATTCTATCCACAATTGAAACATGTACTTGAAATGAATTCAATTATGAAAAGATTTATATTGACAATAATTTTGCAAACTAAAACAGTAATGTAAAGGCATCAACCAGAAACACAAATGACAAGATTTTAATATTGTAAAATGTAGATTCAGACCTGATTTGGGACTAAATAGCCAAGATGGATGAATGAGTCCCAATTAGGGTGTTTGGAAGGTTTAGCTAGTGAAAAACAAATGTCACATAATACCCATAAATCTGGGAAAAACACATGTACATGGACTAAATCGCCCAAGTGGGAAAATGAGTCCTAGATTATGGTTTTTAAACCAAATTATGAGTTGAATTTAAGGTTTCTAGGTTGTATTTTCAAATGACTATTTGCAAGTATAGTTTTCCAATGAAATTTAATGATGCAAGATACAAGAATGCAACATATATGCACTTTTCACTAATGAAAAATTTAGAAGCCCTAAATGCAACTCAACTAATGCAAATATAATATGCAAAGTTAATGAAAATTAGATCTAGGACTTACAATGTTCTGCAAATCAAAAATTCAAGGGTCCAAAGGTTGGGTTCACCAAAATGAACCAAAGGAAATAGGTGTCCACCTTTTGGGAGATGGAACTTTGGGACCTCTTTCATGCTTTATTTCATTAGGAAACCAAGATCCCTCAACCAAGTGACTCAATTGAGAGAAGGACTAGTGGTTTCCTCAGATGATAGGATAGGGGTTCACCATTAAATGAAGCTTCAAAGGAGAAATGAAAACTCTAATACACTAAACCCTAGAAATTTGAAAGCATTAAATCAAATTGACAAACAACATGAAATAGAAAAGTACCTGGAAGAATGGAGAGGACAAAACAAGGTCTAAAAACCTTGAAAAATGTTGTTTTAAGGTGCACTGGAACTAATACACCAAGCTAGGTGATTTATTTTTGCTACAAGAATCTGTGTAGAATTTGGAATCTTCTGATGACTAATATGGATTTGCAGAAATCTAGAAAAAAGGGTATAATGGGACTCATATGCCTAGATGGGCGATTTAGTCCTGATACTCCTTTTCAAAAAAGTAGAATCTAAAATTTTTCTCCTATCTTTTCACTTCCTTTCTATATTTTTCAAACTTCACTTCCGGATCTAAACCTGTTAAAAATCTGCAAAATAAAATGTTGTGTTGATTTTCTTATGGGGGGTTTTGCTTGGTCAAACCCCTAGTTCAGTAATTAAACCTCGATAGAAAGTATAGATTTGAAATGGAAATGTGTATGAAGGTCCTAATCTTAAGTGTGCCTAATATTAGGAGATCTAAACTACAATAAAACCCTACTCTAATGTGCTAGAATAGGATGCATAAATGTAACATGAAAATAGTGATGAATCACTTTGGGAGATCTCCAATCACCCTAATAAGCCACAATAATGCATGTACCTTCCTTTAGGTAGAAAGTAGAATGATAATGGAAGATGTACAATCACTTAGGAAACAATTCATTAGGTTAGGTTCAATGGCTAGTTGCATCTCCCCAACCTAAAATCCATCATGATCGTCCATAGGAAAACATCATCAATCTTTGGTAATGCTTGATCTTGAAATGAAAGTGAGATTGAAGACTTGAAAAAACACTATAATGTTGCTCCAAGACTTCAACTTTGCTTGCTCCTTGCTCTTGAATGTAAATCCTTGAATCTCTTGCTTACTTGATCAATTGTCTCATTCTCTCTAGTTCCTAATGTCTAAAATGAGTGAGACTTAAATTTTATAGGCATCCCATCTAATTTATTATTTATTAGATCCCAAATGCTGACATTTGTGAAATTTGAATTAAAAAAAAATTAATTTCTTACTCAAACCCTAAAAATCCCCAAGCGAGACTCATACGCCCAAGGTGGCGTATGGGTCCCACCTTAGATTTTTGAGGTGAGATAATGTTAGGAGGTTAAAATATTAAATGTGTTTATTGAATTTGTTGAGATTTCAGTTGAAATAAGCCTTGGGATCCATAATAAAGGGTCTTAGGGGCCTATTAATGATGATTTAAAGGGCATGAATGCAAGGGTACTAAAATAGGTCCAAACTAAGTGTGAAATTGTACTATCTCCAAGAAGGGAGTATAATTTTTGACACTACACTTCCAACTTCATACATCTATCAACTTCTGATTGCAACTTGTATTTGACCACTTCTTCAATTCTCTTGGTTTCTTCCACTTGAAGCTTCAAGCTTACTACATTCTGGTTAGATTTTTCAAGGTTCTTGGTTAGCTTATTTGACTATTTTTGAGCAAGTTTCTTTTGATGTTTATTTTCCTTTTTCAACCTCTCGATCTCCTCTCTTAGGCCATCAATCTCATATAGTGCATGGATGATTTCACCCTCCAGGTCAACCTCTCCTCCATCTTCACCTTCTCTACCAGGGTCCTCAACCTTTCTAGTTTTTTTTTCTTTTGATTCTTTTTCCATGAAAAGAAATTTATTTTCTTTCATCATGAAGGAACAATATTGGTCTTAATTTGAACTACTATAGTCATCTGATACATCACTATCCTCTTGGATGTATAGACTCTTCTTCTTTTTCTAAAAACTTCTTCTCTTAGGAAAGTAGGGTTTCTTCACTTTACCATCTACTTCTTGTTCAAATTTATCCTTCTTATTATATGGACATTTAGTAGCAAAATGAACTACTTTACCACAGTCAAAGAATTTGAAGGGTAACTTACCTCTATACTTTTCAGAGCCTCTTCTAAGTCTTCTAATGAAATTTTTTACTTATTCATTGGTGTCTTCTTGCCCGGATGTGGTTGCTTCTGCCTTAACTTTCTTGGGTGCTTCATCCTTCTCCTTGTTTGCAACCTTGAAAGTAGCTTCTCTTTTATATGGCTCTACCTTTTCCATTATCATTTGATATTTAGTGAATATGCCATGTGGCTCATCAAAGGTGAATTTTTCTACATCTCTTCCTTCCTTTATTGTAGAGATCTTGGAATCATAATTGGTTGTCATTGACCTTAAAACATTTTGCACAATGAAAGTTTCTTTCACTTCTTCTCTAAATCCTCTAATAGAGTTTACTATCTCTTCAACTCTTAGAAGATAATCTGCAATCTTCTCTTCTTCACCCATCTTCAATCCTTCAAACTTGGCTTTGCAAATTTATAACTTTTCCAACTTTACCTTGTCATCTCCTTCATAGATACTTTTTAGCTTTGTCTAGAAATCATTTTCAATTTGGCAGTGCATCACTTTGACAAACACTTAACTTGAAAAACTATAGAGAATAGCCTTCTTTTCTTTGGCACTATTCTCATAACTCTTCTTTCCTACAACATCAGTGGGAGGGGTAGTAGGAATAGTGTATCCATTCTTAGCTAACATCCAAACATTAAATCCTAGGGATCCCAAATATGTCTCCATCAATATGCTCCAAAAAGTATAATCTAATCCATCAAATCGAGGTTCCTTGTTTGTAGAAGAACCTTCCTAATTGTCCATGGAGTTCACTTCTCCAAGATCTACCTAAGTTGATTAAGCTTCTCCTAGGAAACCTAGGCTCTAATACCAATTGTTGGAACACAAAAATCTACTGAGAGGGGGTTGAATGAGTAAAAAAATCCTTCAAAAACTAGCCCTAAAAGGTTTTAACAAGTTGATTCTTTTAACACTTTGAATGCATATTAAAACAACACAAGCATAGATAAAAATATGCACATACAAAAGCACATAACACAAGATATTCATGGAAAACCAAAGATGGGAAAAACCACGATGAAAAATGCTAATAGGATCTACTGTCCTAATCCAGCCTCACAATCAAAAAAAATTTTACAAAGTTTGATGGCACCAACCCTATGGAGACACCAATCCCCTAGTTTTAGGAGCACCTACACCAAGTAAGCATCCACTTCCTACTTTGAGCACCTACCCAAATATCTGATGGCACCAACCACCCAATCAGTATTTATAATGTAAGTAAGTTATTACAATATGTTCAAATAGAACATAGTTCAATGTTTCAACCTAATTTGCAACTGCTCAACACCTTGTTGCAACCTTTGCAACCTAGTTCTCTACTGTACACCTCCTTTTTTTTTTAACTTGGATACAAACCCTAATTAATATCTTCTACCTTTTATTTAGGTTCTACTCATCCACAACACCTCTGCACTCTCACTTTTCTTTTAGTGCATTCTCTTTCTGCCTCAAAAATCTCACAAATACACTAGGATCTATTGCACCTTTTCTATTAGTGCATTCTTTGTTCACCTCAAAAATCTCACAGATACACTACTCAAATATATTGCACCATTTCTATTAGTGGATTCTCTGTCCACCTCAAGAGACCATGCACGCACTCTGTAGTTCTTTCTTCTCTTTTTTTATTCATTCTTTGCAATTCCTCACTTAGCCAAATTCTGATTTTCACTTTTGTGTACATCACAACTTGTAGTAGTTTCCTCGATATTTGCACCCCATATAGATCTTCTACTAAGTTTTTCTACTTATCTTCTCTTACACACCACCAAATCATCGAGCCACACATTCACTTATCAGATTCAAAGATTTTTCTATTTTTGGCATTCTGAAAAGCTAGGGTTTCGGTATCAATTAATTCATATTCTCTATATCGGATCAAAATCTAATTTTTCACCGCCTACATATTTGTGTCACTACTTCAATCATCACATCACCAATAAAAACTGGTAACTAGAGAGGTTGTACCAATTGAATTCACTCATAGAGTCGGTTTGCAATCAAAACCCTCATTCACACTGTCGTAGCTATTGATGACTCTCAATTTAAACCTGATCCATTGATCTATTGCTTTCGCACCATGATCTGTCGATTCATATTCATCGCCCAACTTTAAAATGCAACCGTCAGATTAAAGATCCATTTAATGATCACCATTGATCTCCATCGTATGCATCTTACATAACGCAAGGTCCACCAAGACACATGTCACAAACCCACTATCCCATGAGCTAAAGACATGGGCCCACCAAATTTTTAGCAAGCTAGCGAGCTAACACCATCTGTCATCTTTGTCAACATCCTGCAATTCACAACAATGAAGTGAATTGATATATTGACCAATCATTCAATTCCACCTATCTTCATACGTCATCATCCACTCTGGTCTCCTCACACTTTATTTGGTCCCACCATACACACCATAGGCACTGTCTGATCATCAATGCTTAATCTCCACCACTACCCATTATCTCACAGGGATAACCAGGGACCCACCACACACATAATAGGATGGAAGGGAGGTCATTGATCTTCAAGCCTCAACCACCATCATTGATCAGGCCAAGGAAAAATATTTCGCTCATGACTTAGGAAACATTATAGTTACAAAAAAATTCCAAGACGATATTACTAGAAAATGGGGTCAGTTGCCCAGATGACCTTAAAGGCTTAAGTTATCACTTAAGCACTCAGAAAAAACCAAAAAATAGTCAATGAGAAAATATAACATCTGTCCAAATCCATGACTGCTAGATTTTAGGATTTTATAGCGAAATCCTAGTTCAGGCTGAGAGCACAAATAAATCACTTCTAAACTAGTCATACTCCTTCTAGACCTACAATTCACATTTCTAAGAAGCACTAAGAAAACCCATATCAAATATTCATCCTAATTTCACTTTTAACTTCTAGAAGTAACCTCTGTAAAATTGTGACAATTTTCATAACAACTTTGTAACTTTTTGAGCAACACTCCAACATTACATCACCATGCTCACAGCTCCATCATCCTTCTTCAAACCTTCCAAACTGATCCACCAATCTCCATGACATCATGCCAACAATCTCCCATGTAGGACATCCCACATAAATCCCTTTTTGACATCAATGATAACAATATGCCAACATAAACAATATGAAACTTAATGTGTTTACTTTCTATTATCATGCCATTACTTAAGCTTGATCTTAGTTTTAGTCAGTTCTTACTTGAATCTTTATTAGAATATTTTTAAATGGCATATCTTATCACCATTGAGCTATCTTTTGAAATCTAGACTCGATAACCCTAAGACCTTGGGGAGGTTCTTAGCTTCCTTTCAAAAGAGGAGTTAGTTTCTTGACTCCTAAAGGTTGAAAAGTGTAGTTTAGTCAATCAACACATGTTTTTTATATTACGCTTCATACATAATTGTAAAATAAACCATAATTCATAGCTCATAAAAAGGATACTTGAATGGCCCTCTTGAGATTGTAGTATTGCTAAAGCAATGAGGGATGCATAATATGAAGAATAACTAATAGCAAATGCTATACCATTAACCTATTAAATTTATTAGGATATGTGTAGCCAACAGGTAGCTAGCATAACCCTTAACTAATATATAATCATTTATAACATCTTATATAGGTAGTTAAGTTAGTTTAGGTGGCATCTAAGGCATAGGTATGATATATAGGAGCTGGTGGTTGGCTTATTATCAACATATTGTGAATTGCATTCTCATTGGAGTCTTTTGAAGGTTTTCCCTCTTAAATTGGCTTATTATTCTCAGGTATTTATATCATGTATTCCTTATTATGTTGTTCTCTTATGAAAATTGTTTCACTACAACTTCTATTCGAGCATAATCTTGGCATATGGAATAAAATAATCAAGGTATTTATTTTATTCAAGAGATCAAATTGAGAAGCACATATCTCTCTCAATTTAATTTTTTTTTAAATCATGGTTAATGAAGTGTAATGGAGAGGATCCACTACTCCTGAGTCTCTAGGACAAGGAATATTTTGTAGGGAGCGAATGGCTCTAGGTTACCTCAAGGACAAAAGCTCAAGTGACAGGATGACAATTGAAGGAGAGACTAAACTATGTTTTTAATTTTTTTGACTGTTTACGATAGATAACTTTAGAAGTCAAGTGAATAGACCATAGAGGTCTCAAGAGAGACTAGAAAGTTCTCATCTAGAGGATGAAAACACAAACCAAGTACGATAGTGTGGCACATTGGTATCTCTATGGTGCACTAGCTTCTCATGCATACCAAAGGTAGAGTCTACAATTAGAAAAAAATAGGACTTGTTGATGACCTGAATTCTAAAGTCTGATAGTTTTACTAATCTAAATACAATGTTGAAAATTCATAAAATGTAAAGTACAACAAGAAGAATACTTAAATGATAGATAAACTAGCTATTAAGAAAAATGACAAGGTAGTGGAAGAAAAGGGATTAAATCATAGTAGGTACAACCTCCTGAAAGCTCCTCATAGAAAAAACATGCACACATAGAAATGAAAAAAGTGTTGGGCTGCTTTTTGAGTGTTACCTTAGTCAAACCCCTGCTTTGGTGTTTCCACCTCCACAGTCAGCCAAATAGACAACAATATAGAAATTTAGATAAAATAAATGACAAGACAAGATGTAGAATATGCAAGATAACAAGTATGCTAACAATCAGAATGATAATACTATGAATGTAGAAGGTTACCTTCCCTCCAATGAGCTTGGTGAAATCGAGAGGAAGAGTTTTGCTTCAAAGATGTGAGACAATTGTGCAAGAGTGTAATGTAGAAAGCTTGAACCTGTAGAACCCAAATCCTAATACCTACAAAACACAATAAACAAACACATAGTTAGATCAAATGCAAGTAAAAATTAATATTCCCCATGAAATCCATTGGCAATGCTCAAAATAGGAAACGAGAATGAAGAAAACAATGAAAAGACAATGAAATCCTAATTAAGCATGAAAACTCTTGATCCCATGGAGGAATTGGTGCCAATTTGATGTGAAAATTGGCCCTTTCCCAACTCCAATGATGCAATGTTGATGAGTGATGAAGGTTGATCCACTTTGTTGAAGATTCACTTGAGCTCCGTGATGAAAAATCTGCACAACCTAGCTATAAACTTGATAAATGGATGAAAATGATGATGCTTGAAGATAAAATTGAGTATAGTAAATTTTCTCAAATTGTGGATGATCAAATGAGAGAAACCTCTTAATTATGGAGAGATAAGATGGAGAAATGCCCAAAATGAAGCAATGTGGGACTAACTTTCAACCAATGGCCAAATGCCACTTGTCAAGATGTGAATGGGCAAAGGATGTGCACATTTTGATGAATGTTCCCATAAATGCAATTAGGTGGAATTTGAAAATAGTGAAATGACATGTAAGAGGGAAAAAGGAATGACTTAAATGCCACTTGGCTCAATGCACAAGGACATGTAAGAAGTAATGAATGTCTTGTTGGAAGGACAAAGTCCACTTGGAGGGATTTTAAAATTTGAAGGAATATTCTCTAAAGATGCCAAGTTGAGAGAAAATAGAGATTTAATAAATGAATTAAATGTATTTTCATGTGCAAGTGGCAAAATCTAGAGAAATTTGGAGATTAGGATTAAATTAATCAAGGTTTAATTAATTTAATGAGGGATTAGATGATGTGACTATTTGATTTAGATTTATGGGTTGATTTAAATCAAAGGATGAGAAGAATGTGATTTAGATTTAATTAAATAAATGATTTGATTTATTTAACTAAAGGGGATGATGGTTATATTAAATTAAACAAAGTTTAATTTATTTAATTTAATAAGATGACCTTAAAGATTTAATTAAATAAAATGAATTATTTAATTAAATAGAGACCTAGGGCTAATTAGATCAGATTGATTGATTTAATTAACAAGAGAGAATGACTTAAGAAGATAAATAATTATTTATTTAATTAAGGGATGAAGAGTGATGATAAGGTGAGAAGGTGATTCGGGATGAAATGGTGTTAGTAATCAAGATCATGTATATCGGTACATTTTCCATGTCTACAGAACCTGTAAGAAAAATGGTGTAGAGCTACAAGAACAAAGCTAGATCGAAGAGAATGTGAGAGTGAAGTTCAAGAAGTGAGTAGAATGGAGTAGAATTACAAGAATCAATGAGAATGAGAAGAATATGAAAATAAATGGTCAAATTGCATGCCAAAGAGTCGTTCTCAAGTGCGCCTACAACTATACAGGTGTTACACTTCACGGGAAAGCGATAGTGTAATGTCCCAACAACCACAAGAGTAGGAATCTTGTTAGGATGTTCATGCAGTGCATGAATATATGTGTGATGCAAAATCATCCTAGACAAAAATTACCCTATCAATAGAAAACGACAAGGCATGGACAGGAATGAAGGCTAAGAGGGTAGGTTTTTGTATTCTCATTTTATTAAGATAAAGTAAAAATTAGTGTTATGTGAAATTGCATAATGGTGTAATTTTATGCAATAACATGTTGGTCCCACTTTAGTGAGCATATGCATCTAGACATGTGTGAGCTAAAGTAGAAAGAGATTGAAGATAATATACCCAGGACAAAGAGGAAGTGGATCTTCAATTAGGTATACTCGATGTGAAAGGGTTTCCATTAGAATGCGAAGAGGACATGAGTCTTTGATGTTGCAAACCTAATTGCAATCTCATCACAAACATGTTAGCTACAAACAAAAATGTTAGGAAAAAAGTGAAAAATAATAGGCATGTGTGAGAGAGGGGGACTAACCACATCAAGGCCCTAAGTCATAGAGAGCCAAGAGTAGAAGGCTACACTAACTTACCTCACTCTAAAGGAATGTTTTAGATGAGGGACAAGAATGATGAGGACTATAAGGCCCTACAACCACTCTTTAGACCCAAAATCTAAATTGGGGCTAGATGAGCCCTTTTTTGGGTTCAACATTGTATCTCAGGTAGCTCTCTGTCTGAGGATGGAAGTGTGGTTCCGGGATGATAGTGTGGCGCACTAGCGTCTCTCAGGTGCACTAGAATCCGTATGACCAAAGGACCAAAAACACAATATGAACTGCCCAAAAACAAGCTAATGGCCTAGCTAGTCACTTCTAAGGGAATAAAACATAACTATGAAATAGGAAAGATACAAATGAATATGATAAAGTAAATATATGAAAGCTAGGGTGACAAATATAATCTCACAAAGATGCTCGTTCGCCAACTATCTCCAAATGCATGTCCACCTACACATAAGAAAGAGGGAAATTTGTTGGGGGTTGTATAGGGGTCTACCTCAATTAGACCCACGTTTCGATGTTTCCACCTCCACGGACAGCCAAGATAGCAATGATAAAGAGATTTATGATAAAGAAGTAAAGAAACAAAGTACATGAATAACACTACAAAATAGTATAAAGCTACTCAACCAAATCATAGAGGAGAGGAGAAAAACATTACCACCTCCACCAATAGCTCACTAGCCAATGATGGAGAAAGAAGGCTTGAACAATCACCATAGCCTCAACTGTGATGAAGGGAGGTGTTGCAAAAATTGAAGCCCATTGTAATGGCTTATTCCACACTTGCTTTACAGAGTTGATGGAGTGTTTTTGTTGTTGCTATGAAGTGCCAAAGTGTTGCTTGGAGTGATGGAAGTGAAGAAATTGCAAGAATTGAATGCTTGGAGATTGTCAAAAGGGATTGAGTTGCATGAAGAATGAATCTTTTTGAGAATAAGGCATTTTTGGGTCAATTGGTCGAAGAGGGACGTTACAAATCATTCCCAATAGGAAGTGCAACACCTTTTCCAACTTCAAACGCAGGAATCTATTAGGGACGTAAGCGCGCCATGTGCACATTTGCATGCCACACATGTGTCTCCGAAAAATATTCTTCTACCAATGCAAAAGATGAATGCCAAGTGGAATGAAGGAAACTTGCTAATGTGGAATTTTTCCTTCAGATTTGGTTTTCTAAGGTGAGGAAATGTAAAAGAGGAATTTGCGTAAGGGGTGAAAATTCACGCATATACAACATGATAAAAAATTTGTAGATAAGACAAGATAATTTGATTAGATAAAAGATGACTTTGACAGGTATGGATAGCATGGTTAGAGTCCATATGCCAAGCATATAGTCCCATGGCTGCTGCAAATTGCATTGTAGGACACTCAAAAAAAAGAAAAGACAAGTCTAGTTGGGTTGTCCCCAAGCTATACAATGAGACATAAGACATAAGACATCAAGGAATCATTTTGAAACTTATGAATTTTTTTAAAATTAATCATATATGATAGCCCGAGCCACTTAGAATGATGTGTGCTACCCAAAGGAGAACATGTTATTCTAAGGATAAAAGAGGGTAAAGTGATGATGTGGCATGAGATACATGGTGATATGTATTAGTGGAATGATTTTATGTGAGAGAAAACACATAGAAACCATAACATCATGAAGCAAAAAATTAGAGACAAATAAATTAAGAGCACAAGAGATATGAATATTCAGGGTCAGAGATGCTTATAGATATAGATAGATAAGTATATTAAAGTATATGTGTGTGTGTGAACTGTCATTACCCCTCAAATATATCAAAATGTGAAGAATAACACATGAAGATAAAGAAAAAAATAAAAATCAGGTCAACATGGAAGAGGCCTAAATGCCCCCACACTTTGCATCGTTCTCAATATGAAATTCAAGATTTACAACACAAAGAAGAATGATGATACAAATAGAAGAAGTTTATGAAAAAATTTCTCTCCTATATCCAAGTACCTACAAGGGTAGCAAGGGTCCTCCAAGTGAGAGAAAAAACATATATAGACAAGAATGGGGGAACACAAAAAATCACACAAATTTAGTCTAAAGATGTAGAAGAGGGTGTTGCTCTAATTCAATTCCACCAACAAGTTGTCCTGCTCCTAATCTATATCATTATATGGGGAGGGAGGAAAAGCCTATAGGCAAGGGATAGCCAAGGTAGTACTTGTCGACTCACCTAAAACAAGGGCTAGGGAAGAAGGTCCCTCAAGGTCTTCATCACCAAGCTCTTGTGAAACTAAAGTTATCAACCTTGTAAAAATCGAGGATGATGAGCCTAGTTTTTTGGTCTAGTTTTGGGTAGAATCTATAGTCTATTTGTTGGTTGATGTCATGAACTTTCATGATTAAATGTTGGTATTTGTATAATATTTCCCTCAAACCATGGAAATTTGACATTATCCTATCTCTACAAACTTTAATGAAATTTGGCATATTATTTGGGTTAACTATATTGATTTTTCATGTGATTAATGAATGATTCTTAGTGGTTATAGATGTGCAGTTATTATGTGTACTGAACTTGCCATGCAGATTTAATACACCAAGTTAAGGAAGAAACCGCTAGTTGGGCATGCACCATAACGACCAGTTGAGGAATCGCTCCAAGTCAAAGGCAATCGACGACAAAAGATTCTTCATACAACTAAATGTAACTGCCTTGTAATCGACCTTAATGACTGAGCATGCATGGGTATTACTGTTGTGCTAGATCTGCATCTAGACACGCATGCTTGACCATATTCCATGCATGCATAACCATCCTCACTCCACTTTCCTCTTTTTTCCCTAAATGGCATCCTCCTAGTCATGGAGTTGACTGCCTTGTTTAGTTGTAGTATAAATAATGATTTGATGCTCCTTCTTCAGAAGGTTGCACAATTTGATATTGTACTCTCATTGTCTAGTTTTAGTGATCCAAATACATTACTCTCTTGTATGCATGATTTACAGTGAATAAAATAAAGTTTTGAGTTCAAGCACTTGAGTTCTTATTAGTTTAGAGGATACTTATCCAAGGGAGCCCACTTGGTGAGTAATATGTCTTATTAGTTTAGCATTAATTTAGTATTACTTGTTGTTTAGTACCTAGTTAGAAATCTAGCATTGACTATTCCTGCAACCACTAGAATTCCATTTTGTGACTATTCCTACAAATAGAGTAGTGTCATGTTTTTTGCTCAGATTTTTATTCTTGTTATGCATTTTAGCTTAGCATAATTGTTGATTGATATTCAACATTTATCTCTTTCCCTTTCAAGCAATTTACTTTCAGTATTGTGTTTCTTAGCTGTAGAATGCAATGGCTACTTTGAGTTCCTAGTGCACATACTGTGTTGACCCATTTCAAGTTCACATCCCTGGGTTGATAAGTTAAATCCTTCATGATGATTGAGATAGTTATTCAGGTTAGATGTCCAATCTCTATGTCATGGTTGTAAAGGCTTAGTTATTAAAATCATTGTAGGAGGCCAACATTTTTGGTGTTGTTGTTGGGGATGGTGTCAAGCTAGGGAGTCTTTTGGAGTCATTGGTAGATTTCCTTGCTATAGTGTTTCTGCAAGTTTTTCTTAGTGTTTCCTCATTTAGGAAGTAATGACCCCCCTATTCTTTACCAATTTTTTTTGTGAGCTAACTGATAGTGAGTGATACTATATGCATAGAGGAAGGATAAGGGATGCTTATGGGAGATTCCTTCCTAATAATCCTAATCCACTCTAGCTAGTTGAATATTAGAATCTACCAGAAGAAGAAGAAGAAGAAGAAGAAAAAGATCCATGGCCCTTTGTTGATGCATATCCTAATCTGACTAATTATGAAGTCTCCTCTGAAGATCAAAATCAGCTTGAGAACCCTTTTGCTTTGGAACAACATCAAGAAAGCACGGGTGATGCAAATAGGAACAAACCTAACCAACCAGCTTTTCCTTTCCCCATTTCCCATCAGAATGAAGTTGACAACATCAAGAACATTCCTTCCTCAGCACTCCCAAAGTTTTATGGACTTGTCACAAAAGATCCTGATACCTTCTTATTTGAGTTTGAGATACTCTGTAGGAGTTATGATTATACTACTGATGCCCATAGGCTTAAGCTATTTCCTACCACTCTAAAAGAGGCTACATTAAGATGGTTCATGAGCCTAGGCAGAGATAATGTGGAAACTTGGGAAGACATGAAGACAAAATTCCTTGAGAAATACAAGGAATATTGCAGGGGCAGTGACATGAGAGGAGGTGACATTTTCAAGATGTAGAAAAAGGAAGATGAGAGCCTGGAAGATTACATTGCAAGGTTCTTGTTTTTCCTACAAAATTCCCCACACCATGCACTTAATGAGGACTCATAAAAGTTGTTTTTCCTAAGAGGAATCAATGATAGCTGCACTGATGCCCTAGACCTCATGGCAAGAGGAGATATCTCTCAAGTTCCTTGGGAGGATATCAAGAAAATATGCCAGAATTACTCTAGGGAAACTTCAAAGAAAGGGAGAGCTTATCAATCTTCCATGGGTAAGTCAACTACCGGTGGAGTTTCAAGAATGGAGATCACTCATTTTCTAGAAGACTTCAAGAAGGACATTATCAACAATCTAGCTACTTAGCTAGATACACTTCAGGCCAAGAAGAAGCAAGAGGAGGCAGAGGAAATGTTGATAGAGTATTTCCCCCACTATAGATAAGAGAAGAAGGACTGTAGATGTAAGATGGTAGCTAATCTTGAAAGCAAGTAGGTTTCACCTGAGTTCAAGCCAATTCAGATTGAAGAAGACCAAGTCTACTATGTTGCACAAAGGAAGCCTTGGGATCCAAGACAAAGTATGCCACCAGATCCACTATCCTATGTTGGACCATATTTTAACTCCTATTCATCTGGTAACCAATGGCAGCCCCCATATCCACCTAGTTATGGAGGATATCCGCCACAACCTTGGAGTAACCCTCCAAATTCTTGGCCTAGTCATCAGAGTTCTCCACCCCAGTTGCAACCACCTCCAAGAAATTGGAAATAAACAAATCAATGGAGAGGACAATAATGGCCTACTCAGACAACCAATTACATGCAGCCACCTTCTCATCCCCAACAACTTTCTATAATGCCTCCACCTGCTAATCCAACCTCAAATGCACCTAAACCCACTCAGCTACCAGCTTGGCTCACACCCAATCCAAATAACAAACCACAACAGCAGCTTGCATATTCTATTGATTCAAATCAATTTCCTACATATGTTGTAAGTGTAAGTGATATCCACCTATGTTCAGGAACCACTCTATCAGCCCCTTCCAAGCCCATCATTACTGAGCTTCTTTTGGAAGAGGAGGAGGAGCCTCTAAATGATCCTATTCAACCAAATGCACCTAAAAATCCTGAACCAGTCAAAGTCAAGTAGACCAAGCAAGAACCACCATTTCCTCAGAGATTGGAAGTTGCCAAGAAGAAAGAAGAAAAGGAGGATACCACCTTTGATATCTTGGATCAGCTGAAGCATATAGGTGTTCAGATACCCCTATTTTAGGCCATAAAGGATGTTCCAATTGACGAAAAAGCAATCAAAGAAGTATGTCTCAAGAAGCTAGGTAGGAAAAAGAAAGACCCAACTATAGTTTTTGGTGGGCCAGCTAGCTAACATCATGCTACAAAAAGTGATTATTCCTAAATATAATGACCTAGGTAGTCTTGTGCTAGCAATTTTCATAAACGGGATCTAAGTGAAGAATGCTCTGATTGATTTAGGGGCAACAATCAATGTAATGACCAAAGACATACTGCAACAACTAAACATTGCAAGTATGAGATCTACTCCTACTATCCTATAGCTTATTGATAGCTCTATTGTTAAGCCTGATAGTGTAGTGGAGGATCTTGTGGTAGTTCTAGACTCCTGGGAATACCCAATAGATTTTATGATTCTTTCTCCTAAGGCTACGCTAGGCGGGTATCCCATCATTCTTGGAAGGCCTTGGTTAACAACTACATATGCATACATTGGATGTTGGTCAAGTGACATGACCATTTCAGATGGGAGAAGCACTAAAAATTTGGTTCTTTATCCACCTGCTTAGCCATCTCATGATGAAGATAATCCTATATGGCCACAAGTTGGTGAAGAGACTGAGGAAGTTAATTATGTGGCACAACTTATGGTGCTAGGCAGAAGCTCTTTCATACAGCTCCAAGATGAGGATGAAGTGTTGACTAACATCATTCAAAACCATTATGAAGTGGAGGAAGCATCATCTTCTACTTCGGTCAGGACACTTCTGTCTGCTCTTCCTGCAACCACTGTTCCTGTAGATGTTCTTCCTACAGACGATCTTCCTATAGCCACTCTTCCTGCAACCATTGTTCCTACAGACATAATTCCTACAACAACAGGTATGTTCCATATATTGTTGTCATATGAACTAAAGGTACCATGTATTAATGAAGCAGCCATGATAGAATTAACTACACAAGTCTGGGTGTCAGAGGGAAGATATCTGAATGCTAATAGTAAATTGAATGAAGAACAACAATTGTTATTAGCGAACCTATTAAGGACCCATCAACATGCATTTGTATGGGATTATCATGATATGAAGGGACTGGATCCTAAACTTTGTACACACATAATTTATATCATATATGATTTCACTTCAGTAAGACAACCATAAAGAAGAATTAACCCTACACTAAGAGAGATTGTGAAAGGAGAATTGCAGAAATTACTAGATGCAGGATTTATCTACCCCATTTTAGATAGTCAGTGGGTGTCTCCATTAGTGATTGTGCCCAAGAAAGGAGGGAAATGGAGAGTTTTTGTTGATTATAGGGAACTTAATGCTTCCACCGAGAAGGATCACTTTCCTTTACCCTTCATTGATCAATTTTTTGGACACACTTGCAAGAAAGCAATACTTCTCTTTTCTAGATGGATTCAACGGCTACAACTAGATCCAAATTGCACTAGAAGACCAGGAGAAGACCACATTTACCTATCCATGGGGGACCTATGCCTATTTGATACTCCCATTTGGCTTGTGCAATGCACCTGCAACTTTCTAGAGGGCAGTCATTAGCATATTCTCAAACATTTCTCATGATTGCATGGAAATCTATATGCATGACTTCACCACTTATGGTGTTGATTTTGATCAAGCATTGGAAAATATTAAGAGAGTCCTACAGAGATGTGAAGATCAAAACTTGTCCTTAAATAGTGAAAATTGTTTCATGATGATGCAAGAGGGTGTAGCTCTTGGCCACTACATCTCCCACAAGGGAATTCAAGTAGATCCTACAAAAATTGAGGTAATCACAAATCTACCTACACCTACAAAATAGAAGGATGTTAGGAGTTTCTTGGGTCATGTAGTATATTATAGGTGTTTCATCAAAGATTTTAGTAAGGTAGCAGGACCATTGTATACCCTTCTCACCAAGGATGTTGAATTTCAGTGGATTGAAGCTTGTGACAAGGCATTTTTTGACTTCAAGGCAGCTTTGACTCATGCTCTTGTACTCAAGGGACCTAATTGGGAGCTTCCTTTCCACATCCACACTGATGCATCAAACTATGCCATAGGAGCGGTCTTAGGATAGAAAGAGGGATCTTTTGAAAATTTTATTTACTTTGTCAACAAGAAATTACCAGGAGTTGAATTCAATTATACAATGATAGAGAAAGAGATGTTGGCAGTAATCTATGTACTAAACAAATTCAGACATTATATAATAGGCTACCAAATCTTTTTGCACACTGATCATGCAACCATTAGATATCTCATGAATAAACCTTTGATCACGGGAAGATTGGAAAAATGGTTATTGTTGATGCAGGAGTTTGATATAACCATTATGGATAAGCCAGGGAAGGTCAATGTTGTTGCATATTTTCTTTCAAGACTTATTACATCAAAAGACAATCAGCTCATAGATGACTCTTTTCCCGATGAGCATCTATTCTCCCTCAGTGTACAAACACCCTGGTATGCTGACATAGCCAATTACTTGGTCATAGGTAGAGTTCCTTCTCACTTCTCCCCAAAAGAGAAAAGGGCACTTATTGAAAAATATTTTCCTTTCTCTTGGATTGTTGGATGTTTGTTTTATACTCGAGTTGACCATGTCATGAGGAGATGTTTGAGAGAAGATGAGACATATGACATCTTGCATGCATGTCACAATGAACCATGTGGAGGAAACTTTGCAACCAAAAGGACATCAATGAATATTTTGAACACAAGTTATTACTGGCCAACACTCCACAAGGATGCAAGAAGGTATACCAAAAAATGTGATAGATGTCAAAGGATGGGCAGACCAACCAGATCTGATGAAATGCCACTTTTCCCTGAGGTAGTAATCACACCCTTTGACAAGTGGGGATTGGATTTTGTGGGACCAATTGACCCTCTATCAAATGGTAAGTCTTATAAATTGGTATGCACTAATTATGTGACAAAATGGGTAGAAGTTAAGGCTATGAAGCATGCAAGAGATAACAAGGTTGCAGAATTTCTTTATGAAGATATTTTCACAAGATATGGAGTCCCAAGAGAAATAGTGACTAATCAAGGGCCATAATTCACATCAACTCTTGTTGCAGCACTAGTGAATGAGTACAATATAAGGCACAGGAATTCTACTCCTTGTCACCCCTAGGCTAATGGCCAAGTTGAAGTGACCAATAGAGAAATTGAAGCTATTCTAACTAAAACAATAGTTGTCCATAGAAAGGATTGGGAAAACAAATTACCAGAAGTTGTTTGGTCCTATAGGACAACCTAGAAAACAACTACAGGGTTCACACCATTTGAGTTGTATGGAAATACAATTATGATGCTAGTTGAATTTGAACATAAGACTATGTGAAGTGTAGTAGAATTCAGGATGAATATTTATGAGGCACAGAGAGAAAGAATCATGTAGCTAAATGCTTTGGATCAGATAAGAAGAGAAACCCTGCAGCATATAGAAGTAGTGCAGAATTAGAAGATCAAGTGGCATGACAAATTTATCAAGGACAAGAAATTCAAACCAAGAGATTGGGCCTTGCTCTATGACTCAAGATACCAAGATAATGCAGGAAAATTGTAGAAAAGGTGGCTAGGACCATACAAATTTGTTCAGGTCTTTCCTAATGGAGTTGTTCAACTTACTACCATTGACCCTATCAGATTCAAATTACTTTTCAATGGTCATCACCTCAGATTATACCATAAGCCATCTTCCAAAGAAGAGTTCTTGCAGCAATTCATCCATCATTCATCACTGGAGCTTTCTGCAGCCGAAGGAAGTGGACCTAGTGTCCCTCTTTCTAGCTAATTAAGGTTGTACCAGTGTACTTCTTTCCGCTGGGGCATCTGAAAAATCATGAAATTTTTTAATTTCGATTGCGGCGAGTTTATTCTTTGAACCAACGCAACAAGTACATTGCTTCAAAGAGGGGCAAAATGTAGACATGCAAATTTTACATTATGCATTCGATCAGGATCATTTATCAATTAAACTAGACATTTGCATTAGATCCATTCATCACCTTCATCCATTTAAATAATCTCATTGCCTAAGGTTATTTAAAATAAAAAAGCCATTTAAATCAAATCTTAGATCATTTTCCAAAGTCCAAAAAGTCAAATCAATTAATCAGCATTAAATCAGCATAATCATCATTAAATTAATCTAATCTTAATCTAAGGCTAATCCCATCCCACTTGCACAATAAATCAATTTTATTGATTTATTAAAACAATCATTTTCCCTCAACCATGACAAGTCAAACAGGGCATTTATTGCTCTCCTTTCTTGTCCCCCTCTCAAAATTTATGGCAAAATTTGAATTCAAATTTTCCCCCTCTTGGGCACTCTTCCCAAATCTTGCACACACATTAACTAATCACATGATGACAAGTGTCCTCAATTCATTGGCTTGATTTTGATCCCACATTGGTCCCTCTTCAACATTCAACATTTTGAAAATCTTTAAATACAAGCATCATCCTCAAGCAAATCCTTCACAATCTTCACAATCTTGCAAGGTTACTCTCTTCATTTGAGATTTGATCTTGTCCATTTCACTCCATCATCTCCATCTTCATAGCATTTTCAATTTGAGCTTTTATCAAGGATTGGGAAAGGGTCACTAGCACAAGTGACACCAATCCAACTATGGAATAGGTAGTTTGTTGAATGTTTTCATTATGCATTTGGTTTTCTTTTATCTTTTGTGGCATTTTGGAACATTTGCAATGTATTTCATAGGGGTATTCTTGAAGGATTTGTTGATACTAACCCTTGTTTGAGTATAGTGTTTGCAGATTTTTAAAGGTACTCACATAATGGCGCTAGAAGGAGGGCATGTTATGTTTTGGATACCCGAATGTCATTGATATGATTATGAGAGTCATTGATATGCTAACATTCTTATATTTTCTTCCATGTTATTTACTTTTCACTATTTGAGAAAACAGAACGTTGGTGAACTAATTCTGACTCATAACTATTCTAACATTACTCTGTTTTTTATGAATCTGTCTTACGTTTACCTCTTTTCTTTTAAAGGTAAATTCCAAGCTTGACTTTCAAGGTAATCTGCCCCTCTAGATGCGTAATATTTATGAACATCTTGCCATCTTATTTGGAAAATCTGTTTTATAATGCTGAACGTAGAGTGACAGAAACAAGTTTTCTGTGTGTGCTTTAATTAATTGGATTGTTGGTAAACGCAAGTTCAAAGTCTTCACCAAGGATATAATCGTCATTATTTTATACTGTCTAACGTTGCTTATTCTCCCCATCAGATCATATCAAAATCATGTAGCTTACTGTGCAATCATATCTTTGTACGCTGAAAGGCGTCTTCAAATTCAAGAAATCGATGATATTGTGTGCTTTGATCCACATTATGGCGCTTTATGATGATACGATGTGATTATTGCATGCTTTGATCCACATAATAGAATGATATCTGATGCAATGATGATAAACTCCTCCTCTATCTGTGGATGGACTTAGATGCTTATCTAGTTTTCTGTCAGCTGCTGGCAAAGGTCGCACAGCCTGGCCTTACATCTATCAATTGCATTCGCTTGAAAGTTCCAGAAAGCCTTTCAACAAATCCATTTTGTGCGTATCCTGCAAATAGTGTCTTCTGTGTGACCATGTTTATGTGAGGATTTCCCTGCACAATTCATGTGGTATGATTTGATTGACACAAAATTTCTGCGCTGGAGATGATAATCGTGATAATGAGAAAAGCCATTTTGCTTTCATTTACTTTTGTGTGTTTGGTTGGGAGATGTATTCACTGGTCCTGTTTTGAATATTGTATCGGCATCAATGTGTAGTGGTCGAATACTTTTATGTGTTTGGCAGTGGTCAAATACCTATTTTGCGCATGTGCTGCAAAGGTTTCATTTCTTTTAGATATTCAGGAAACAGTTGGTTGCAGGCTTACGAATAGGGAAACTGCTATATGTGTGTAGTTAATGCACTTAGACCATCATGGCATTCGCTGAGATCACATTCTTTGAGGCAGACTATCAAACAGTTCACACGTTTTGTCCATGCTTCTGGACTGGCAAAAAGTCCACGCACCTTGTCTAAGCTTTTAACTCATACTGCCTAACAGTCCACGCGCCCTGTCTATTCCTTTTGGCATTCTGTCAAACAGTTCACAGGCCCTGTCTATGCTTCCACATTTCAATTATGTCAAGCAGTTCGCATGCCTTTGTCTAGGCTGCCACATTTTTTTGCCTGCCATGCGCATTCTAGTATTCACACGTCTTGTATATGCTTCTACAGTCCACGCGCTTTGTGTATGATTTTAAACCATCACACAGTTAATAAATACAATCAATGCAATGTATTAAATAGACTTTCGGGTGATCTTTCAATACCTGCGTGCGCTATTAGTTGCCATGAAAATCCTTTCATTTATCACTCACCCTTTGCTGCTGGCAGAATAGACTCTGGATAACTCCATTTTGACCAAGTGAGGCGCTTTCACCAGCAAATACTCACCAAATGATAGAAATTTGAAAAATCCTTAAAAGACTTTGGGCGCGCTTATTTGTCTTTGTGATCTTACTTGCCAGTTGTAATCTGCTTTGTTGAATGCTTGTAAGGGACAGTTGTAAGGAGCACAGCAAACAAATATATTAAATGGAGTCATGGTAGGCGCAGTAAAAAGATTCATGATATGCTTGTTTGTCTAGCGCTTTTAATGTGATTGCTATCACTAATAAATATCTGTGCAGGGAATGATGATTGAATGGCATCTATGACAGACTGGAGAATCTACGTAGCCCTCAAGTCTTTGTGATGAGTTTAGAAAACTTGTTTTAGAGATTAGACAGATTTATTATTCTAGCTAACAGTTTGGCGCAGGAAATTTATCAATCCATCACGTTTCACCATTAGTTTCGTTTTGAAACATGCAAAATTTATGAACTTACAAAAGTTGGGTTATTTTTGAAATGGTCAATGTTTGATTAAGATGATGCTTTGAAAGAGTTGTTCTTTTTAAGTTAATCCATTGATATGATTTATTAAAGTTTTCTATCATAAATCATTTCTCATCTTGGTGACCATAGTTAAATTTGAAATTTATGGTGAAAGACTTACTCTTTGTGATTGATTGATAAGGGAAGAAATGGATCTAACAAGTGTGATTTTTTTGTTTTTTTTTCAATGACATTACTATCAAAGCAAAAAGTCACTTTTAAATATTTCTTTTATTATCATTGGTTTTCTTTTTATATCATGCTATTGTTTGGAGTTAATAATCAAAAGACATTTAATGTTTTTAAAATCTCACATGATTTGTTCTTTTGATTGATAGGTACCAAAAAAGCGAACAAAGGCAAGGTACAAAAGCAAACGAAGGTACAAGCGAAGGTACAAACGAACAAAGGCGAAAAGATGCAAAGCAAAAGAGGAGGAGGATTCTTGTTTGAAAACACATTGTGTTTTTTAACACTTTGATTTTTTTGATCAATACTACTTCACGAAAGGAGGGAAATGTTTTTTTTTGAAAACACAATGTGTTCTTTAACACTTTAAGTGTTTAATCAACACTACACGAAATTGTTTTCCTTTTCGTTTTAGAACATTAGTTTTCAATTGGGGCTAAAACGAACAATTTCATTTTCATTGCAAAGGGCTTAAAACGAACCTTAGAACAAACTTACTAGATTTCGTTTTGGTTTAAAATTGAACAAGGCAAACTTCACACTTGATTTTGGTGCTTAAAATGAAGTCATCATTGCTTTGAGGCTAAAACGAACAAGTGCTTGATTGTGTTATTTTGTCTTTTGAGTGCGTATCCTCTCCCCTTGCGCTTCGTGCGATCTAGGGTGCAAGAGAAACACTCAAAATACATTTTATTGCTTTAAAACACTTCATTTTGGGTTTAAAAATTGAACATCTTGTGCGAGTGTGAGTAGGGGCATTTTCACATTCTCTTTCTTTGTGCCATCAAAGATCGTCGATTCGGTTATTGTCTTTGCTTGCTTTTATTTATCTTAGAGGGCCTGCCTTGGAAAAAGTACTCACCAAGCGGCGACTCAACCCAGGTAACACTCTAAAGCCAAGTATTTTCCAATAGGATATAAATGAGGATTTTGGTTCGCGCCATAATCAGCGGTTAGCTCGGAGCAAGATGGATCCGAAGGGACTCTTGCCGTTAGGTCAACCCCTCTGACGGAAAGTCCTACTAGAACCTGTGTGTTAGAATTTGCAAAATCCACAATGTTTGTTGGTGCAAGAGCGTGGATTACGAAACCCCACCCTACGGCTTTTAGTAGAGATGGAAAGCATGCCATGGGAGTTTCATGGGTGTTGGTGCTTGGCTGCGTATAAGTGAGTGCCGTGGAGGGCCATGGGGTCAAACATCTAACCATCAGCTAAAAGTGGCGTGCTGGACTTGTCCAAGTGGGGACTCAACAAACATTGTCTATCACATCCATAGGACTTGTAATTATTTTTGTTTGAAAACACAGTGGTATTCGAAAACATTTTGCAAACAAACACTTAAACATGATCATGCAAATTTCAAACCCCTTTTGATAGAGCAAATACCTTTTGACGAATTTAAGTGTTGTTGCCTTCCCTTGGGATTATGTCCTTAGAGGTTTCTCATCACTTGAATTTATATCGTCATTTGCTCTAACTAGGGTTAACCTAGAAAATCCCTTTGCCTCAATTTCTTGGAACTCCCACACAACACTTTGTGGGAAGAAAAGGAATTTTGACATAGGACATCTTTAGTTTGAAACATAATCAAGAAAGTGTATTTGGTAAAAAGAAGTCATTAAAAGCAAAGATAAGCAATTGAGCCCCACACATGTCTTTTCAATGATTTCTCACAAGATCAAGATACAAAAACCCAAGAAAAGGAAACTTAGCCCAAAACAACATCAACAAAGACTCAAAGGTTATATGATTTTAGAGAAAAGTTGTTGGCTAATTTCTATAGACATGCTTCAAGAGACAACCCCACTTTATATTCATTTTACTACACACAAAATCCAAGATTGTTTCAAGGGATTGGATACCTTGCTTAGGGCATAACATGTTCTTCAATACCTTGGTCTTGTTAAGCAAAAGTCTAAACTAGGGTCATTCTAAGATCAAAACAAACATTCATCCATCAAAAACATCATCAACCATAAACATCTCACCAACATTTTGAGAAAATCTTGACACAACTATGCTAGGCTCCTTTGGTAGACATCAAAACTTTTCAAACATGAGACTTTGAATTCTTCAAACATCAAACATCAAACTTGTTCAACTCAATTGTGTGTGAATGAATCCTTTTGCACATGCTTAGTTGAATTATCACTTTGTTCAAATTAATGGTGGAATAGATGCATCCTTCTCCCATCACTAATTTGGATTATCTTTTGGTTAGCTTGTGAGTAGACACATCCTATTCTCACTTCTAGATCAAATTATCCTTTATGAGCATTAGTTATCTTTTTTAGATCATCATTCAAACATCTTGGGGATATCTCTTGCTCAAACATCAACATTCAAAAGATAGAATTCAAAGTCTAAACATCAAACAAACATCAATCAAAGCAAACCCAAAGTACCTAGCATCACATCAAGATTTTCAATACAAATTCAAAACTTCCATTCTCACCCATATATCATACACCTTTCATCTTCACATCTTTGATCTTTTACACATCCTAGTTTGCTCTTTTATGGTTCAAACAAGATCACAACACAAGAGGAACATGGAGTTAAATCAAGAAACATCAACCACAAGTGATCTAAGCCAAAACATTCCAGAAATCCAAAACACACCACTTCCAGACCTCACTATCACTACACACGATCCACAAAAAGAGGTCTTGGTGGAAGACATCACACCAACAGAATTAAGTGAGGAAGAAGTTCTTGAGATGCTCAAACAACCAAAACTGCAAAAGTTTCTTCGCGCAATGGCTAAAATAAATCCATCAATTCTCAACACTATTGAGGATGAGCTTCTTGTACCAAATGACCAAAACACCCTTCCACAATCAACCACTTCCATTACCACCATAGAACCTACTATCAATGAGGATGATACCCTCTTCAACACGCATCAAAATCCACTTTACAACCCACTTGGATTTATCGATACATCTGAGGTTCCTTACCATACCACCTCATCATTTTCCCTTGACACGCAAGTGTCTAGACCTTTGGTACAAGCAAGCTCGTCCGAAATAGAGAGACCTTATGGATTTGTCTCTTCATTTGCACAAGAAAATTTTCCACCATTCAAATCATTCACACCTCCCACCACGTCAACACCATATTTTGGTTTAGGGATCCCCCTTTACCTAAATTTCCACCTTTCCCTAACATAAATCGCCCCATCCAAATCAATTCATCCAACCAAGGGGGTACATCACATCTTTCAAACACACCATCCACATCAAACCAACACATGATAGCTAATCAAAATATGGTCTCTCAAATACCCACTATTTCGCTCATCTCTACCATTCCTACCACTTCACCTAGTCCCACCATTCCTATCACTTCACCCATCCCAAATGCACCTATCACCACATTCACTCCAACCACTACATGCACTATACCTCAAACTTCCACTACCCCCATCACACCCCTTACATCGCAACCTCACACCACCACCATCGCTCTAAGCGCATCTCAAACTTCCAACACAATTCCGATCCCACCACCACCACCATTGCGACCAAGCCAAGTAAGCCATTACAATGCTGCATTCAAAGCATACCAACAATTGCTCCAACAATATCAAAAAATTCAGCAAGCACCTATAGCCACACACGCTTCTCAAGCTTCACGGCAAAATCAAGCTCAAACATCGCTGCAACAACAACAAGCACAACAAGCAGCACAAGCCCAAGCTTTGTTGCAACAACAACAACGAGCTACGCACAAGCCGCACAAGCTGCTCAAGCTGCACAAGCTGCACAAGCCGCACAAGCTGCACAAGCTCTCAAGCCGCACAAGCTGCACAAGCCGCACAAGCTGCTCAAGCTGCAAAAGATGCCCAAGATGCCCAAGCACGAGTGCAAGCACAAGCGCAGTACTTTGCACAACAACAAGCAGCCCAACAACTCGCATATCAGAAAGCGTTAGAGCAATACCAAGAGCAACAAGAAGCAGCCCAACAAGCCCTAGCTGACCAACAACAAGCATTGTTGGACCAACAACATCAAGCACAACAACAAGCTCTATTAGCGCAACAACAACAAGATCAACAACAAGCGTTGTTGAAAGCATACATGGCACAACAAGCAAACATTCCACCCATTCAAACACCCACTCCACCCCCCCAGAACACCTTCATTCCACCTCCTGATCCACAATTGGATGTCACCGCACAAATAAAATTTCTGTCACAACAAGTGCTTGACCTTCAATCAGGAAAGACACCAAAACCACAAAAAAACCTATGCCCTTATCCATTTGATAGGAGCGTAGAAATGAAACCATTCCCAAAAGGGTTTGAGATCCCTAAATTTGACAAATATCGCGGAACGGGTAACCCTGAAGATCACATCAGGGAATTTCAAGTACATTGCATGGAGGTGGCTCACGACGAAACGTACTTGATGAGATTATTCCCAAGAAGCTTGGCTGGAAACGCTATTGATTGGTTTTCTCGACTTTCTGGAATCAAAAAATTCCAGGAAATCGTAGATGCCTTCATACATAATTATTCCTTCAACACTCCCATGGAGGTTAGCTTACAGGAATTATCATCTCTCAAACAAGGGAAAATGAATCATTCGGTGCTTTCTTACAACGATGGCGATCCAAAGCTAATCAAAGCAAGTGGTCCATGCCTGAAGAACAACAAGTGGGAACTATCATTGCGAATCTTGATGGGCCCTTGGCCTTCCACCTCAAAATGCAAAACATCACCACTTACGACCAATTGATACCTAGGGCGCTCAATATCGAACAAGCCCTTGCCACGCAGGGAGAAACTTCATCATATCAAGAAGGCCGCTCATCATCCAATTATCATGACAAACCACGAACATGGGCAAAGAATCGTAATGTAACCAATGATGGTGTTGTTGACGCCAAAGTTGTCATTAGTGCCCCACGGAAGAACAATCCACCATCCCAACAACAACAACACCAAAATACCAATCAAAGCAATCGACAAGTCAATACTGTGGTCCAACCATCCCATAACCAAAACACAAACAACATTGATAATCAGGGAAGACCACAGCGAAACAAGTTCTTCCCCAAACGAAAATACACACTCCTTGGGGAACCTGCTGAAGCAATCATGAAAAGATTGGTAGATGAAAAATTGATAGCGGTCCCTACACATAATAATTATCAAGAACCATCGGTCAAGCCACCATGGTATAATGAGAATTATCTTTGTGACTTCCACAAACTCAAGGGACACACGACAAACAACTGCATGAGGCTCAAAAATCTAATTCAAGACCTCATAGATGACAAAATCATAGATGTGGAAGCACCATCAGGAAACAAAGATCTCAAGATTTACACGAATCCGATGCCGAATCATGGTAACAAAGGAAACAAAGATCAAGACAAAGGAAAAGGGGCTTATAAAAATGTCAACCACACATACGAGGGTGTTGTTGCTTGTTTAGACGAGTTTTGTGGAGTCATCACCATCAAAGGGGCCCAAGCCGATTGTGGAGTCACCACAAGAGGTGGAAAGGTTACCATTGCAGCACCATCCCAACCAAGCAGAAATTCCACATCCAATCCAAGGTCTAACCCTAGTGGCTATAATGTCTTGGATCAATTGAAAAGAACCCCTGCACATATCTCCATCATGGAGTTACTCAAAATCTCATCTGCACACAAAAAGATTCTAGAAGAAGCTTTGGCGTCATCTACTGTCCCCGCAGATCTAGATACAGAACAATTCCAAGCTATGGTCGCAAATATCACCACACCTAACATTCTTACATTTTCTGAACAAGACTTCCCCACACAACCATCTCACAACCGTGCACTTCATCTGGAGGTGTACGTAAATAAAAAGAAAGTCAAGAGAGTCTTGGGGATGGAGGTGCAGGCTTAAATATTTGCTCCTTAAAGCTTCTAAAGAATTTGAACATTTCAGAGGATTCAATTGACAAAGGAAAAGGCATCACAATAAGAGCATACGATGACCAGGAAAGGGTATCCCAAGGCACCATTCAGCTTCCTGTCCAGGTTGGACCCGCCATCATGCAAACCAACTGTCAGGTCTTGGACCTCGATTTACCATACAACATTCTCCTAGGGCGACCATGGATACATGCAATGCAAGCTGTAGCTTCAACCTTTCATCAATGTGTGAAATTCACACATGAAGGTCAAGAGGTTACTATCCATGGAGATCCTGAGCCATTTGCCTACTGCAAAAATCTAGAGGCAAAATACTACAAGATCCCGCAAGTACCCAAGAACGATGAAGGCCCATCAACACCTTACGTGGATCCCGCCACTCTCACTTCTGTGACAGAGACACCCTCCACCCCCGCCATCCCCGCCTTTTCTGATATCAAAGTTATAATACAAGATGATGGTTGTGGAAACTATTCAATGCCTAAGAATGCTTTTGTAGTAGGAGAGCTACCACAATCTCCTAGATCAAGAGGACGACCACAATCACAAGAATCTTCAACATCTCAAGGATCCTATGAACGAAACCCTACCTTCACAAGTGCAGGAGATCTTGGTCAGGAAACATTAGAGGGGGACCTATCTCATCTCCTTTATCGAGATGATATACCGGCAGTTGAATTGCCTATGGATGAACGAAACAAAGGTATGAAGCTGATGCTCTTGATGGGCTATAACCGGAACCAAGGGTTAGGCCAAGATAATAACGGGCGTGTAATACCCATTATACCTGAGAAGCAAATAAAAAATCTTGGCATTGGTCATCCTACTCCTAAGGTAACTGTACTTGGTCGAGGTGCCCAGGATAGACGGAACCGAACGCCTCCTCAGGAATCTGTAGCTACTCCAAAATCCTCCATGACTTTAGGAATGCCCACTGATTTAACTGAGTCACCAGAAATAGGATTACCTTTGTTGTTTGAGGATACTAATGTCCTTATGATTAGCACCTTGTCTTATGAGTCTGAAAACCAAAGCAATGAAATCCGATTAGTCTATCCCCAACTGATTGATTACGACCAACGAGGACCACCAATTCTTGACATGTTTGAAAACGATAAGGCGCTCTCGGAATTCATGGGACTTAGGGATGACATTCCATGTGGGGATCATAAGGCAGGTTTTATCATAGAGCTGGATACACATGCATACTATGGAGAAACGATTGAATCCCTCAGTCGCAAAAATAAAAAAATGAGAATAATCTCCAAGTCCTTGAGTGAAAACCACCTTGTGGCACTCTCCGACTCTGAAAAAGTAAAAAGAAAGGACGCATCCAATGGTGAAAACCTCTCTGAGGCGCCTGAGGATGGGGGATTCAATCTTCCTCTTATAGCTATACACCAAGAAAAGTCAGCTATGCTAGCAGAAAAGTGCAACCCCATCAATCTGGGAACACAAGAAACTCCTCATATTACATTCTACGCTGAGTCATTATTATGCAAAGAACAAGAGGAGTTGGCTACCATCTTAAAGGAAAGGAAGATA
>VDFB02353493.1:428359461-428539886 GCA_007258455.2 Sequoia sempervirens
TAATCCCTTGAGACATACCTAGAATATACGAAACACATAATTTCTAGAAATATAAGACCAAATAAAGTGTGTCCAGCTACTACAGATAACCTGGGATTGTGTCCACCGAATGCATACTACCATTTATGCCCATGGGTTTATGTTTTAGATATCAGAAGTTCCCTTTGATAACCTATTATGTTATTTCTTAAAGTCTTGTCCAAGCATTCAAGCATATTTGCTCTTAGTACACAAAACCTACTTCCTTCCTCACCATGGATTCTAATGCACCACAAAATTGCTAACAAAATTTCTACATTCATAGAAAACAAAAGCTTGTACATGGATGTGGTGGCTAGATTGTGATCTCTTTATAAATGCCTAATTTTATTTAAAATATTGTTCTTTGTTGTGTCCTACCATAACTTTCATGGCTTCTTCTGACATATCCATACTTTGTAAACTCTTTAAAGTTCTCAATTTTTTCATCAAACATACAGCCACACTGATTGAAGTTTTTTTCTATATTCCTTACCAAATCTACACTAGCCATGATGTTGACAGTTTCCCTCCCTTGAAGCTCAAGAAAAAGTATATCCTCACACCATTCCTGCAGAATTCCTTCACAATACGTAGCAGCATTAATAGAAATGGAAACTTTTACCATGGCCTCACCATCTGCCAGAGCAGTCAAGGTTTCAACTTCTTGAACGCCCTAGACTAGTCTCCCTAAAATTGCTGCTTCAATCTATTCATAATGAACAAAAAATACAATGAAAGATGTCTAGAGCCTTCCAACAAAAATACTGCATGGCAATGAGAACTAGCAAATAATAACCAACGTGTTGCAGAGCTAGACGTGGGAGTCATGCAGCTACCAGGTGTCTGCATCTATGGGTCCCATTAATTAGCATGATGTGGAAGAGAATTTATAATCTCCTCATTGTAAATTTGGGTGGTTCTTAGTTTTAGTTTTTCCCTTTCACTTGACACTTTCTTAGACATTGGATGATTAGATTCAACACTTGGAGACCTACTTATCTATTATTCACTTAACTGACACAAAAAAAAATCATTTTTTTTGGTTGCATTGAAGATGTCCACATTGGTCTCATGGTAGGACTCTTTTGAAACATCCAACTGGAGCATGATAAAGAGTATTATCATCTAAATCACCGTAGGTCCGGACACATGAAATTCAACTACATCACTAAATTAAGGATTAATCATAGGGAGATTATACAAACACATTCCATGACTTCCTTTGGTGTCTGCGAGTCCAAGATAGAGGAGAATATTTTTTAAAAATAAAACATATTTCCTTTATAAAAATTGTATAGTTCAGCAATATATCCATCCATAAACAATTATACAGACTCATCCAATTCTAGCTAAATAATTATGTATTTTTAGATAACATAAATTCAATAGCTTCAAAATAAATAAATAAAAATCAAATTAGTAAAAACTGGGTGTAAACTTAACAAAGCTTCTATGAGTTTAAACTGCATATGGCAAAACAATGTGGCTGCATAGGGTTATAAACTTTTTCAATGAATCCATTTTCTGGATATCGTATAATCTTGGTTTTCATGAGGCTAACACTCTTGGAAGTGTCATGGAGTTTGGTGTGTATTCTACCACAATGTCCACCGATGGATTCAAAGTCCGCACATTTTGATCTTTAATTTCTCATTCCTTTTATGTAAATCTTGCAGAGAGAGATTTAGATTTTAGATTTAATATTAAATACTCTCAAAAATAAAATATATTCTACAGCTCTACTAGAAACTACAATGATAATGCCAATCCATCATAGCTTGAAGTCTACATGCCACAATAGTTGCATAACCTTAGTCGAATCTCTATGACATGGAATGTATGTCTAAGTCTATAATCTTTGTTGAACATGATGACATTTGACATGGTTTTTGAAAAGCAATATACCTTCCCTAGATAACCAATTCCCAGTTCACGATGCTAGGTGGTGCACAAGTCCTTTGCTCCAACCCTTGCATATTTTCTACCTTTATCAGAGAAACCACCCTTTTTAAAGTATCACCTGAATACAAAGAGCTTTGATTGTGTGTGATAATTTTACCATTTCCTTGTAGGCTCTAGATTTAGAATAGTCCATATAAAATGTTCAATAGTCCAGTCAAATGTTAGTAGATCACCATCAATAGTAACTTAAATAAAATAAAATAAAAATAAAGGCCAATCAATAGGCTAGAATATGAGTATATTGCAAGTATGTTTGAATTTGTTAAGATTAAACAACACAAGCTCGTGGAATATCTTAAAATGTTAATATTTGGACTGGAATATGTCAATCCTTCAATTCTAACATTGTGTGTGGCCATTTCCTATGTTGACAACACCTACATCAACATTTATATATTTAAGGATGATTAACCTTTCAATTCAATGACATAATTTGTGATGTGGGACATTAATTGAAATGTGGAATTGTTTAAGGTATCATAGATTGGAGGTAATGAAACTTTATTTTTAAATTTTAGGAAATGCTATGCTCGTTATTTGGTTTAGTTGGTCCTTTTAGAAGAAATTCTAGCTTCCATGACTTTAACATTTTATTTTCTTAGATTTTCAACAGACCTATGACACCATAGTTGGAGTTTAGCAAAATAGTTTCAATTTAACATTTTTTTCTTAGAGAGTCATGTTGAAGTGGAATTTGCGATAGATTATTATAAATATTTGTATTATATATTTTTACCACATACATTTATATTCTCTCATCTATAGTTACTTCTACCACATACTTCCATTTTTCTCTATATTTTTAACTTTTCAAATAAAACCATTGATGCAATTATGATGTAAGTGTTCTAACTTTTTTGGTAAATGTGTAGGAACAAATAAATGAGCAAAAAAAACTTATTTGTGTAGACTCTTCATACAAGCAAATTGAATCATCGACTACAAAAGTATCATAATTGAAACTATTACAAATCTTTTTTTCAATTCATTATACAAAATTTGTGATTAAAAAAGTACTCACTTTTTCCAAACATTTGTGAATCAAATATCTTGTGTATGTGTATTGCAACTCCTATTACAAACTCTATATAAACACTACAAAGTACACTTCTGGCATGCTGACGTATTATTATACGACAGATACCCCTTGCACCCTCCGCAAGTGCTAGTTTATAATGCATATTGGTTATAGGAATTGTTCCCTTGATGAACGAGATTACTTTGACCCCTTATGCAATATATACAAAAAGTGGGAGAATGATGAGAAAAAAGTGTTTTGTATGCCTTACATAATGCCTATAATGTAAAATGTAATATTTATTTGTAGTGTATCTAGGGAATCTAGGGATGTGTGCATCACATTGGTTAGCCATTCGTGGGGCTACTTTGTATGTTGTAGGTAGCATTGGGATAAATATTCTTGCACGTTGGGAAAATACTTAATATTGGAAAAAATTAGTACCAAAAAGAATATTGGTTAGATATTATTGGGGCTACTTTGTATGTAGTATATAACATTAAAATAAATATTTAATGTGTTTTATACATTGGGAGAATATATAATATTTGAAAAAATTACTACCAAAGGGAAAAAATAGTACCAAAAAGTAAATAAGGGGACATGATTTTGTAAGTTCATGGTTTTAGAGGCACATGGTTTATATAATAACACTTAGTGGTTTTCCACACAAGTTTATTTTCTATAAATCCATGTGAGTAGCTGTTGAAGCCGCTTGTCACAAATCTGGGTTGGGGCCCTAGGCCCGGTTGGCTAACCTTTCCCTGCTAAGTAGGAGGTTGGTCATGAGGTCTAGTCTCCCCACCCTTGTGGTGTACCGGAGGGCGGTCATGCCAAGCACGGCCACAAGTAAAAATTTTACTCAGCAAGACTACGCTTTATAGGGGGTCATGCTACCCGATTCCCTGTAGGGGTCTGTAAAAATAAAGTTGTTTGTCACTACATTTCTTGTTGGATTAGGTTGGATTGAGAATCTCTTTTAATTTATATATGTGATGAGAGAAAATATGGATTAAGATGTATGGTTACACAATTCTTATTTTCTTGTTCACATAGAGTATAATTAGGGAAATTGCTATTTAGAAGCCTTGCATGGGGACTCTACAAGTGTATTGTAATCTATGTGATAAAAAATAGAGTGTGAGTTATTTTGGAGGTTGGATTTTTACCTCATGAGGGTTTTCTTAGAGTACATACATTGTGTTACCTTGATGGTATTTTTGTACATGTATATTGTGTAGAAGATAGCTTCAGGATATAATTGGTAAGACCAATATAGTGAATGCCATTTCCTCTAATTGACTTGTACAAACTCATTTCTAGATGATTTGGAATGCCATTTATAACCACCCTAATCCCCTTTAGTGTATACTATCCAACCCCAATATCCACCCATATCATATTAATTAAATTATTCATTTTCCCTCTTAATACTATGTTAGGCCCATGAGGGGAAGAATAAAAATATATATATTGCATATGAATTATGTGTGTTATGAAATGCTCATGATTTAATGATTGATTTTGTGAAGAGGAAGAAGGGAGATAATTTAAAATAGTTATGCATCTATCCATTTCTATAGATTGTTATTTTTTTGTTGTCACAAGAATTTTATCTTTGTAAAAAGGCACACCAAGATTGAAGAACAATGCCAAGTTTCAAGAAAAAAATGTGTCAAGTCAAATAAAGTTAATTTTGTGATAAAAAAAGAAGAAAGGATACATTGAGAAAATGTGTCAAGTCAAATAAAGTTAAGTTAATTTTGTGATAATGAAAGAAAGGATATTAACTTATTTGATAGATACCTCTTGATCTTATAACAATACATCATAATACAATTGAAAATGGTGTCTATTTACTACATCCACTAATCTAGAGTTCAACTTTCATAAATCGATTTACTCAAAAATTAACAAAGGAGCTAGGTTCTCACCTAATTAAAGGTTCTTATACTAGGATAAAATCTTCATAATAATGTTCTAGATTCTTCAATACGATCTAATTTGTTTGTTGATTCATATAGATTCAGAGTCTAGGTACAACCCTAAATGTAGGCATAATACCAAAGTTAGCACATTCTTCAAGATCATTCACATAATATATTATCTCGATCTTGTACTTGTACTCACAATATGACATGCAAATAATGGATTCTGGGAGTGATGCCATGTATTTCAGATATGGAATCACATACATCATCCTAAGCTTTCATATACTGATTTATCATAGGGTAAAATTTAAGTACTTTGAATTATCTAATTAATGCATGCAAGGGTCGATGGTATAATATCATAATTTTGTAATTGAAGCACTTGATTTCGTGCTCATTGTTTGTGTGTTGTAGGTAAAGGTAATTTTCTCCATTAACCAGCCATGCGAAACTTTATTCTAAAGTAGGTAATATTTACATAGAGTTTCAACAATTGTCAATAACATAGCCAAGATTACGTAGTTGGTATATTTAAATACTGACCTCCTGGTGTCGTCTTGAAATCATTTCTTCAATCATATCTATACAATGTCGATTTCACCCTTGTTTCACATGTGTTTCGTCAAATAGACTATGGCTAAGAAACTCTTGTTAAGAAAATCTAAGTCTGAGAGATTTAAGAGCTTGAGTCTTCATTTCATTCCTCCACCTAGGTAATGGCATTTTTGCATTCTAAAAGCAAAGGGAAAATTCATGACTTATTACCAGCTCTATCAGGAAGGGATGAGCAGAAGAAGCCATGGCCATGGACACCAATATATCTCATGAGTTTCGTGCCTTCCTGAGGTGACCAGAAACCTCTCTTGATATTGTTGAAGATATTGTACTTAACATGTTCTAGTATTTTATAAATGACAAGCACAGCTTTCAGAAACTAACAAATTAGTTGTGTAATACCATTAAAAAAAAGCAAAAACAATAACTAACATTAGCAAATATGATTTACATCTTATAAGCACTGGATAATGACTAAAGAAAATGAAGTATTATTAGGTCACTATGAATGGACCATTCAACTGCACATACAGGTATTTTTAAGGCATCTGTTTATATAGAATGAAAGCATATCATGTTAATCCTACCAGTCCAGGAGGAGAAGAAAATATGGTGAACATCATTGTATTAGTCTACCGACAAAGAGAATCTTCTCTAAAGTTATTTCTCACCGAAACGGGTTGAAATAAACACTACATTTTCTCATTTTCCATGTAAGGAAAAAGCCAAAGCAAAGTGCATTTGCCACATGTAAAACAAAATCGCTCTTATGTAGACTGCAATTCACATCATAAAAGATGTGAACACAACTTTAGACTTTTAGGTAAGTTGTCGTCGACAACACAGCTGTATTTTATCACTTCAATCATTAAGGAATCAATGTCCTAACTTGTCTTGTATCCCCAACTGTAAACAGTACATTTTCTTGCTATTAACATGAATATTTGGTTGAAACAGTGGTAAAAGACAGACACCTAATAATACAAACATTACCTTTATTGTTGCATATTCTCCACTGAGCTGATCTACCACTGTACTACTGTAGAAGATTTGGTCCTGGTAAATCTGCTGAAAACATATTGAATGATGATACCCACATTGCATTACTGTTGTTATTAGAATCTGATCCATCACTTGTTAATATACAAGGCACATTATAGCCATTGTATTCATCTGGATAAGATTTCATCAAAATGATATCTTCTTCAAGGGATACCTCTGCATTCTGAACTTGATTATTTGGCATTAACGATTGACTTGGGTCTTGACTACTGTCTGTCTTGCTATTTTCAGCTGCTGAATCGGTAAAGTTCTGTTTGGTTGCCTGAAATGGGGCAAGCTTTTCTTGCATAAGAGAGTTATAGTATTGTAGAGAACCTGGGCATTGAAGAAATGAATCACTGAAATCCATATGTTTGGGAAGACTATTGTTGATCATCACCTCCTCTGAAATAATGTCCCTTTGCAGAGTATCAAAAGTACTAGAGAGCTCGCTTAAACTCTGATTATCATGGTTATTAGCAACTTTTTTCTTGAGACAAGTGTTCCAGTAGTTTTTTATTTCACTATCTGTCCTTCCTGGCAAATACTTAGCTATCTGTGCCCATCTGCAACCCACAAAAAATCCACTTTTCATCAAAGGAAAAATATTAACATGAATGGGAAATATTATAAGGACTACTTTCGGTCTATAAAACGAATGGATGAGAAAATGTATATGATGCAAACCAAATTGCTTATTGAATTGTATTCAATTAAGGAGTTATCTAAAATCGCATTACTGAAGACGATAATATTTTTAATCTATTTTAAAGATAGCTTCTTGTATTAACTGTTTATGTTTTTTTGACTGTGTATGTTCTTGAATTAATGTTTGAGATATATTCAATGTATGTTTTTGAAATTATATCAACTGTATATAGTTTTTAATCAATGTTTCGTGTGATTACTAAGTTTCTGAAACGTGATTAAAAACATACACAATCAGAAGCCATAGCCATCTTTTAAATACAAGATTCGTGTGATTACTAAGTTTCTGAAATGTGTTAAAAAACATACACAGTCAGAAGTCATAGCCATCTTTTAAATACAAGATGATCTATAAATCACTGAGTGTGATCTGAAACATCAATTCAAAAATATACACAATCACAAACTATCTTTTCCATCTTATAAATACAAGATGGACTGTGAAAAACTCATACAAGATAAACTATGGAAAATTCATACACGATACAAGATGAACTGTGGAAAACTCATGTACCAACTATAATATAACAATGTTTCTTTATATTTAGAATTAAAATTCCCAAACCCACAATCTTTCTTCAAGTGAAAATGAGATCCAATTAATTACCTATTGTCCATGATTTTATGAAGAAAAATGATGGTGCTCTCTTCCCCCATACTAAAATTGCCTCGTTTAATCCCCGGCCTTAAGTAATTCATCCATCTTAGCCTACAACTCTTGCCACAACGCTGCAGCCCTGCAATGTTTCAATCCTCCACCTAAGTAATGTCACATCTGCAATCTAAAATCAAAGGACAAAATGATGAGTAAATTACCAGCTCTATCAGGAAGGGATGACCAGCAGCCATGGCCATGAACACTAATATATCTCATGAGTTTTCTGTCTTCCTCGGGTGACCAAAAGCCTCTCCTTATTGCCTGCTTTCTGCAGCAAGTGTGCTCCACTCTGGCTCTCATTTTGTTTCTTCAGCAGATTACTTGGACCCATATGAAATATATAAAGCTGTGTATTGTTAAATTGAATTACCATTTCGATTCCTTTACCAATAAGTAACAAATTTAGGGGACCTTATCTTTCTCTATCCCATGGAGGAAGGGCTACTCACAGACATAGCAAGCGACCCAATGGGCCCAAAATGTTTTAATTAGCAAAGCATAATGTAAATAATACTCAAAACTTATATTTGAGCTGTAGCTCCAGTAGATATCTATAGAAAGGCAAAAGGAACATTTACATTCTTGAAAGAAAGTGTGCCATGCTCTTAAGAGACCACCCACATCGCAATTATTTGAGAGGTCACAACGTAAAAAGTATGCCAGTTTTTCAGTGGAATGTGATTTTAGGGTGAGAAGAGGCCTCAATGGCGTGGCAGCTAGGTAGGAGGTCTTTACCATCTGTCCCTTTTAGAAAGTACCCATGTGTCTCATCTTTAAGCAATCTATGCAAGGTTATAAATTTGGTGAACGTTCAAGATATGTACTTCACGTCTCTGTACTAACTGCTGCCCTTCAAAGAGATTCACTGCACAGACAAAAATATGTCGTAAGATTTTATTCCAGTAAGTTTATATGGCTATTTTTGAATGTCTTAATACTTTTCTATCCCTGTAACATCACCCTTTTTATTAAGGTCCTCTTTTATCCTTGTCTGCCATCTTTCTCATTTCTCCTGAGTCCTCCAAGCTTTAAGCAATTTTGAAATTTAAATGTCTTGGGCTTTTGAAAGTCATCATCTATTTTCTCTTGTTCTTGTTGCACGATAATCTTAGGTTTTACCATTAGAGGAAACCTGTAACATCTTTTGCACCTAAAAAGATTAAATATATATGTTGGACCACTTATCATTAGAAGAAACCTATAACATCCTTTGCACCTAAAGGGATTAAATATACATGTTGGACCACTTACCATTAGAAGAAACCTATAACATCCTTAGTACCTAAAGGGAATGTATTAAATATGTGTTGGACCTATTCAAGGATTTCTTTTGTAAGAGTCCATTTTTAGTGTTGGACCATTCAAAGTATTATTAGAATTACTATTATTTTAATATTATTTTTAACATTTTAGAAACGGTGTAGATTTGAAATTGTCGTTTAATTGTGTCTATAATGTAATAGATAACTTTTATAATGTTATAGTATTTATTTTTAGTTTTACTATTAAAAATGTTTTCATTTATAATCACCTAAAGAATTTTAATGACTTTTGTTTCATTTATAAGGGTTGTGTATAGAAAAAATAAATTCATAGTAATCAATCTATGCATATTGGCACATAGCTTCACTAAATATAATTGAACAATAATGTTGTCCTCCCCAATTTCCAAACACAAATTCTTCAAGTTGTGAGGATGTTTCTTCATTTACTTTTCTATTGAAGATACATAAAAAGATGATTCCTTTTAAAACAAGGTATGTCATGCACAAATTATTTCCTAGTGGAATCAAGTATCCAAGAGAACCCTTCCATTTATATAATTTTGCATGATTCTCAGTAATGCTATCATGGATACACGGTTTAATGAAAATCAATCTAAACATATAACACAAACACATAAATTAAAACCTAATGCAAGAATGCATAATATAAGCTTAATTCTTAGAGAAGAATGAATAAAAAAGTGGTACACAATAATATATTATGTGTATGTATATGACAAAAAAATACAATAGCTCCATACACACTATGATTGTATCAAAAAAATCACATGGAAAAATTCATAGCCAATTTTGATGTAGACAATATTCAATCTACTCTACCACCCTTCATCATTGCTTTTCCTTAATTGATTTTCCATCTTTTTATATGATGCTTTGATGTAGTAATATCATGTTGATCACAATTGTGTTATTATGCCCCATAAACCTTCTTGAGACTAATACACATTGACAACCTTAAAATTTGAAGTGAAATTGAAACACATGAACACATAGTCTAAATGAGGCCCATGTTTACAAGAGGAACATGTTGCAACTTACAATAAGCAACAAATTTGTAAACTCGAGCATGTGTACATATTGCCCCCTTAAGATATGTTTGATCACATTTGGAAGGATTCAACAATAATATGTTGTAGATCACAAATGAATGATGACTAATACTGACCTAGTTTAAACAACCAAAGGATTGTGACAATAAAAATGAATTTGTTGTTGGAATAATATATTTGCATCAAGAAATAAAATTTACAAAAGATAAACAAATATTTTTTAAAAATTGGGTGACACAAGATTACACAACCCCTAAGATGCTCTTGCATCAAACACCTTAGATAACAAAAATTTTGAGCCAAGTGCTCGAAAGTATGGAAGTGGGTGAGATTGCTTTGGCTACCTAAGTCAACCTACTTCTTCTAATCCCTTCATTTTCCATCTAACCATTTATAGAAGTTGGGTGAAAACATAGTAGTGTGTCCCACTTTTTAGCATTATTATGCCACCAAAATCAACATTTTTTATCATTGAAGACTGTGTTAATTATATTGAACAAATTATCAACAATTTAAAAATGTTGTAAACTAAATTTTGTGGCATTTTTTTAATGTAGATTCAACTTTTAATTTTTATGAATTTTTAAAAGTTATTTCTATAATTTTAGCTATTCTTCAATAATAATAAAACAAAAATCCTACTATTGTTTATTGACATACTGTCACAATGCATGTAACTCTAATATTTAATGTGAAAATACTATTTGGTACTTTTGTTTTGGAAATTTTATTTATTATTATTATTTTAATTAGTACTAATAAAAAATCTAGAAATATATTCTATCATAATGCATTTCTCTATGTGTGTATACTGAAATTATTGTTATTAAATATTTATTGAAAAAGACATTGTGTGGAATGAAACATATCATTTTTTAGATCTTTTGACATATTTTGTTATTTTTCCTAATGTATTGAATAAAAGTAATTTTTAAATAGAACTACTTTGATTATAAAATTAAAAATATATTACTATAAATAATAAATAAATTATATTTTTTAGAAAGATTACACTAAGGGATGTGTACCTTTAAAATATCATCTACGGATAACTTTGTTTGGCCCCAAAAATGTGAGGTAAATCGACTTTATTGTTAGCATTTTGATAGGAGAAAAGAAAATTATATTAGGGGCTCCCAAAAGGGGGGTTCAATCTAAGGGACACGAACATAACCCCATAGGCTTAGAGATAACTTAACCCCTTAAATTAAACCCCTAATATAATATGTTTTAACAAAAAATATGATTTCAAGAAGAAATTATGGTTGATACACAAGTGAGACACACTTTTGTGTTTTATCCCTCTTTGTACTCCTTTCTTCAAGTTTTATAGAATACACACTATAACATCATAAATTGTACTCCCTTAAGGTGAAAGTACAATTTCATACTCTATTTGTGATGCAGGAGCATCCCAGGTGAACAAGCTATCCACATCACCCAAAAATATTTTCAAGTTTGGTTTTCAGTTTTGATATTGGTTTGTGGTCATTGGCATCTCTCGACATCACAAAACTTCAAATTTAGTAGGGAATTGTAAGAATCAAACTTTTGTCAGTTCGCAATTTTAGCACTCTATAGGCATTTTTATGAAATTTTTTCCTAAAAATTCATAAGAGCTAGGGTAGAATCCTTTTGTAGAGGTATTCTTGGAGGTACCATATCTAATATGCAAAATAATCAAATTCATATCTTTCATTGTTTGGGAGAAATTAATGCTGAAAATTTGCATTGTTAATGTCAAAAGTGTGTGGCCAAATTATAGAAAGTTTAAATTTTAAAAATTTATGATGAATGGAGTGAAATCATTTTGTAAAGGACTTGAGGGGGCCATAACACATGTTTGGGAAAAAAATTAGATGAAACGAAGAATTTTGAATTTTTTTGCCTACCGACACCCAATTTCATGCATTGTTGCAATCACATCAATTAATTTTCTCCAAAATTATTTGTGCATCTACAAAGTATTTTAAAGTGTTAAGGGAGGTGTATGGTTAATGGTAATATATATATAAGAAAATGCAAAATGAAGAAACCTTGACATTGAGGGAAAAGAAAATTTTGCCAAGAGGAAAGGACGGGTCATAGTTCATAGAAGAACAAAAAAATAAATAAATAAATAAATAAGAAAGTGCAGGCTATGCCCATTCCTATTAAAATTTTAAAATGCATAGTGGATAAAATATAAGGGGCAACATGGGGAAGCATAGTAAAGGGGTGTTGCACAGGAAAGAAGAATTTAGAATGGGTTGCACAGGAATATATAAATGGGACATTTAAGTTTCAAATAGATGATTAAGAGTGTAAAGAATGGATGTGGGTATAAAGAGGAGTGATTGATATAAGAAAACAAAATTATAGGTTGTAGATTATAGTAGACAAGTGTGTATGCAAAGATTAGACTGGAATTGAACATATGTGAGAAAAGAAGTAACGAATGTAAGAATTGTAAGTAAAATTTCATTGAAGAAATAAAATCATTTGTATTTTTGAAGAGTTGTGTAAATTTGAATCGATTTATTTGAAAAATGGAATTTTCAATTAAATCGTAAATTCTATATTGAAGTAATTTGTTAAAGGAATTGAATATGCAATAATGGTGTGTTACAATCTACCTTTTGAGTGAATTTTTAATTCAGGGAAAAGAAATTTTGAGTGTAATAGTAGAGGGAGTACCTTACATCAATTGGTATTAGAGTAGGTAGTCCTGAGAGTGGAGAGGATCCACCAAGACCTGTGGGTGTTGTGTGAAAATTGCTGACCAGGAGGAAGTTCACACTTAGAAGAAAGTGTGTGAAGTGATTGAGAAGAAGCTCGAGAGGGCTGTTGTGGGTAGAGGAGTCCTGAGTAGCAGAGAGCTTGAAGTTGCAAAGGAATTTATTTTGAGAATTATGAAATATTGCTAGAGGTGAGATTTTTGTAGGCAAGACAGGTTGGGTCGTGAGGAGACCCGTGTGGATACTATTTTGGGAGTAGTATTGGGAGAATGTGGAGGATGAAATGATTGAAGTGATGAGAAAGATGGTTCAAGGAAAAGTGGAAAAGAGTGTTTGAAAAAATGAGAGGAAAGTGGTGAAGAGGAGTGAGATGAAGAAAGAGGACAGCGGAAAAGAGTATTGTAGCCTGAGTTGGATGGAGAAAGATGAGAGAACAACCCCTATGAAAGAAGTTGCAGTGGAGACATGCCATGAGGAATACATGATGAGAGAAGAAGAAAGGACTGAGGTGAGCAACAAAGAGCTCGCAACAGATGGAAAAGGTGAATAATATTTATTCACGCTGCAACTGTTGGTGATTGAGGAATAATGGATGACAAAATCCATTGGTGAAATGAAGAGAAAAAATTTGTAGCTAATGAGGAGGTAGAACATTTTGCAGTCAAATTTGATGTTGTGAATAATAATGGTCAAAAATTTGACAAATAGATTGGTGAAGATGAAGATGATTTCTTGTTGAAAGAAGAGATGAAAATAATCAACAAGTTTTTGGAAGGAAAATTGATAGAAAAACATGAAGAGGAGTTTGAAAAAATTGTCATTGGAGGTGAGAAGATGGATGTTGCAGCAAAGAGGAAAATAATGTTGGGAAAGTGAATAAGAATGAGGTAAATTTTCATTTTGAATTTAGTTGTAATGATTCTATACCTTCTTTTGTGAGAGTAGAAGAGGATGTCAAGCAAGAAGAGTGCATGCAAATGGAAAATTTTAATTTGCATGTAGAAGTTGTACATGATGGTGTAGGAGGAACTTGGTGGAGGTGGCCAATTTGTGGTGGGTTGAATCCCACAAGAGTAGAGAGGAGAATGTATGGTATTAGGAGGAGAAGGATGTTACATGGTGGATACAAGTCCACGAGAGGAGAGAAGAATGGAGTGAAAATTTGTTAGAGGAGGAGGTTGCTTGTTCCAACTAATAGTTGGAAGAGGAGAAAGAAGAATCAATTGTAGGTAATTTAGTGATGGAGTTCACTGAGGATTGCTTGCAATCTAAAAGGGTGGTACTACCACTCAACTCCATTTTGTGAATCCATATTCACAAAAAAAATCCTACCCCGGATGTTTGGTGCAGGAGCATCCAAGGTGTAAGAGAAACCTTGCATAACCAAAAATATTGCTATTTTATTTTTGTTTATTTTTAATAAGGTCTTAGGGTTATGAAAATAAATATTTTTAATTTGTAACTTTGTAATTTTCCTTGTGGCAAAATTGTAAATGTAATTTTGGAAGAGTTATGCTTCGATAAATATTTCAAAGGAATAAATGGGGGAATATTCAATTTGGGCATCCCATTTCTAGGTGGGGACCACTTGGTATGCATGTTATTACATGTTCAATTACATGTTTTGCAGGCATTTTTATGTTGGGGCCACTTGCTTTGTATGTTGTTGCATGTTCGTATTTGGAGCCATCGTAGCCACCATAAATCAATGGAGGTGTCATAGTTGACCAAATTTGATTGGCCATGGTTAAGGTGCCCATGTCAAGGCCATGTGAGATGGGGAGATGTTTTCAGATTGAAGAAAGGATTTGAAGACTCCATTGTTGCAGATTTATATTTGCATATAAGCCCATGTTTTTGGGAGTTAGTGAGCTCCACATTTTGGAAGATAGTGAGATAGAGAAGTTTGTGTGAAGGGAGCTTGAGAGATTCAACTGAAGGAAGGTTGAAAGAGACCAAGAATAAATTTTGTTGTAGGTTTGAAGTTGTACTACTGTAGAAAGAAGATTCATGATTTCATGGTTTGATTGCAGCAATGATTTCTAATGAATATTGTTGGCTAAAGGAGCTAGAATTGGGTGAAAGAGGATAGCTTGTAGGAGACCATTCTACATTTGATCTTTGTTGTTATATGACAGATTTATTTCAGTTTTTTAATGGTTTTTCATTAGCCTATGTGGTTGCAAAATAATTTACTTCAGTTATGCTTTGTTGTTGTATCAATTCATGAGTTTTTGAATGAGAAACATGAGACCTTACTTGTATATTTTTGGTGTTGATTTAAACAAATTTTTAAGCTAAATTTTCAGATTGCTATGAGTATGTGAGTGAGGGTTGGATTTCCTTTCATCATCCATTCTCTTTCTCACAAAATTCATGCCCAAGTTTCTATTTGGCCATTTTCTATGTGGGGCTTGGATCTTACTGGTAAAATTTCTCCTCCATCTCAAGGACATAATTTATTATTACATCTACAAATTATTTCATGAAGTGGGTTGAAGTGGTTCCACTTTACTCCATGATGAATGAATTTATTTGTTTCTTTATATTGGATAATATTATTGTTACCTATATTTTCTACTAGCCCAAATAGGTGATGTTTATGTTTTACAAGTAAAAGCAAGGTACATTATTAACTTTTCTATGTCACATTCATGTGCATAAAGAAAAAGTAGAAGACTACAATACTACATTGCCTCATGCAGATGCATATAACATAACATAGGAAAAAGTGCACAGTCTTTCCAAAATGTAGTCTTTATTGATAATGATAAGTGTATAATGTCCCTCACAAGCCGAGGGACTGAGTATTTTAATGCATATAAAGAAAAAGAATGCACATAAAGAGAAGGGAGACCTTTCATTTCCTGAATGACAAATCCCAGTTGCCTTGTCTTGCATCATCTTTAGTCTCTCCCACTTGTCCTGCTTCTAGTTGTTGTTTTCCCCTACTGCTCCTGGGTTCCCTGCATCTATAAGAAGAGTGTTGTTAGAGAAATGAAGGTTCAACAATCAAAATATGTGCAAAAATCAATAAAAATATAATCTAATCTTCATAAGCATTAAAATAGATGGCATACCATAGATTTCCAAGAAAACAAAAGAGTTATCAAACACATCTATCATATGCTATGTTTATCTAATGTGTTTTCTCCTTATGCAGATATAGGACAGATCTTTGCTACTGTTTTGTTTCAGATGATTACAACATGTAGATTAAAATGTGGCTCCCACGAGGGTTGAGCCGAGCATGTTGCTCTCTTGTGTTTTAGGAGGGATGGGAAATTGAGCAACTTGATCAAATCAATGATAAACCTATTCTTGATGCATTAAATCAATATGGAATCATACCAGTTGATCAAATTTCATTATCAAATTCAAAAGATGCAACAAAATGGTGTGAGTTATCAAGAAAGATTAATCTTCATCTTTTCACAATGAATCAAACAATAGGATACTAGCATGCCAATGAAAGGGGCAGTCATTTCTTGATGTAGAGCATCTACCAAAACCAACAAACCATCAAGGGTACTTCTGACCCTAAACAAAAAACATGATAAGATCAGTTAGCAAATCACAAGATCCATCAAATTCACTTTCCATTCACAAGGATACCAAACACCAATTCACCACACCAATATTCCAAATTCTCACTAAACCTTAAACATCCTCATATAGATTGTACCACAACAAAAACCTAATTAGAAACACTGAACCAATCAATTCTTTCATTATTCACTAAATTACTCCTCATTACATCTTGTTTCAATAAGGAAAAAAGACAACAAACTACCAATCCTCACTCCTAACTTTTATCAGTCTCAAGTTCACTCCAAACAACAATATTTTGACATGATCAATACCACAAAACTCATCGTAAACCCTAGTTACCTCATTCCTCCCAATGTACACACCAAGACAATCAATTTACACCTTGAGTGCACATCACCCAAAACACCAAAACAACAAGTTTAGCCTCAAGACTTATCCCAAACCATTAAAACATCTTTAACATCATCAGTTAGATAGATTCAAACCAATATCCATCACGTACATCACTATTCCATCAGAATCTCAGTTTCTTGCATTCAAAGACCAATATTCTAGTAGTATTGCAACATTGCTCAAACGGGCATAATTTCCAACCCACTTTGAATCTTCAAAAACTAAACACACCTTTAGGAACCCATTTTAGTCTACACTAACATACTTCAAGAGAAATTACACTTATTTTGGAAAATATATGAGAACCAATGGACCGTCTGCTGATAAATGCATCAAATTAGGTCAAAATTACAAAGGAAATGTCATTCAATCACCTTCAAAACACTGAATAACTCTAAATATTTTTTAAACCAGTCTCAAAACTTTAGATTCAACCACTTTTAGGGACTGAAAGGTCCAACAAAGCACTAAACAATAAAACCCTTGATTGTAGGCTTAACAATGTTTAAAAGAGTGAGGGTTTGAAGGAAATGTATATTCCAAACCTCCAAATGCTATGCCACTACCTCAATCACCTTGAAAAAGGTATGCACCAACCAAATGAACATTCTTCTAACCTTTTCTATTGTTATTTATTCAAACCCTAGACTGTTGCATGAATTAATACATGAAAATCACTGAATTTTCCCCTGTAGCAGTAACAAACTCCATATTCTTGTCTTCCCTATTCCTATCAACACACACAATACTCAAAGTATACTAAATACAATCTAAAAAATCCATCCCACCATTCTACTAAGCCTACAATGGTGGGATGGTGAATATAATCCTCACAAGACTCTCAAAACCCTTAATTGGGTTTTCAGGCAGACCACAGAAACTTGGCCTCTAAATCTGATGGAAACCTTTCAAAACACCTTTAATTAATTACTAACACCCTACACTAAGAAAAAAAATATATATATATATATAGCTTATAGTCTGTTGTACAGTCCATGCAAGGACTAGATCAAGAGAATAAAACACTGTAAATACAAGAAACATGGAACTTTATTTAGTAAAATGTTTCAAGAATACAAAATCAGCCTCTTTCTCACCCTTTACAATACTTTATAGAGAGGTTCCCAACAATTTCTAATTTCTCTTTCAACTTCTTTTACCGACCAACAACCTTTCCTATCATATGACTCTACAACTTCCTCTTAAATTTTTGCAATTTCTTGCAATTTTACATTTTTACATCCTTTGCAACCTTTAGCATTTTTTGCAAATTGACTTGACTCACCTCCTAGTGACCTAATGGACACTCAAACACATTGGAATAGGTCTTCACATGACCTTTTACATACATTTCATGGTAGAAATTCAAAATTTTACAAAATTGTCAATTGGAAGCATAAAAGGTGCTCCTACACCATTCTTCTTGGAAATCCTACTCTGCTGGACATGTCTTTCAATCTTCTTAAGTGGATCCAAAGTCCATTTAAATAGTAATATTAGTTGTATTTCATTGTCATCATTTTCACGGAGTTGGTAAAGAAGGGAACAAGAACAAGGACATCAATCATTCAAAGATGAAATAGTTTGTCTCTTCCCAAGAAACAGACGATTTTTGTGATAATGGTGAAAACTAAAGCACAAATGCATCAAGTTCAATTATGGATAATCACATAGTTTCAATGAGGAACTATCAAGCACTTTCCAAGCACAATCAGTAAGCCATGAAGCTACAAGGGACAATCATTACATTTAAAAGAGGAGTAGAAGTTGAGGTTGAAAGGTTAAAGGAAGTGACCTCCATAAGAGTGATTCACAACTACACAACATTTGATGCAAATGAAAGCCTTCATGATTGGTACATTTGAAAATGAAGAAATGCATTGTAAGTTAAACATGCAGCCACTGAAGGATAGTTAAAATACCCTTAAAGGGATGTCATACAAACATGCAATGAGATATTCAATGAAGGTAGCGAAAAGAGATCCAAAAATTTCTATGCAAGATCAAAAGACAATATGATTTTTTGTATGTTTCTCACCATTTCATTGTCCATACAATGACCATTGAAGGAGTAGTTTTCATTCATGAATTCAAGGTCAATGCTACTGAAGTGCATATGAAGAACATAGTGCATTCATGATTTTTTTCTTGCATTCCAATGGAGCAACCATCCACATTAAGAATAGTCACAGTAATCTTAATGCATGAAGGGAATGATCATGACAGTCAACAAAGGAGTGAGCTTTTGAAAGCATTAGAAAGAGATACCAACATCATGAGAGCAGAGCCAAAAGGCTATATCAAAGAAACAGTCACTTAAATAAGCAACTATGATGATCTATTGCTTTGTTTATGTAGAAATCCTAGTTCTAACTTCATAGACAGTGCATACAAACATAGTGTTGCCAAGTGGGAGTTCAAGCAACACAAGGTGAGAAAGATAGTGTCATAAAAGCATCATATCATGGATAGATGGAAGAGCATCATGGACAAAATGCCAAAAAAGTGGAGCATAAGAATAAATCTGTACAAATTCAAAATCTAAGTGATCACTTTCAGTGGAGGCTACATGATCTAGAAAAGGAGAATGGGAAATGTGTAAGTAAAGCTAATCTATTGGAAAATGATCTGACAAATAGCCTTCAAAGAGTTAAATATTTTGAAAGAAACAATGGAAAAGATGCAATTATGATAGATGTTTTAAAAATGCAAGTCAACCAATTACAACAAGAGTTAAAATCATCTGAAAATGTACACAGTACACAACTTGCCTCTTTCCAGAATCAAGTGATGAAGCTTCAAGATCATTGAACTTGAAGCAATTAGCAACTAAGGAAGGTTTCATATGCAATAAAGAATTCAACTTTCAGGTGGATTTTTAATCACATCTTGTTGGAAGGAAACATACCCGTGGTTTTGAAAAAAATGAACATGTCATATTCAGAAAATAGATGCACCTAGAATGGGTATTGAAACCCTCAACCCATAATACATTTTTTTTATAGATGTTTCCTTTATTTCTTTTGTAGAAATAGTGAGATGAAGGCCAGAAAGCCGTGAGCAGAGTTTTAGATCATTTTATTTAAGTAAAGAATGAAACTCAAAAAATATAATGAAAAGGGCACGGGTTTTTGGAAAACCCAGAAAGGATAAGCCTTCTCTATACAAAAAATGCAAACCCTCCTCAAGAAAATAGAGGCGTACAAAATGAAATGAGAAATCTAGTGAACTTTTGCAAAGGGATAAAAACCAGTTGTGTCTTCATGGCCGCAGCCTGAAGAAGTAATTTTCTTCAAACAATGCAAAAACCCATCTTGGGTTTGTCTCAAAATGACCAATGCAGAATAGTAGAGGAGTCTTTGAGCTTGAATCAAGCTTCTATTCTTAGAAAATAAAGTAATAATGCAGAGTTTTCTTCATAAAATGGAGCACAGGTTTTGTATACCCAAAAAAGCATAAGGCACAAAATAAATTTGAAAACCCAATTTATATGCCATTGCCTATGAGTCTTTTCCTTTCACAAATGACCAAACCCGTGAGGGTTTTTTTTACAAGAAAGTTTACATACAGTGGAAAAAGGAAAATACCTGTAACAAGTATGGTCGCGGCCATGAGAAATTTTTGGAACACAAAGAAAAACTAAATGTTTCCACCATTTTTTTTCTGTGTGGAGGGAGCTCAAAATGAGCTTTAATTTGCAGAATACAAAAGAGAAAATCCATGTATACACCAGCAGAGAGCTTACTTGAGCTTGATATTGCTTGTTTTTCACTAAATATGCAAGTTTTTCACCATGAAAAACCACCATGAAGCTTCAGAAACCTCAACCATGGCGGCCAAAGGCAAGCAAATATTTCACAGATGAAAGAAAGAGAAGAATGCATTAGGAAAACTATAGAGTCTGTGGCTTGGAGATCTCAAAACTATGTGAAATGGAGTAAAAATGTCACCAAATGAACAAAAGATGACTTTCCATCAAGTTGCAGAGGGATTTCAACTCAAATCATGGAGGAATCAACTAGAAATACAATGGAGAATGCTCAAACCCTAGTTCCCCATGGCAACCGAATACATAACTCTTTTCTTCTAAAGTTGCCAAGTGAAAATGATGAGCAAAATTTGGGATAGGGGTCGGTTTTGACCTTAGGGTTTCTCAAGTTCCCTAATTCGAATTTGTTTTTTATCACATTATTTTAAAATCAAATTCCTTGGTTAATACCCTTCATGCCATTAAATCTTTTCCACATTCTGCATACCTAAGCAATGCCAATTCCTTAGTGATTTTTATGACTTTATCATATGTGCCTTAGTGAATTTTCATGTCCCCTTGAAAATTGAAACTATTTCAAGACTTAAGACTTTGTTTTCAGTCTCTCATCACTTTGCATGCAAGTCTTTCAAGACTTACGCCATTGCATTAGGCCGAACCTTGTTTTCTATTTTGCATTGGTTTTAAAATATGTGACATTTTAATTAAGTGGTATTTTATAAATCACTTAATTATGAATGTTATTTCAAATGTAAAATAATGGTGAGTTATTCTTTATAAATACCTTAAGGGAGATTTAGTCAGCTTTGATTCTCTCACAAGCATTTAAGGTGGTTGAGACAATTGTTGTCATTTTGCATTTATTTTGAAATGTAAAACATTTTGATTAAGTGATGTATTATAAGTCACTTAGTCAAAGTGTTATTCAAATGTAGAATGATGATTATTATTCCTTTGCAAATGCACCAAAAGTGTGGGTCAAACAGGTTGAATACATGTTTGAAAAAAATGATGACTCATGCCAAGCTTGTGCTAGACATGTGGGCAGTTTGGAGATTGACCAACATGTGGGAATGGTGTGTGAGTTTTATCTTTGTTTGTTTTGGAGGGAAAGGTGACCATTTAGAGGCAGTTTTGTCATGCTTTTAGTATGACTTGGGTCTTGGATTGACTTTTCTCCATTTGCATGGCATTTTGGAGGAGTTTTAGAAGGTTCTTTTTTGGCCTTTCTGCTGCATCTGACCAGGAGTTTCTAGAAAGACGTGTGGTTCAGTTGTTTGAATTTTTGCATAAGTAACTTCAAATAGAGTTGTTGAAGTTAGTTCTTTGTTTCCAACAATGTGGTAGCTTATTTTCTAGAGTTATCTTTTCAATACCAGCAGATTGTAACTCTTTTGATAGATTTGTATACCAGTGAGTACCTTGGATATCAATGATATTGAATATTTTGCCTTCTCATTTCATGTTTTATAGTGTGCATCTAGTGATTGATCAAGTTACTTGTCAAATTTAGTTTTTCCTTGTAAAATTGTCTCATGTTCAGCACCTTTTTGTAGAAAATTGTGTTGTTGCAAGTTATAAGTTGTGTTGTAAAATGAAAATGTTTTTCTAGTTGTGAAATTTTCTTTCCTTCTAGGAGCTTAGCTTTTAAACCTTCCTATAAAACACTTATGAAAGAATGCATACAGAATGAGTTGTGTAAGCTAGGATTTTTCATTGTTTTGAACTATGTGCAAGCTATTTGTAGGTCATAGTCAGTGCTTGGTGTATCACCTTTTAATGCTTTCAGTTAAGTTTCATTTTCATGTTTCTCTCTTACTCTTTCCTTAGGAAATCATTAGATTAGTAGTAGTTTAGGTGACATCAAATAGAAGCCAACCTTATTTGGAGTTCCACTTCAAGCTTAGGTGACCCACAACCTAGGAGTGTTCCCATGTTGCTCCAAATTTGTTGAGTTCTAAAACTTGGCAAGGGTGCAAATTTGAAGAGTTAATTTTTTTTGGCACACCCGGTGGGACTGTTCTAAATAGGACAGTTTAGAAAATATATGTGTTTTGCTGGTTTTGATATGCAACCAAAAATTTTCAAGCCTTTGAGAGGTTAAATCGGCATATTTGGCAATTTTGAATGTGGAAAGTAGTAGAAAAACCAATGCTACAAACAACTTATGAAAAAAATATAGAAAAGAGGAAGTTTTGTTCCTTTGGAATACTTGCAGTTGTCACCACCTAGGAGAAGAGGCAGAACAACAAAAAGAGTTGTCGTTTCATCAAGAAAAATAGTTTCAACTCCACCTACAGTGAGAGTTTCAAATCCTCCTGTGAGACAACAAACCTTGGTTCCACCAATTGCAGTTCCAAGGAATCAAGCTTTTGTTACTTTTAATTGAGGCAGCCACTTCAAATAGCCCAACATGATGATATTCCCATTGTTTCCCTTAAGATTATTCCATATTTTTCAGCCGAGGATCAAACCACACCAGTTGAGCACATCAAATATGTATCAAATATGTGTTCATTGCATCATATAACACAAGAAAATGTTGCTTTGAGGCTGCTAGCAACATCTTTTAAGGGGGAGGCACTTCAATGGTTCAGGGGTTTAGCAGTTAACTCCATTAGAACATGGGATGAACTAGGTGAAGTGTTATGCAAACATTTTGAAGATAAGTATGACAACTTGTCATTAGTGGAGCAACTTACCATTATCAAGAGAGCTCCCCATGAACGGATGATGGACTTCAACTTCCATTTCCAAAAAACATGAGATAGAATTCTAGAAACCACAAGGCCTCTAGCTAAGTATGCTTTTCTTTACTTTTTAAGAGCCTTAAATAGTGAAATTGTTGTTATGATATAGTTAATGGGTGGAAACACATTGTCATTATCTTATGACATAGTTGTAAGAGCTGAAAATAGCCTCATACATGCTAAAAGAATTTCTCTTAGGCCTACTATGCCCATATTCTCTGATATACAGCCTCCTATGACCTTTCCAACACCTCAAATTTTGCCTTTACTAGCTGTTGTTAGCCAAGAAATTGTTGTCCCAAGCCAATCTCAAGAATTACAAGAGATAAAGAACAATCAACAAAAAATTGAGAGCATCCTTTAGACTTTTGGCAATGAGCTTGTGAGTATCAAGAAGCAACAATTCCAAGGTTTTAAGCCTTACCAACCTAAAAACCAAGGTCAAAGTCAGCCATATCAAGCTAACAAGCAGCCATATCAGGGAAATTACCAAGGTGTAAGGAAAAATCTTAATCCAAGCCCTTTTTAGCCATACAATCTAGTTCCAATCAGTGCAGCTAGAGACCTTGTACCTATCCAAAATAACTTTCCAGTAGATTATGAGTGGTGCTTTCCTTGCAACCAACCCCATAACCAAGTTGCGTGTTCAAATGGGGTTATCAATCAAGCATTGATGGTACAAAATGTGTCAGGTGTGCAGAACGTGTCTAATGGTGAATCTCCACAACAACAGGATCTCCCTACAAGTTATACAACTCTCTTGAATTGGCAGGGAGAGGAATTTTGTTGAGTGAATATAGTGACAGTTCTCCAATAGTAGACAATACTCGAGCCAAGAAGAGGGCCTTTGAGATTGGAAAAAAAAAAAAGGGAAAAGGAAGCTATTGGCCCATCAAATCCTCAAGTAACACACATTTTACAAAGGAATCCATAAGGCACCAATAGTGAACAACTTGGGAACCAACCCCAATCAGCCCACTTGCAACTAGACCCTGCTATTGCAAGGACCCATCAAAAGGTAAATATTGTTGCACCCTTTAACATTATTGAATCCATGAAGAAAATGAATGTAACCATGACAATGTGGGATTCTTTATCCATCCCAGGTCAAAAGGATTTATTGCAATCTTCCTTAACTGATTTAAGTGTTTCAAGTGATGTTCCAGTAGGTCAAGTCAAAGTTGTTCTTACAAATACACCTCAAGACAACAATAAATAGCCAGGTAAATATGTCAAACCTCCCCCATTTTATGTGTCTGATAATAGGGGATCATTTGGTTCATAATTGCATGGTAGATTCAGGCGCGAGTAGTTATGTCATGCCCAAACAGATTGTTGATAGGTTAGGATTGAAATATCAGCCTCTTGAAAAGGGAGTGGTCCAAACTGATGGGACAACAATTAACACTGTAGGTGTCATTAACAGTTTAAGCCTTACTTTACATGCCTTCCCCAATTTTTCCATCTCTCAAGATAGCTTTGTCATTGATTTACCACCTCATTTTTCCTTGTCTTTGTCAAGACATTTCACTGCCAAAATAGGAGGTTACTTGTCCTTAGATTGGTCCCACATGATATTTAGGACTAGATACAGGACAAAAGTGATCATTAAATCTGAGTCACTTGCCAAAGATCACATTGAGACTTATATACCAAGTGTTTTTAATGTCAACTGTGTTGTTTTTGATGATAGTGAGCTTGTTGTTGCTCAAGAATTGCAAGTTGAAAGTGTACCAGATATACTCTTAAATGAATGAGCAGCATAAAATATCATTGATAACCCAAATGACAACAATAAAGAGATTGGTTTGGGTGTGTATATGCTACATGAACCTGATGTGGTTATCCCAAACCTCGAAAAGAAGGTGGAACATCAGTTAGAATAGCAAGATGAAGTATGGAAAATGCTCTTTGATGGCTCTAGAAGCAAGAATGGAGCTGGTGGGGGTGCAATGCTTGTATCCCCACAAGGTTACAAGTATTATTCTGCCTTTCATTTTGCATTCTCTTGTACTAATAATACTGTTGAGTATGAAGGTTTGATTCAAGGCTTGGAATGGGCAAGGAAAAGAAAGATTGGTTGCTTATAGGTATATGGTGACAGTGAGCTAATTGTAAATCAAGTAAGGGTTCTGCATGTTACAAAAAATGATGTTTTTAAGTCCTATAAACATAGAGTGTGGGACATGATAGAGGAATTTGATGCTTTTAATTTAGTTTCTATTCCTAGGGATCATAATAAGCATGCAGATAGACTAGTTGCAATAGGGGCTCAGTTTGATATACCAAATGAGATTAGGAAGGAAAAAGTGTAGCAATATGTCAAGGTAGTCATTGGGACTTCTATTCCCGACAATAACATTCACTGGAAATTTTTCAAGAGTGGTAAAAAGGTTTTGAGTTTTCTGCTACAAGAGTATGAATTTTCAATGGTAAACCAAGATAAGCTCAAGCAACAATGTGATGATCAGGTCATCTCGTTGAGGACTAAAGAGCTACCTAAGGGTCTAGTCACCTTGGAATCCATCTTTAGCATTGATGATCAGCTAAAAAAGAGTAAGACCAACATGCAAGTCAAAGAGGAACATTATGAAGAGCTTGATATATTCAAAGGTAAGTTCCTTAAAATTGGTAAAATATGTTCATAAGAAGATAGGCAAGCTTTTATTGCTCTTTGTCAAGAATTTCAAGATGTATTTGCATGGGAATATTCAGATTTAAAGGGTTTTCATCCCCAAATTTCCCAACATACCATAGAATTATAGCCAAATGCAAAACCTGTTAGGAAAAAGAAGAGGCCTTTAAACCCCAAACTTGAGCCTCTTATGATAAAAGAATTGAACAAGGTAGTTGAGGGAGGCATCATTTTCCCAATCAAACATACCTCATGGGTCTCTAACCTTGTCCCGGTTAGAAAGAAAAATGGAGAGATTAGGTTTTATGTATACTTTAGAAACCTCAATAGAGCCTCATTAAAGGATCATTATTGGTTGCCATCTATGAAGCAGATTTTGTAAGTGGTAGCTGGTTCAGAAAGATTCTCATTACTTAATGGTTATTCAGGCTATAACCAAGTCTTAGTTAAAGAAGAAGACCAACATATGACTACTTTTACCATGAAATGGGGCACCATGTCCTATAAAAGGATGCCATTTGGCTTGTCCAATGCTGGTGCCACTTTTCAAAGGGCCATGGACATCCAACATTTCAAGGTCTAATTTATAAACTTGTGCTCATTTACCTGGATGATATAACAGTGATTTCTAAGAATGCAGATGAGCATCTTTCACATTTGAAGCAAGTATTTGAGAGGTTAAGGGAGTTTGGTATATCCCTTTTTGGAATAGTGTACCTCAATCTCACAGGCTGAAACCTGTGAAAGAGCCAAGTCGGTGTGACACCCTTATTGTTTGGCTGACTAGCAGTTGTGCAACCTTGTGGAATGTTCAGGTCACCGAGACCTTGTTACTGTCATGCCAAATGAAGCTATCAATGTGACTTGTGGTGTTCGGTGTAACCCTCTGCCGAGTGGGTTGGTCTAGCTGATGGTTTGATTCCTAGCGGATGTTGGGGATACTCATGACGAGTGATGTTATCAAGGAGACTCTTTGCCGAAAGGTTTTCTTTCAGTATGAAATCTTAGCGATGTGAGATGTCTTGCTGACAGTGTTACACTTAGAGTCATCAGGGAGAGACTTGAACACTCGATAAGAGCTCTTGGCGATGGGTGTTTGTCTCGCCGATGCTTTGGCTGTTGTCGATATAACTCATGGCAAAAGGTGGTCTCAAGGTAACATGGAAGCCTCGATAAGAACTCTTGCCGATAGTTGGTTCTCTCGCCGATGGCTATGAACATCGATGTGACCTCTTGGTGAAAGCGGTAAGTCTCACCAACGGTAAGACATTTCGGTGTAGCATGAAGGCTTTAGTATTATTTCTTGGCAAATAGCGATATTCTCGCCAATGGGAATGCTGGTGTCTATGTGACCTCTTGAACATTGGTATGACCTCTCACCGAATAGTGATTGTCTTGGCGAATAGCTCTACATGTGATGGATATCGGTATGATGTCTTGGCGACAAGGGGAAGTCTGAGTGATAGTTTGTGAACTTCGTATAACATCTTGCTGATAGTGAGGACTCTTGGCGATAACTACAATCGAGTCTTGTGGCATTGGGGAGACACGGTTAGTGTCTCACTGACATGTGAACACAGGTTGAACATTGTTGACCGATTGGAAGACTATCCTACATGGTGTGTCTTTGACCAATCAGAGAAGCCGAATGGGAAACATTGGAAGTTATACTGTTGTGTTTGTTTAGTGAGGAAGTTCAACAGACTAGGGACAACATGGATATACTCAGAGATTGATGATGATGTTAGGTTGGATGATCAGTGGGATGAACAGTTCGATGTGTGATCAGTGTGAATTCAATTATGAGAGCATTGTAATTTGAATGTTCTGTACAAGGTTGATCAAGGATTTATGCTATTGTAAATAGAGTGAAGCTCATACTTTGTATGTAATTCATTACTGTAATACAAAGAGGTTTTTCTTGGTGTGGTGGGTTTTTCTCCTGTAAGGGTTTTCCCACGCAAATTTGGTGTTCATCTGTGTATGTTATATTCTCTGTTTGTGTTATTTCTTAGAAGTGTATCTTAATTGGACTATAATTGAAAATTTAAAGTCACCTCTGCATTCTTCCTTGAGGTTTTGATGTTAGGAGAGTTAGTTCTACACCTTAGCTTTCCTTACAAGTGGTATTAGAGCTTGGCCAGTTGTGTTATCCTTGTGGGTACTTTGGTTTTTTGTGTCAATTCTGTTTAGTGGGAGTCTTGTAGAATTTTGGTAATTCGAATTATAGGTTAAGATGGAAAGCACGTCAGGAAAGATTGAAATTGAGAAATTCAATGGCAACAATTTTGAGTTGTGGAAACTTAAAATGGAAGATTTGTTGGTTGATCGTGATCTTTGGATTGCTATGTCTGGAACAAAGCCTATAGGCATGAAGCAAGAGGATTGGGACCTTGCAGATAGAAAATCAAAGGGGTTGATAAGGCTCTGTTTAGCAGACTCTGTTCTTCTGAATGTTCATGAAGAAAATACTGCATCTTCCTTGTGGAAAAGGCTGGCAGCTATTTATTAGGGCAAGTCGTTGGTGAATAAATTGTTCTTGAGGAAGAAGTTGTACACTTTGAGAATGTAGGGGGGAGGGTCTATTGCTGATCACTTGAACACATTCAACATCCCGATTGCACAGTTAGCATCTGTGGGTGTGAAGATTGATGAACAAGATCGTTGTATGCTATTATTATGTTCTTTGCCAGATTCTTGGGATCACCTAGTGATGGCTATTGGGAGTACGAAATCCACTTTTAAGATGGAAGATGTTGCTTCTCTTTGTTATCAAAAGATGAGAAGGAAATCTTCTGAGATGGTGAAGGAGGCTCTTGCTATTAGAGGCAGATTGAAAGAAAAAGGAAAGAAGAAGGACAAGAAGTCCAAATCCAAATCAGAGGGGAGATCAAAGTCTCCTAGCAAGAAGTCCAAGGTGAAGTGCTAGAATTGTGGGCAACCTGGTCATGTCCGAAAGGATTGTAAAGAGGAGAAAAAAGAAGAAGAAGTATTCTTCTGACAATGATTCTTCTCATAGTGATGTAGATGCTTTCATTGCAGCCTTGGCTACATAGGCATCAGATGATATCTGGATGATTGATTCTAGAGCATCTTTCCACATGACATCTCATAGAGACTGGTTCACAAGTATGAAAAATACAATGGTGGAAAGGTGTATTTGGCAAGTGATTCATCTTTGGAAATTTTGGCCGTGGAAGAGTCAAATTCAATTCCCTGATGGAAGAGTGAAGGGAATCAATTATGTAATGCATATACTAGGTATGGCTCAAAATCTACTTTTTGTTAGTAAGCTAAATGATATTGGAGTGCAAGTCATGTTCTCTGGAAATGGCTGCAAAATGACTAGAGGCTCAATGGTGCTAGAAAGGGGTGCTCATATTGGTACCTTGTATAAGCTAGATGCACATGTTGTGTAATGCAATAGTGTCTTTGTAAAGTCACAGAAAGCTACTCATGGAGAAAAGATGGTAAAAGTTCCTGATAGTGTAAACTCTATGGAAGTTAAACTAGTAGAAAAGACTATGCTCTGGCATCATAAGCTAGGCCACATTGTAGAGAAAGGTTTAAAAACCTTGAAGAATAAAAACCTGGTTGAGGGGCTTGATGATTGTAACCTCGAATTCAAATTTTGTGATTATTGTATATATGGTAAACAACACTGTGTTTCATTTTATTCCATTCCTTACAAATCTTCTGGTTTGCTTGATTATATACATTATGATGTTTTTGGTCTAGTGAATGTTCCTTCTTTGTCTAAGTCAAGGTACTATGTATCATTCATTGATGATTATTCAAGAAGAGCATTTGTTTATTTTTTGAAAAGTAAATCAGAAGTGTTTAGTCAGTTTAAGGAATTTAAAAACCTTGTAGAAAATTAGACTGGAAGGAAAATAAAATGTTTAAGGATTGATAATGGCAGTGAGTTTTGTTCTAATGATTTTGAAAGGTACTGTAAAGATCATGGGATTAAAAGACATAAAACTACACCTTACACTCCGCAACAAAATGGAGTTGCAAAAAGGTTCAACAAGACAATGATGGAAAGAGTACGAAGTATGCTAAGCAGTGTTGGCTTGGAGGAGAAGTTCTGGGCTGAGGTAGTTGCTACAACATGTTACTTGATAAACCATTCTCCTAATTTTTCTCTTGTTGAGAAAACACCTTTGGAAGCATGGTCTGAAAAGAAGCCCTCTCTGAGACACATTTGTTTTTGGCTGTGAGGCATATGCACATGTGTCGTATGAGAAAAGATCTAAATTGGAGAAAAGGGCTACCAAATGTATTTTTATTGGTTATAGTGCTGGCATAAAAGGATACAAGCTTTGGAATCCTGATACAGAGAAGGTTCTATACAACAGAAGTGTTATCTTTCGTGAGCTGAAGCCTTGTACCTTGAATCTACAGGCAGAGAAAAATCAGAAAACAAAAAGGATGTAGTTGAAATTCTTCCGACACCAGATAAATAGGAATCAAAATTCAAAATGTACCTAAAACTAAGGAGAGCTCAAGTAGTTCTGAGAGTTTTGAAGAAGAAGAACAACCTCAGCCTCAGCAAGTGAGGAGGTCAACTCGTGAAAGAAAGTAACCTAATAGGTATGGGTTTTCTTTGATAGATTCTACTTGTGCCTATGCTTTAATTTCTAACACTGATTTTGAAGAAGAGACTTATATGTCCCAACCTAAGCACTTTGTGGAGAAAGGTAAAGAAAAATTGGTTTGCAAGTTGAAAAAATCTCTATATGGATTAAAGCAGTCTCCTAGAATGTGGTACAAGAAGTTTGACACTTTTTTTTTGTCATTGGGATTTGTAAGATCAAAATCTAATCATTGTGTGTATTACGAAGCTGAAGGTGATCAAGTTCTTATTATTGCTCTCTATGTTGATGATATTTTGTTCATAGGAAATAGTAAGTTAATGATTTCTGATCTTAAGTCTCAGTTGTCTACAAAGTTTGAAATGAAAGATCTTGGTGTAGCAAGGTATATTCTGGGAATGGAAATAACCAGGGACAGGAATAGTAGAAAAATTTGGCTCAGTTAGAGTAAGTATATCAAGACTGTTCTAGAGAGATTTTGTATGGCTGATTGCAAGCAGTTAGTTGTTCTTGTTATGCCTTGCATAACCACCCCATTTTATTTTGGAACAAAATGGGTCCCCCTTTCTCTTTCTGGTTTCTTTAGCTTTTGGTTACTTGCTTTCCTCTTGGGGGTGGTTTTGTTTTCTGCCTGAGCTTGTCTTTTGTTCTGTCTGATTTAATTTTGGTCCTGTCCCAGCTTGAGTTGATTTTCTTCTTGCTAGGAATTCAATGAAATAATTATAAGCAATGGTGGATTTATTATAATATGTCTTATTTGATTTGGAGTGTTAATGTAGGCCTTTCTTTTGCAGGGTTAAATTACATGCATGGTGATATTTTCCAAGGGAGCTTAGTTGGAATGCTTTCCCCAGTTCAGTTGGTCATAATTTTCCTTGAAGAAGAAAGTCAGCAAGACCTTGTGGATGTCTTTCTAACTACCAATGAATTATGTCGATAAGCTTCTATGTTGCCTATCGGCAAGACCTCAGGGAGGTCATGGTGATCTGAGTTCACATATAGATTCCCATCGACATAACAATCTCCTTCGAAGAAAGGTCTCAGCGAATTCATAAAGTCTCACCGACCAGTGGCTGGGGGATCCATACATCGGCGGGAGATTTTCTCTTCGCCATGAAGTCTCAGCGAATTCATGAAGTCTCACCGACTACCACAGGGTGAGCAGACACTTTGGCAGGAGTTATCTTCTTTGGTGTGTGGTCTTGCTGAGCACCTTACCTCTTGCCGACCACCGATAAGGATATACATCTCAGTGAGAGACTTTTCTTTAGAGAAAAGTCTCAAAGAATGCATCGGGTCTCGCCGACAAAGCAAAATAGGATTTCTTCAGCAAAAGGGTCTCGGTGAAGGGAGTTTGTCTCACCAAAAAGGTAGGCGGAGCCCAGGTAAAGTTTGCGGTTAGCGAAAGGAAGCCTTAGTTGGTGTAAAGTCTCACTGACCGAAGGAGGTCTCAGCGACACGAAGGAAGCTCGCTAAGAGAAAAGTGAGCTCGGCAAGATGTCTCACCAACGGGGTGAACTCTTACTGAAGTAGAGTGGTATCGGCAAAACGGAGTGGCTTCGGCAAGAGGTCTCGCCGATAGAGATGTCTCAGCGAAAGGAAACAAGTTCAACGAAAGGTCTTGCCGATACAGAATGGGCTCGGGGAGAAAACAAAAAGGTCACTATGATGTCTCCCCGACCTTGGGATGTCTTCCCGACCAGTGAAAAACTCGACGAAAGAGAGGACCTCCGTGTGAGGTCTGGGAAAAAAAAAGAAGTCTCACCAACATGAAGGAGCCCGCCGAAGAGTAAGCGGCATCGGCCTAGCAATTTGAGCTCACTAAGAAGTCTCGGCGACACGGGAATGTCTTCGCAACATAATCAAGTGAGCTTGGGGAGAAAAAGGACAGATCGACAAGAGGTCTTTCCAAGAGTAGTGAGGTCTCCCGACATGAGAATGGGCCTGCCAGAGATAAAGAAGACTTCGCCATGAGGTCACGACGACAAGCGATAGTCTCCCCGACATGAAAGATGAACTCGCCAACGGATCCTGAGGTTCACTATGATGTCCCATCGACTAGCGACTATCTTGCTGATGGTTTTCACGAGCTTGGTATAACTTTTGTAGCTCACTGAAAGGTCTCACCAACTGCCACATGTTGTGCCGATAACTGTTAAGAGGAAAATCGCATCGGGGAGACACTATTAGTGTCTCACTGACATGTGATTCAACGTGGACCACTTTTGACTGCCTGATAATCTACCATGGTGTAGGTCTGACCAATCCCACGAGGGAAGACCAATAGAATGCAAGTGAAATGGATTCCTTCTGAGATCCAAAGGTGATGGATCGACTCAAGCGAAATGTTCAAATCTATAGGGAGGCCCGATGATGCTTCTGGAGGATGGTCAACAAGCACAAAATTCTAAAACATGAATGAGAACATGAAGAATGGTGAAGAAACTATGAGTCACAGGGACAACTGTAGTGATCACTAGCAGAGGCAGACCAGTATTAATGGTGATATTTTGGAGCATTCAAGGAAACTCTGTGAAGGAGTTCAAAGATGGACACAGAGATAGAAGAGTTAATGCTACAGCCGCAAAATATCTACAAATCATTCCCAGAACAAGCCGTCATCAACATGGATAGCAGGGTTTCACATTAAATACAGTTTTGACTCTTCTCAGAAAGATCTGAGATCCGACTCTCCTGGAAGCAGATATTTTGTAAACCCTAATGCAGGGGGACAACACATTCTTTTGGTACATTCTGTATATAAGGCATTCTAGCCTCTTTGTAAAAGGTTAGAACTTTTAAGAGACAGTTAGGATTAGAACTAAAAGGAAGGGTTAAAAGTTAAGAGCAGTGATAGAGTAGGAATTTTCAAAAGTAGGAGATAGAGTTGCATCTTGATTCTTAGTAATGATAGCTTCTTTTGTCTTCTTGTCTAGGACTAAAGTTCAGTATTGGCTATAATGTATTTTCCAAGTCCTCTTAGTGTAGTTGGAAACAATCTGGAATCACAGATTCTCTGTACACTGGTGATTGTGCCAACCTTGTAAATATTGCTTATCTGTTTCTCTAACAGTAGAAGCAATCAGAGTTTAATGTACTTGATATTGTGTTGATGAATGTTATTTGTCTTAAGTTGATCATTTGATTTGTGAAGTCTTCAAGGAGTGAAATGTTATTTTGTGTTTTGTTTAAATAGTAACTTAAAATCTGTTATTTGAATTAGCACTGTGAATGAAAGAGGTTGTGTGTCAATCACAAGTTTACTTTTTTTTGCAGTTTTAGTTAACAAATTCCTTGAAGCTAACAAATTTGGTTAAAATTGGATGAATTATTGTTCTTTTCTGTCCCAAAACCCTAATCTATCTTTTGTTGTTTCTTTAAAAACCCTAGTTAAATTAGGTTTTATTTCATGTTTGATCTTGGAATAATCCAAAAGCTCAACACCAGTAGGCCCCTTGAACATTACTGTTACATTGACCAATTGAGCAACATTAGCACAGTTGAGAACTAACTTCAAAGACCTTGGGAGTTGATATATCCATGTGATCATCTTTCTCTTTTAAGAGAAACAGAGTAGCAATATTTTGTTTGCATGTTGTGCCAAAACAAATGTCAATAGAAATTGGCGCTAGAGGGAGGGCCTAGAAGGGAAAACAAGATAAAACTGGGTTTTACTCCCTAGAAAGGTCCCACAGAGTCCTTCGATTAGCTAAAAATCCATCACCTTTCATAGAACTCAAGACCCCAACAAGACACAAGAGTCATAAAACTGGGGCCACCAACATACCACCCATATCAGCTCCACTCACTCCACCAGGATTTTCACCAATACCCCAGTGGATACCTATTAATCCATCACCACATCCATATCAATTGTCATCACAGCTGGTTCAACCCATACAATAGCTAGCTCAACCACCACTACCGCTACCAATGGCATTCTTTCAGAATAATCCCTCTCCATTAGGGACTATTCCTGGAGGTTTTCATGATATGCCTAAGAACCCTGAGAAAATTTTCCCCAAGTACATCCATGGTGAATCAAGGAGTGTTGAAGAACACATACAAGCTTTCAAGGATGCTTGTACTAGAGCTCAGATAGCTCACCATGATGTGGTCAGTAGGTTATTCCCTTACTCCTTAGGGGACATGGCGTACATTTGGTACCTTAATCTTCCTCAAGGTTCCATTTTTACCTAGACACATTTGGAAAACACTTTCATCAACCAATTCAGGGTTTATGTGGACCCAACTCTTTTATATCATCAATTTGCTACCATCAGGAAAGAACCAGGTGAATTCTTTCCTTTATTCAATACCAGGTTCCAACGAATGTATAGGAGATTGCAAGATCCCTATCTAGTCACTGAGAATAGTGCCATCCAAGCTTACTTTAGAGTTATAGACCCCTTTCTTGGCTTGTTCTTGCAAAGGACTTATCAACCAGCTAATATTGATTCTCTATCCAAAGTTTATCATCTAGCTATCAAGTTGCAGCAACAAATCAGTTCTCAACAAGGAGGCCTAGGAGGAGGTTTCCCTTCAATAGGATATTAGATGCATAGCCCAACTCCTCTATTCAATACTGTCCCAAGAATATCTCCTTCCCACTATGGACCTATATCTGAATTGCAAACTCAGCCTCCTGTTCCATTCTTTGATACTAGAACTCCTGATCTCTTTCAACAATCACAGTTTCCTCAAAGTTCCCATGGTCATCATAACCAAATTGGAACACCAAATCATGGTGGTCAGCCACCTGTTGCTAAGAATGTGGAAAGTGAGAAGATAGTCTAGCTTACAAATGAGGTAAAAACTTTGAAGAAAACATTGTCCCAAGTCACCAATGACATGGCTCAACTTTGATTGAACCCCTCCCAAAACAATCAGGATAGCTATCAAAATCATAACAATTACATCCAAAGGGGTTATCAAGGCCAGAACTCCTCTAATCAAGGGTACCAAAACCAAAACAAAGGGTATAACCAAAGGCCAAATAACAACAGACAATGAAATATAGGGCCCAATAATGGGGGAGTTTCTCATAACTATCAAGTAAATGAGGAAAGAACACATACTGCAAATGTAGCCGACCTCAACTTCATGACCAATTGGTCTAGGTTGCATGACACTATGACCCATTCTGAGCTAAACTGCCCTCAAATGGAGAAAGTTGTCAAGATGGCACACAAAGATGCCCACACATTCCAGGGGAATTCAAACAAAGGAGGTGACTCACTAGATACTGCAATGGCTTATGATCTCTTTGAAGAAGAGCCCTCATTCCCAATGCAAAGTGAGAATGAACTAGAGGAAGACACATATGATTCCCAAGCCTTTCAGGCCAAAGGAGGACACTTCCTGAGAAATCAGAATAAGGGTCCATTCACTACATCAACACCCCCTAATCACATGGTGCCTCCAAATCAAGGTGTTGATAATAATCCTCCTCCACCAAAAGGCCCACCTGACTTCCATAATAAGGGTAATTCCTCTGCCATTTTCAAAAGTAATTCAAGTTATAATATAGAATTTGATGTCATTTTTGAGATGCAGAGACATAAAAATTCTTTGTCATTCTTTGACATCTTGAAGTGGTGCCCTGCTCAAAGGGAAATAGTCCTGAAATCTTTAGAACTAGCTAACAAATCAAAAGGAAAAAGCAAGGTTGCACCTATTGCAAACATGAATGCAGCCTTGTATAGAAATAAGGTAGGTACCCCACCATTTCTCCTGAGTTTAAGAATTTGTGGGAAGAATCTACATAACTATTTGTTGGATTCAAGGGCTTCAGGCAATGTCATGCCATATTCTATATTTAAGAAATTGGGGTTGGACCCTATCCAAACTAACAAGAAGGTCATCCAACTTGACAAAACAGAAGTTAACATAGTTGGGGAGTTGAAAAACTTACATGTCCAAGTAGGATCAGACCCTAGGATTCAAACCAATAGAGATGTCCAAGTGGCAGACATCCTAGAGACTTATGGTATGTTATTGAGCAGAGATTTGATGAAAAGTCTAGGGGGATATCTTTCCCTTGACTTTTCACATATGTGGCTACCATGGAGAGGGGTCTCAACTCATATTAGGATTGAAAGTGAGCCCCGCCTCAAGCATATCATCATGGAATATGATTTCCCCAATGAGGTAGCCTACTTTGAAACTGGGATAGGTGTTTATAAAAGAGAAGAAGCTTTAACCTTTTCTATTCTTGATCCTAAAGAACTGCCCATACAAAAGCTCCCTAATCTTATGATTGATGAAAATCAGTAGGCATTAGTCAGAAAACTGCAACAAGATCAGTTGTTCTTGGAAGAAAGTGTAGATCTGCAAAGTCTCCTACTCCCTAATTGGTGCAGGGTACACTACCAAAGTCATTCTGAATTGACTTGTCCACCTTGCATTGACGTTTTAAATCATGTTTCCCAAACCGAGGAAGCTAGCACAAGTCGCCCTAAGACCATTGCAGACCACTTCTCATTTGAAGCTAAAGAAGCAACAATGCTAACCAGGGGTAGGATACTTCCAAAAGAGATTCCTTCCCAAATTGAACTGACCTCAGTCACATGTCTTAACCAGCATACTCATGTGGAACAACCCCAAGGCTTGCTCGACATTCCTGCACTCACAAGTATTCTAGAACCTAAGGAGTTAACCAAAAGCACAAGGGACTGTCTAAAGGATAGCTAGAGGTTAGATGATATAACTAAGCAAGGATTAGAAATTACACCTGAGGAACTTGTTCAACACCTCCCCTTCACATTTGATGCAAAAGATCAAACAACCTTACCTGTGGCTCATTCTACCCAAATGCCCACAATAACTCCCAAAGGACCAACTCCAACTCATGATCAACTGTGGACCCTCATGTTTGATGGATCCAAATCTAAGACAAGCTATGGTGTTGGGATTGAACTAACCAGCCCAAAAGGGAAAACCTTCTTTGCTTCTTATAGGCTACAATTTGGATGCACTAACAATATAGCAGAATATGAAGCTCTGGCACAGAGACTGATGTTTGCACATAAGAAGGTCATAGCCTTGATGGTCAACGGAGATTTAGAAATTGTTATCAAGCGGGTATGCAGCTAGTACACCTGTCACAATAAAAGGCTGGCAGCATATAGAAACAGGGTATGGAATTTAATCGAAGACTTTGATGCCTTTGAGATTACCTTAATCCCTAGAGAAGAAAATCAAATAGCTGTTCACTGGCTATTGCTGCAAGTACCCTAGAACCTATGCAAGGCTCCAAGCTCAAGAAATTCTCAGTGGAACTAATTTCCACCCCTGCAGTTCCTGACATCACAAAATTTCAAGTGTTTGATGATGATCAACATATTCTGGATTTCTTGGTAAGCTCAGATGTTTTTGAGGGGAAAATTATTGATGAGTTCAATAGAGATCAAGGGGATTGGAGCCCTGAGGAATGTGATACAAAAGAAGTTCTTAACTTAAAGAATAATAACATTCCCAATGGAATGGTTGCCTTGGAGAGATTTTTTGACTCAGATCCAAGGGCTCGAGAGAAAATATCACCTGAAGATAAAGGAGGTGAATACAAAATAGTTAACTTAGCTGATTTTGGTCTTGAAAGGAATGTCTACATAGGGAAAGCCTTCCCTAAAGCAATCAAAAAACACATATTGGCAGCACATAAGAAAAATATTTCTGCAATTGCTTGGGGATATGAAGACTTGAAGACATTTGATGCCTCTGTTATGACTCACACTATTCCCTTGAAGCCCGAAGCTTAACCCTTCTGATAGAAGCAATGCCCTATCAATGCCCTGATTGAACCATTGATTTATAAACAAGTTCAGAAATTACTCCCGGCAAGGATAATTTTCCCGGTATGCCATTCAACCTGGGTGGCTAACTTAGTACCAGTTCGTAAGAAAAACAGGGAGATCAGGCTATGTGTCGACTTCAGAAATTTGAATAGAGCCTCAGAAAAGGATAATTACCCACTCCCTTCTTTGGATGAAGTTCTACAGACTGTCAATGGATCTCAAATGATATCATTCCTGGATGGTTACTTTGGATATAATCAGGTAATGGTTGACTGTGAAGACAGAATGAAGACCGCCTTCACTACAAAGTGGGGAACATTCACGAATAGGAAGATGTCATTTGGTCTAATAAACACAGAGGAAAATTTCTAGCGTACCATGGACATAGCTTTCAAGGATCTAATTGGTAAGTGCATTATCATTTACATGGACGACCTGACAGTGTTCTCCAAGGACCGACTGAACCATGCTGTTGATTTAGCCAAAGTTCTTTAGAGGTGTATCCAGTATGGAGTCTCACTGAATCCCAACAAGTGCATGTTTGGAGTTTCTGACAGAAGGCTCTTGGGACACGTAATTTCTGAAAGAGGGATTTCAATTGACCCAGATCGAGTCGAGTCCATCCTGAAAATCACCTGGCCTGGAAGCAAGAAAGAAATGAGGTCTTTCTTTGGGAAGATAAATTTCATGAGAAAATTTATCATAGGATTTGTAGAGATCATGAAACCACTAAATGAGATAATCAGGAAAGACGCCAAGATAGAGTGGACTGAAGAAGCAAAGGCTGCATTTGTGCAAGTCAAGTGATCCATTTCAGAAGCACCCGTGCTCACCAATCCTGACTATCTGAGACTATTTTACATCTACTCTTTTTCCTATTATCATTCCTATGCAGCTGTACTAACCCAACGAAGTGAAGAGGAAGAGGAGAAGCCGATTGCATTCATGAGTTGTCCATTCAAAAATGTGGAAATCAAATACCCGCCTGTCAAGAAGTAAGCTTTCACGCTAGTTCGGGCTATTAAGAAGTTCTGGCATTACATTCTCTGAAGCCAAGTCATCGCTATAGTTCCTGATGCAGTTGTGAAGTCCCTACTCATGCAGAGCGAGCTGGGAGAAAGGAGAGGCAAATGGATGGCCATCCTACAAGAATTCGATCTAGAGATACACCCTATGAAATTAGTCAGGGGTATAGGCTTGTCCAAGTCCATGGCGAATGCTGGCAATAACATCATCTACCAGCAATACACGACCCAGTCTTTCTCTAACAACCCTTGGTATGCTGATACCATTTGCTTTATGTTCAACAATCGATGTCCAAAAGGAATGAATGCCACTCAAAGGAGATCCCTAAGACTAAAGAGTTCTTAGTACATGCTCAAAGGAGGGTTGCTATACAGGAGGAATTTCAAAGGAGTATACCTAAGATGCCTTGATCATCAAGAGGCTAAACATGTGATTTCTGAGTTTCATGGGAAACATGGCACAAGTCATGGGTCTCCAGATTCTTTGGCACACCAAATCCTCCAATCTAGTTATTACTGGCCCTATGTATTCAAAGATGCCCATCAGCATGTGAGGTCATGTCACGTCTGTCATATTTCTACACCAAGGGAACGCCATTTAGCCATGCCTTTGTAGCCCATCTACGAAGTAAGGCCATTTGCCTAGTGGGAGCTGGATTTTATTGGGGTGATTAACCTGAATTCTTCTGCAGGACACAAGTTTATCTTGACTGCTACTAACTACTGCACGAGGTGGACATAAGCTATACCCTGCAAGAATAGCACCACAAAGGTAGTGATCAAGTTCCTCACCGAGTGCATCACTACAAGATTTGGGGTACCCTTCGCTCTGGTATGTGAAAATGGCTTTGCCTTTTCTTCTGCTGAGTTTATTTCCTGGGCATATGATCACAAAATTGTTTTGAAATATTCTTCAAATTATTACCCACAAGGCAATGGAGTTGCAGAGTCAACCAATAAGAATCTCTTAGAGGTAATTAAGAAATTGTTAGAGCATAACCCTAGAGACTGGCATACCCAGCTGAGATTCACGTTATGGACATATAGGACTAGGATTAAGGCTGCTTTAAACACCTCACCATTTAAGTTGGTATATGGCCAAGAGCCTATCTTTCCTATCCACTTGCAAATACCTATCCTTGAGTTCATGCAAAAATTATACTCTAGTGACAATAGGATAGAAGTCAGATTAACTGCTCTGTTGAAATTAGAGGAAGAGAGAGATGCCACCTTGCAACAATTCTTTAAGCACCAGGCTATTGTCAAACGTTGGTTTGACAAAAGAGCCAAAATCAAGGCTTTTACAATATCTGACCTGGTATTGTTGTGGGATAAGGCTAGTGAAAAGAAGGGCAGCCACCAGAAATTTGACAAACTCTAGCTAGGTCCTTATCAGATTGTTGAGATCCTGGGGGAAAATGCTTTCAGACTAAGTAGCTTAACTGGAGAACCTGTTCCATTGCCTGTCAATGGGCAGTTTCTTGAGCACTATTTTGAGTCATAAAGCTTGTTAATTTATGTTTTGCATGTAAATAATTTATTTGTCTCTTATTTGTAAATAATTTGTATTTATGTAAATAGTTTATGTGTTTCTGCTTGTAAATAATCTGTTGCTCTTTGTGTAAGTAGTTCGCTCTTTGTTTGTAAATAGTTTGCTAACTGTTTGTTTGTCTTTCCTTTTTTTCTTTCTGTTTCCCTTGTTCTGGGTTTTTTTTTTGTTTTGTTCCTTAAGGTTGATCTTTCCTTCCCATTTGGAACTATGGATTGTTATCTAAAGTATGTTATGGTCACAAAGAGAAAAATGGTTTAGGTATTTTCAGGCTTTCTGATTGGATGATTTTGTCCTAAACTCTTTGTTTCATGTCCATTGTCAATAAAGGTTGTGGAAGGTTCTGAAAATAAGGTTCCAAGTAAGTAACTTTCGTTAGCTCCTCTGAATCTGCCACAAATCATTAAGATCATCTCCTTTGTATCGGTATATTCATCCTAGGGTGATAGTGTTGTAAGATTTGAGTGAAAAATCTGATCTCCCAAGTGCTGTTATGAGGTCCATGGTAGTTTTCAACCCAGATCAGATGTTAAACATCTGACATATTGAAAAAGAACTAAATGAAATATCTAAAACACTATGAGAAAACAAAAAAAAAAGAGAAAGGAAAAGAATTATCTAAAGAGAAAAAGGGATTCAATATGAATGGGTGATTCCAGTATCTCTACCGGGGCTATGGACGCCTGACTGTCAGTAGAGCAATGCTATGAGGAAACTAGAGTTATCTCCGTCAGGGCTATGGACACCTGACTGGCAGCAGAGCAATGCCCAAGATATCATTGCACAACAACCAAAGGGAATCAACCTATGTAGCTCAAATCTTGCACATTGTTGTCTCAAAGATGAAGAAAACTTTATGAAAGGATGATGCACTATCAAGCACACACATAGATTCAGGGGTAGCTAGTGTTGATTTACATTTGAGATTCTAGCTCAACCTTGCTTGTTATAACTGACCCAACTGGAGTTCTGATATTCATGAACCAAGAGTTCTAGGTAGTTGAATCCTTCAGCTTCTTGAAAATGGTTAAACCATTTTCCCAGCTGAGTTGCCTTTTGTTATGCCTTCCATAACCACCCCATTTTATTCTGGAACAAAATGGGTCCCCCTTTCTCTTTCTGGTTTCTTTTGCTTTTGGTTACTTGCTTTCCTCTTAGGGGTGCTTATGTTTTCTGTCCAAGCTTGTCTTCTATTCTGTCTGATTTAATTCTGGTCCTATCCTAGCTTGAGTTGATTTTCTTCTTGCTAGGAATTCAATGAAATAATTATAAGCAATGGTGGATTTATTATAATTTGTCTTATTTTATTTTGAGTGCTAATGCAGGCCTTTATCTTGCAAGGTTAAATTACACGCATGGTGATATTTTCCAAGGGAGCTTAGTTGGAATGCTTTCCCCAATTCAGTTGGTCATAATTTTCCTTGAAGAAGAAAGTCGATAAGGCCTTGTGGATGTCTTGTCGACTACCAATGCATTCTGTCAATAAGTGTATGTGTTGCCTATCGGAAAGACCTTAGAGAGGTCACAACGATCTGAGTTCACATATAGATTCCCATCGGCATAACAATATCCTTTAGAGAAAGGTCTCAATGAATTCATAAAGTCTCACCGAACGGCGGCTGAGGGATCCATACATCGACGGGAGATTTTCTCTTCCCCATGAAGTATCGGCAAATTCATGAAGTCTCACTGACTACCGTGGGGCGAGTAGACACTTTGGTGGGAGTTATCTTCTTCGGTGTGTGGTCTTTCCAAGTGCCTTACCTCTTGCCGACCACTGATAAGGACATACATCTCAGTGAGATACTTTTCTTCAGAGAAAAGTCTCAGAGAATGCATCAGGTCTCACCGACAAAGAAAAATAGGATGTCTTTGGAAAAGGGGTCTCGGCGAAGGGAGTTTGTCTTGCCGAAAAGGTAGGAGGGTCCCGGGGAAAGTTTGCGCTCAGCGAAAGGAAGCCTCGATCAGTGTAAAGTCTCACCAAGCGAAGGAGGTCTCAGCGACACGAAGGAAGCTCGCTAAGAGAAAAGTGAGCTCGGCAAGATTTCTCATCAACGACATGAACTCTTGTCAAAGTAGAGCGGTATCGGAAAAATGAAGTGGCTTCGGCAAGAGGTCTCACCGATAGAGATGTCTCGGTGAAAGGAAACAAGTTTGGCGAAAGGTCTTACCAATACAAAATGGGCTTGGGGAGAAAACAAAAGGGTCGCTATGATGTCTCCCCGACCTCAAGATGTCTTTCTGACCAGTAAACAACTCGGCAAAAGAGAGGACCTCGGTGTGAGGTCTGGGAAAAAAAAAGAAGTCTCACTGACATGAAGGATCCCACCGAAGAGTAAGCGGCATCGGCCTAGCAATGTGAGCTCGCTAAGAAGTCTCGACGACCTAGGAATGTCTTGGCGATGGAATCAAGTGAGCTCGGGGAGAAAAAGGAGAGATCGACAAGAGGTCTTGCCGATAGTAGTGAGGTCTCCCGACATGAGAATGGGCCCATCGGGAGATAAAGAAGACTTCACCATGAGGTCACAATGGCAAGCAATAGTCTCCCCGACATGAAAGATGAGCTCGCCAATAGATCCTGAGGTTTGCTATGATGTCCCACTGACTAGTGACTGTCTTGTCGATGGTTTTCACGAGCTTGGTATAACTTCTACAGCTCGCTAAAAGGTCTCACCAACTACCACATGTTGTACTGATAAATGTTAAGAGGAAAATCGCATCAAGGACACACGATTAGTGTCTCACCGACATGCGATTCAACGTGGACCACTTTTGACCACCTGTTAATCTAGCATGGTGTAGGTCTGACCAATCCCGTGATGGAAGACCAACAGAATGCAAGAAAAATGGATTCCTTCTGAGATCCAAAGGTGATGGATTGACTCAAGCGAAATGTTCAAATCTACAGGGAGGCCTGATGATGCTTCCAAAGGATGGTCAACAAGCACAAAATTCTAAAACATGAATGAGAACATGAAGAAGGGCAAAGAAACTATGAGTCATAGGGACAACTATAGTGATCACTAGCAGAGGCATGCTAGTATTAATGGTGATATTTTGGAGCATTCAAGGCAGCTCTGTGAAGGATTTCAAAGATGGACACGGAGATAGAAGAGTTAATGTTGTAGCCACAAAATATCTACAGATCATTTCCAGAACAAGCCGTCATCAGCATGGATAGCAGGGTTTCACATTAAATGCAGTTTTGACTCTTCTCATAAAGGTCTGAGAGTCGACTCTCCTGGAAGCAGATATTTTGTAAACCCTAATGCAGGGGGACAACAAATTCTTTTGGTACATTCTATATATAAGGAATTCTGACCTCTTTGTAAAAGGTTAGAACTTTTAAGAGACAGTTAGGATTAGAACTAAAAGGAAGGGTTAAAAGTTAAGAGCAGTGATAGAGTAGGAATTTTCAAAAGGAGAAGGAGATAGAGTTGCATCTTGATTCTTAGTAATGAGAGCTTCTTTTGTCTTCTTGTCTAGGACTAAAGTTCAGTATTGGCTGTAATGTATTTTCCAAGTCCTCTTAGTGTAGTTGGAAACAATATGGAATCGTAGATTCTCTATACACTGGTGATTGTGCCAGCCTTGTAAATATTGCTTATATGTTTCACTAATAGTAGAAGCAATCAGAGTTTAATCTACTTCATATTGTGTTCCTAAATGATATTTGTCTTAAGTTGATCATTTGATTTGTGAAGTATTCAAGGAGTGAAATGTTATTTTGTGTTTTATTTAAATAGTAAATTAAAATCTGTTATTTGAATTAGCACTGTGAATGAAAGAGGTTGTGTGTCAATCACAAGTTTACTTTGTTCTGGAGTTTTAGTTAACAAATTCCTTGAAGCTAACAAATCTGGTTAAAATTGGATGAATTATTGTTCTTTTCTGTCCCAAAACCCTGATCTATCTTTTGTTTCTTTAAAAACCCCAGTTAAATTAGGTTTTATTTCATGTTTGATCTTGGAACAATCCAGAAGCTCAACAACAGCAAGCCCCTTGAACATTACTGTTACTTTGACCAACTGAGCAACATTAGCACAGTTGAGAACCAACTTCAAAGACCTTGGGAGTTGAGAGATCCATGTGATCATCTTTCTCTTTCAAGAGAAACAGAGTAGCAATATTCTGTTTGCATGTTGTTGTACCAAAACACACATCAATAGTTCCATTTTTGCAGGGAACGAAGCTATCTATTGAAGACTATCCAAAATCTTCTACTGAGATGGAGGACATGACCAGTGTGCCTTATGCTAGTGCGGTTGGCAGTCCAATGTATGCAATGGTCTGTACAAGGCCAAACATTTCCCAAGCAATGGGAGTACTTAGTCAGTTTATGGCTAATCCTGGAAGGTCACATTGGGATGATGTGAAAAGAGTATTTAGATAATTGAAGGGCACTTCAAAATATGCTTTGTGCTACCATGGGAACATGGTTGAATCATAGAGGACTCTTAGTATTCGAGGCTATGTGGATTCTAATTGGGCAAGGGACATTGATAGCAGAAGATCCACCAATGGATATATTTTCATGTTGAATTGTGGTGTAGTTAGTTGGATGAGTAAGCGGCAGGCTGTAGTCGCTTTGTCCACTACAAAGGCATAATAAATGGCAGCAACACATGCCTATAAAGAAGGAATCTGGTTAAGAATTTTGTGTTCTAACATTGGTTTTGATGCAAGGCAAATAACAATTTATTGTGACAGTCAGAGTGCTATCCGTTTGGCGAAAAATCCTACTTTCCATGCCAGGACGAAACATATAGATCTACAGTATCATTTTGTATGGGATATGGTGGAGGATGGAAAGGTCTCTTTAGAAAAAGTGGATACTCTGGAGAATGTTACAGATGCATTGACAAAGCCAGTGAGCACAAACAAGTTTAGGTGGTGTGCCAATTCGATGGGCTTAATGCCCATGAATTTTAATAATTTTGTTGTGCTCTAGAGGTTCCTATGTGATCTTCATCAAGTGGGAGATTGTTGGAATAGTGTGCCTCAATCTCATAGGTTGAAACCTCTGAAAGAGACAAGTTGATGTGACACCCTTATTGTCTAGCTGACTAGTAGTTGTGCAAACTTATGGAATGTTCAGGTGGCTGAGATCTTGTTACTGTCATGCTGACTGAAGTTGTCGCTATGACTTGTGGTGTTCGACGTAACCCTCTATCAAGTGGGTTGGTCTGGCCGACGGTTTGATTCCTAGTAGATGTCGGGGAGACTCATGGCGACTGATGTTATTGGGAGACTCTTTGTCAAAAAAATTTCTTTCGGTATGAAGTCTTAGCGATGTGAGATGTCTCGCCAATAGTGTTACACTCGGATTCATCAGGGAGAGACTTGAACACTCGATAAGAGCTCTTGGCGATGGGTGTTTGTCTCACCGATGCTTTGGCTATTGTTGGTATGACTCATGGCGAAAGGTGGTCTCGAGGTAACATGGAAGCCTCGGTAAGAACTCTTGTTGACAGTTGGTTCTCTTGCCGATGGGTATGAACAACGGTGTGACCTCTTGGTGAAAGCGGTAAGTCTTGCCGACGGTAGGACATTTCAGTGTAGCATGAAGGCTTCAGTATGATCTCTTGGTGAATAGTGATAGTCTCGTTGATGGGAATGCTAGTGTCTATGTGACTTCTTGAACATCGGCATAACCTCTCACCGAATAGTGATTGTCTTGGTGAATAGCACTACATGTGATGGATATCAGTATGATGTCTTGGCAACAAGGGGAAGTTCAAGCCACAATTTGTGAAATCGGTATAATGTCTTGCCGATGGTGAGGACTCTTGGCGATAACTACAATCGGGTCTTGTGGCATCGAGGAGACACGGTTAGTGTCTCATTGACATGTGAACACTGGTTGAACGTTGTTGACTGATTGGAAAACTATCCTACGTGGTGTGTCTTCAACCAATCAGAGAAGCTGAATGGGAACCATTGGAAGTTAGACTATTGTGGCCATTTTGTGAGGAAATTCAACAGACCAGGGATGACATGGATATACTCAGAGATCGATGATGATGTTAGGTTGGACGATCAGTGGGATGAACAATTCGATGTGTGATCAGTGTGAATTTAATTCAGAGAGCATTGTAATTTGAATGTTCTGTACAAGGTTGATCAAGGATTTATGCTATTGTAAATTGACATCAGAGAGTGAAGCCCATACTCTATATGTAATTTCATTACTGTAATACAAATGGGTTTTTCTTGGTGTGGTGGTTTTTTCTCCTGTAAGGGTTTTCCCACATAAATTTGGTGTTCATCTGTGTATGTTATATTCTCTATTTTTGTTATTTCTTAGAAGTGTATCTTAATTGGACTATAATTGAAAATTTAAAGTCACCTCTGTATTCTTCCCTGAGGTTTTGACGTTAGGAGAGTTAGTTCCACACCTTAGCTTTCCTTACATCCCTCAACCCAAAAAAATGCATCTTTGTTGTCCATGAAGGCAAGCTTCTAGGACATGTAGTGTCAAAACAGGGGATCACCATTGATCCAGAAAGAGTCAGTGTCATTTTGGATCTGCCTTTACCCAGCCATAAAAAGGGTCTGCAAAGTTTTCTTGGCAGAATTATTTTTGTTAGAAGGTTTATTCCTGATATTACTAATCTCTTGAAACCACTAACTTCCATGTCAAGAAGAAAAATGCAAGTTTCAGCTGGACCAAGGATTCCAAGCATAGTTTCAGAGTTATAAAGGAGGCCTTATCGGTAGCTTCTACTTTGGTAAACCCAAACTTTTCAAAAGACTTCATTTTGTATGTCTTTGGTAGCATAGACATCATTTCTACAATGTTGGTACAACAGAATGATGATGGTTTTGAACATCTTATTGCTTTTTTCAGTCAATGTTTAGAGGATTACAAACAAAGGTATACCTTTGAGGAAAAACATGTACTTGTTGCTATCAAAAGTCTAAAAAAATTTAAACCTTTTATTTCTAACAGCAAGATACATTTAATGGTTGCTCGCCCTAGTGTGAAGGATTTTTTGTTAAGTAGGGACTTGAATGAAAAGAGAGCTAGGGTATGTGTAGGATCATCATGGAAAAAACAGGCCCTTAAGTGGCAAAAAATTAGAAAAATCAGAGTTAGGAAACTTGACATAAAATTTTGAATAAGTTATCTATATTATTTCAAAAATATGTAAGAATAGAATTTGTAGCAAAATGAATATAGTTTCTAAACTACTAGGTTTGTTTTAAAAAAAACTATTTGATGAAAATTTGAAATTCCAATGCAGTAGTACTTAAATTTCAGGGAAAAAATAAGAAGTAGGTGTCTGTCTGACCACCCTAACCACAATAAAATGGTTTTTTTTATAATATTTTAGATATAAGTAGAGAACTCATGTCCCGATGTGATGCATATTTTTTCCAAGTAAATAATTAATTATGAATTTTTATTACAACTTTTAAAAAATATAAAAACTCATATGTCCAATCCTTAACTTGGTCAAAACTTCATGAAATTCAATTTTTCTTTTTTAATCTTATAGTATGTGAAGCATAGAATGTGACAAACTTTTTTGGATTAAAAAATGTGATACCATTTGAAAGCTATAGATGTTTTTCAATCAGTCTATCAATCAGTACTTTAGTCGTAATTTGAATAGAAAATGAATAATAATTACTTATTAAAATCAAAGTAAAGCATAATTTATATTGGTGGAAAGATGAGAATATCCTTTAAAAACCATTTTTGTTTCATCAATTTTGGGTAAAAAGAATGTCGTCAGCCCAATACTCAACATATTGCCACATTTTGGCCCATCATGATCCTGCACATACCCACTAGGTGGATTACAAAGGTCATGGAATATGATGTTGACATTAAGATAACTAAGCTTGTAAGGGGTAAAGGGCTATGTGAACATCTAGCTACAGGGTCTAGAAGTGAGTTAAAGGCATAAACAAAGGCGGTTATGGTTGTTGATGATGAACCTACAATTGATACACCAACAACAAGTGCAGGTTGGGTACAAGATATGATTCATTTCTTGCAAACGGGTGAGTGTCCACCAGGTTTAGATAAGGCTAAAAGGAGATATTTCATACTGTAGTCCATTCCGTATGTGTTGGTTGGTAATATTCTTTTCAGAAAAGACCTTAATGGTGTGCTTTTAAGGTGTATTGATCATCATCAAGTAGGTAAAGTGCTTCATGAGTTCCATGATGGAACTGTTGCAGGTCATTTTTCCCTAAGAACCACTGCATGGAAAATAATGAGGGTTGGCTATTATTGGACAAGCTTGTTTAAGGATGCCCATGCTTGGGAAAGAAAATGTGTGAAATGTGCCATTTTTGCAGGCAAAGAGAGGTTGCCATCTTTACCCTTGCAACCCATTCAAGTGGAACATCCCTTCATCAAATGGGGCATTTATTTCATAGGTACCATCAACCCAACTTCAATTGTAGGTCACAGGTGGGTACTTACTGCAACCAATTACTTTACAAGACATGGACTAAAGTAGTGGCTCTAAAAGAATCCAATGAGAGTGTTGTGTTAAATTTTTATGATGATTTGGTAACCAGATTTGGAGTACCTGAATCAATCATTTTAGATAATGCTTTAGCATTTTTTGGATTGAGAGTAAGTGATTGGGTTGTAAGAATGGTATTCACCTGAATACATCATCAAACTATTACCCTCAAGGCAATGGTTTGGCAGAATCAACTAACGAGAATCTGATCAAAATTATCAAAAATATTTTGGAGGATAACCAAAGAACCCGACACACCAAGTTGAAATCTACCTTGTGGGAAGATAGAATAACTCCAAAAAGATCCATTAGAATTTTCCCTTATATGTTGGTGTATGGTAAAGAGGCAAGGCTGCCTTTATCTATCGAGCTTCCTACTCTTGATATTATGAATCAACTTGAAATGTTTGAGGAAGAAGATCTAATGGCTGTTAGATATGCACAACTCATGGAGCTCAAAGAAACAAGGGATAAATCCATGAAAACAATGGAGTTGCATCAACTCCAAACAAAGAGAGTATTTGACAAGAAAGCAACACCCAACCCATGTTTAAAGAAGGAGATGTTGTGATTAAGTGGGATGAGTTAAAGAGTAGGACATTCAAGCATACTAAGTTTGATAGCATGTGGAGTGGCCCATTTGTCATTACTGAGTGCAAGGAGCACAATGCTTTTCAATTGTCAAAAATGGATGGAGAAGCTCTGCCTATCCTAGTCAATGGGATACACCTCAAACTCTATTTTGAGGTACGATCTACCTTACATACAAGTTAGTTTAGGTTTCATTTCCTCTAAGTGTTGTTGAACATTAGTTTAGATGCAAGTTTTCAATTCCCTAAGTGTTGTTTTGCACAATTAGTTAGTTTTATTTGAGTGTTCCGATGTGTTTTGAATAAGTTTCCAAGGTATCATGTACAGATCTAGTGAGTTTTAGCAACATACAAGACTATTTTCAAGTTGTGTAAGATTTTAGGTGACTCAGTACCCAATGGATATGATTTAGACAACTGGTTAGGATGTTTAGCAGGCAAACATATAGCAGATGTCGCCAGAAATGTTACCTATTTTTTCTACTAGCCCAAATAGGTGATGATGTTTATGTTTTACAAGTAAAAAGAAGGTACATTTTTAAATTTTCTATCACATTCACGTGCATAAAGAAATATCATAAGCATAGAATACTACATTGCATCATGCAGATGCATATAACATAACATAGGAAAAAGTGCACAATCTTTCCAAAATACATAATCTTTATTGATAATAATAAGTGTATAGTGTTCGTCACAATCTGAGGGACTCACTATTTTAATGCATACAAAGAAAAAACTATATATTTACAAATACAAAGAAAAGGAATGCGCATAAAGACAAGGGGGACCCGTCATTTCCTAAATGACGAATCCTGGTCACCTTGTCCTGCATCATCTTCAATCTCTCCTGCTTGTCTTGCTTCCAGTTGTTGTTTGCCCCTGCTTCTCCTAGGTACCCTACATCTATAAGAAGAGTGTTGTTAGAGAAATGAAGGGTCGCCAATCAAAATATGTGCAAACATCCATAAACATATAATTAGATCTTAATAAGCATTAAAATAGATAGAATACCATAGATGTTCAAGAAAAAAAAAGAGTTATCAAACACATCTATCATATGCTCTGTTTATCTAACGTGTTTTCTCCTTGTGCAGATATAGGAAAGATCTTGATTACTATTTTGTTTCGGTTGATTACAACATCTAGAGTAAAATGTGGCTCCCACAATGGTTGAGCCCAACATGCTGCCCTCTTGTGTTTTAGGAGGGATAGGAAATTGAGCAACTTGATCAAATCAATGATAAACCTATTCTTGATGCATTAAATCAATATGGAATCATACTGTTACCAATTTTTCACTACAGCTCAATTGGTGGAGCTTATTAAATTTTGTTATATTTGAAATTGAAAGTACAATTATTTTTGCATGTGCATAAGTGTTGTTTGCACTATTTTTATCAAGTATCAGTTGTGCAAGTTTTTTGAGAAAATTGAGTTCCAGAAGTATTTCCCATTGCTATACAAACCAAATGGAGTACAAAACAGAATATACAAATGATTAAGCATAACAAATTTCTTTCATTTATTTCATGATGTTATTCACATTACATGTTTTCATTTGATTGCAAAAATACAAATAATGGTACAACTTTGCATTTAAATGCATTTCTTTCGTAATGGACATGAAAGGATAAATTAAAAGATCCACACAAGTCGTGGTTTTAGCTGGTTCCATTCATTACAAGAAATAAAATATACAACTGAAGGAAAGAAGCAAATAACATAGAACATATCCATCATTGCATGTATTTGGTCTTTAGTTGATGGTTTGTAGCTTGCTCCATTTCGCTTCCATTCCTGACTGTACCTGTAAAAGATTGAGAAAGGTGTGAGGAGCTTAGGATATGAACTATACTACAAGCCTATCAACAAAGATATAATTCATTCCTTGGAATGCATGGAGTCAACTAAAAGAGAAGTGCATGAAAGCGAGAGCTGAAAATGGAGTGCCACATCATAGATTTTTTTTATGCTAATATTGTTTGTTTCTTGTGCAGGTATAGGAAAATTCATGAAGTTGATCATCTTATGAAGACATAAAAGCATGTAGAGTAAAACGGGCTCCCACAAGGGTAAAGCTCGGCATGCTGCCCTTCAAGCATTACAAATGGGGCTAAGTGAAGGAATGCAATCATCATGTTCATCTGAACTATTCATGAAGGAGTAAAACAAGTTTTTAGTCATCAAATAGTTAATCCTATTGTTCACTCATAACAATCAAGTAATATATTGTTTTGAAAGCTACAGGTGGACAATGGATTTAATATGCTTAATCAATTCAACTAAAGAATATCATTTTCATAATTGTAAATGTAAAATATTGCTATACAATAGTTAATCCTATTGTTCACTCATAACAATCAAGTAATATATTGTTTTGAAAGCTACAGGTGGACAATGGATTTAATATGATTAATCAATTCAACTAAAGAATATCATTTTCATAATTGTAAATGTAAAATATTGCTATACAATTTGCATTTTGATGCCATGAGTATTGTTTATGCATCTTGTTTCATGATATTACAATAGTGTTCATGCTCATGATGGTGATAGTGAACATGCATACATAATGCCTCATTTGACAAGACACTATTCAAAGCATATGAAAGAGCTTCATGTTATCATTTGAATGGAAGATGGCAAGCATCAGGTCATCAAATAGGTACTCACTAATATCTGAATATAATTGTTGCATTAAAGGAAGGTGATATAGTAGTCTTGAATGCTTTAAATGAAAGAAAATGCATAGAGCAGTCTTTTCATAATGAAACATAAAAATGCATGAAGAGTGTCAGGAAAGGAACAATGATATCATTTGATCATTGCATGAACAGTACAGATACAATACAACATCTTATGTAGTATGCTAGATGTTGGGGTTTTTAGCCCCCTGAGATCAAGTACCCACAAGCTAGGGTTTCATTCAATGGAGCATAGAAATTTTATTAAATACAGACGTGAAAATGCACATTTTCCATCATCTATACATTTTGTGAGTTTTGATCTTGAAAGAAACAAATGTTCTCAGAAACAGAATAGGGCTTTGAGAAAATTAAATTTCCTCTTTAAATCAAATGGAGCAGCCATTCATGCACAGATCCAAGCTTATAAAAGCTTCTATTTTGACATAAAGAAATAAGTACAATGCTGCTACAGAATGCCATGAAAGGATTTAAATCAAAATGTAGTTTTCTTCCAAAATACCATTTACCCATCTAAGGGTTTTTTACAGAGATTAGAATGTAAACAAAATGCCATGGTGGGTCAAGCTCAAATTTTGAATGTGTAAAAAAATATACAGATTCTTCATTATTTTCAGAATGCCCATGTGAGGTTCTTGTCAAGATGCAAAAAATTATACAATACTATTATGGGTTGAGCTCGAGTTTGGAGAGATCACAGGATAGACATTATTTCTTCAAAATACAATATACCCACATGAGGGTTTGTTTCAAAAATGCAGTATACACACTATACTCTCATGGGTCAAGCCCGAAAACATTTCAAAATGACCAATTTGAGCATGAATGGTCGCAGCCTAGAGTGAGCACTTGGCTCATAAAATGTTCATCAATTTTACATAATGAAAAGCCCATTTTAGTTTCATCAAATCTGAAGATACTTGAAGCAAACAATAATAGCAACGCAAGAGTTTCTTCACAGAGTTCTATAATCAAGAGTGTACATGGCACGACCTGTGTAATAACCATAAATTTATCAATGGAAAATGACCTTTTGTAGGAATATTAAGCTTTTATAAGCTTTTTTTTAGAGAGAAAATGCCATGAATGATACAAAAGAACAATAAACTTAGCATTCATGCATGTAGAAGAATAAGAAGATGGCAACTCAGCTCTCACAGAGCTTCCAGATGCAGGGGACGAACTCTCACAATGGCGACCAAGAAAGAACATAAGCAAAAGCACAAGAAAATGGATTAGGACACATCAGAAAAATGTGTTATAGCCACGGCCTATGAGGCCATTTTCTCATCAAAGGAGCCAAGAAATGAAGAGAAGACAAAAAATAAACTTACCATGACTTGGAGGCCGAGTATGATCAGAGTTGAAGAGAATAAAAGCTTGAATGAAAGATTGAATGAAGGCTCGAATGGAGGCTCCAAATCAAAACACTAGCTCATACATGGCGATGCTTCTTGCAGAGCATTTTCTCAAAGGTCACTAAAAGCAAATGATTCAATTTTAGGGTTTTCCTTAGGTTTTGTCTACCCTCATGCCCTAATTCGAAAATGGGATTTTCATTTGAAGATTAATGCCTTAGTGTTATATCTTATGCATGCCTTAGGTCGAACATCTTAGAGGCCTCCATATTATGATTTTCCTAAGTCTTTAGGCTTGTTTGATGAAATATTTTTATGGCTTAAGGCTTTAGGGTTTTGGGTCAATAATGCCTTAGTCAAAATGCCTTAGGTTTTGATTGATTTTTGAGAGAAATCAATTGAAATACAAATGAGAATTTACTTTTGCCTTGGTAAAGCTTTTATCATTTAGGTTTTATTTTTCAATTGATTTTAAAGAAATCAATTAAAATATTGATAGGAGATTGCATTATTTTTATGATTTTTTCTAAAGAAAATCAAATTGTATTGGAGAGATAAGGTTATATTGTTTTGCAAAAGATTTTTCTAAATCTTTAATTGCAAAAATAATCAAATTGTGAGAGTATTAAATTTGCAAATCATTGTAAAGCAAGAATAAAGAAATATTTTATAAATTGTTTTATTTCTTTGCTATTTTTAGCAGATTTGTCAGTGATCTTTTCTCTTGGTCAGATTTGAGCTTCTTCTTGAAGAGATAAGGTTTTTTTTTTTCTTTTAAAGCAAAGAAGACCTATTTTTAGGAGCTTTTCAGTATGTACATGCAAAAAGTGTGAATTTTCCACTTTTGTGCCACCTTTTTGGGTAGTTTTTGATGCTTTTCGTTGAGTTTTCTTCTTGAGCTCGGATTAGGGTTTTTGAGGTATATCTTAGAGAAAAACTTAGTGTTTTTCTAGTTTAGATTCTTGTTTCTTGCTTTGACATATTTTGAGAGCTTTTAAAAAAAAAATTACTCAGATTTTGAGAGTTTTCACTCCTTCACTCAATTAAGCAGCAAAATTTCCTTTCTCACTTCTTGTTTATGCCTTGCAATAGTAATTTGATGTGTTTTGTGATTCAAATCTGTTGAATCCTTTTCTTGTCTTACTGTTGTAAAGTGGTTTGCAAGAGTTACATTTTATTTTAGGTTGTGCCTTGTGTTTAGTCTAAACCTTTCCACAAATCACTTTTGGATCATATGTGGTGTGAGTGTGAGAATCAAGTTTTAAAGAGGTGGTGAGAGTGATTTATTATCAGAATCTTAATGTTGGTCAATAATTTTAGGTGATAGGATTTAAATCATAAACTTCTTTCTAACTCTTTTCTCCACAAGTCAGTAGATTAGGAGATTATCAACGAGGAAGACAACCTTGTCTAGAGATTCATTCTCATAATGAGTTACCCACAACTCGAGAACATTTCCATGTTTCAATAGATTGCTAAACTTTCATATTCAACAAGGTGCAAATCTTATTGATAATAGTTTTTGGCACCCGGTGGGACTCTGAAAATCAATTTCAGAGAAGTTTTTAATATTCTATAGTTGTTGTTTGGTGTATGCAGCAAGTTATTCAGCCTTTTGGAGGCTCATTTCAATATACCTAGTGAATTTGTTTATGTTTTGCATGCAGACTTAGTGTAGCCCGTGCGTCAGAAAAGTACAAACTAGATCGAGTTTTGTACCTTTCAAATACTTGCAGTTGTTCCCACCACGAAGGAGAGGCAAAACAACAAAGAGACTGTTTGAAACACCTACAAGGTCAAAATCAACACCTCCCATTTTTAGCTCTTTAGTTCTATCACTAGGAGTTCTTGTTCCTATAGCACAAGCACCACCAATGGCAGCACCAAGACAACACCCGTTTGCACCTATTAATGGAGGCAACTCGTTGGACATTGCTCAGCATGATGACATCCTAGTTGCAACCCTTAGAAGCCTATCATACTTTACTGGAGAAGATCACACAACGCTGGTTGAACACATTCATGATGTGGCTACCCTATGCTCAGTTCACAACATCACACAAGAGAACGTAGCACTGAGACTCTTGGATACATCACTCAAAGGAAAAGCATTGAAATGGTTTAGAGGCCTCGTAGCTAACTCAATTGCGACATGGGATGCATTAGGAAATGGCATGTATCAGTATTATGCTGATAAATCAGATCATTCATCTTTGTTGGAACAACTAAGCATGATCAAGAGGGCTCCACACAAACACGTGGTTGATTTTAACTACCGATTTCAGAGAACCTGGGATAGAATTCTTGCAATGGTAAATCCTTTACCAGCTCATGCCTTTCTATTTTTAATAAAAGCCTTAAATAGCAAAATTTTAGTCATGACCCAATCTATGGGTGGGCACACACTCCCTAATGCTTATGACATCACCATTAGAGCTAAGAATTGTCTCATTCAAGCTGGAGAAATAGCCCCTAGGCCTCCTATGCCCCTATTCCCTAAAATACAACCACCTATTCCTGTTGCTCTACCCCCTTTGGCTATTGTCCCGCCTGTACCAACAATAGGATACCACATTGCAACACCTGAACCTGTTGTTCTGGCCCAGTCCTAGGACCTTCAAGAGATAAAGAATATACTTAAGACCTTTGGAAAGATCTCATGAATAGAAAGAAACAAGTTGGCTAGGAGCATAAGCCTTATCAAGCCCCTTATTAGCATAATCAACAAAATAGGCCAACCTTTCAAAATGACTACCAAGGACAAAGGAAAAATTTTAACCCAAGAACGTTTGAGCCATATAACCCAAACACTACCAGCTCATCCAAGGAGCTTGTGCCACAAAATAACGTTGTCGAGGATTGTGATTGGTGTTATCCATGCAATCAGCCCCATAACTAGTCAACATGTGTGAATGGCATGAGAAATCAAGCCTTAATGGTCCAAAACAACTATGATGGTTCAAAAAATGTTGCAAATCAGAATCAAGAACAACAAGATAACCTTGAAATTTCCTTGCCAAACTAGAAGAGTTCTAAGTTTTGTGGAATGAACGACCAGGATAACCAAAATTCTCTTGTTTCATCCAATACCAGATTGAAAAAGAGAGCCATGGATTTGGGGCAGCAAGTTGGAAATTCACAACAACAACCTAAAAAGGACAAGCAACATGTTTCTTCATCAAATATTAATGCAGTCGCACAACCTAAAGTGCAGATTTTGTAAAGAGGCCAAGAAATACTTGGCAAGGAATAGTCTAAGACACAATTGTGCCTATACAAAAGAAAAATGATGTTTCAAAAAACCAGCAGAAGGTAACTCCTACTTCTTTCAATATTGTTGAACACCTTAGGAAAGCTACCGTCAACATGTTTGTATTAGATGATTTGTACATCCCAGGTCATAAAAGTTTGCTGCAAGATGTAAGGAAAGCTATGGTGCGGAAACAACTCTCCTAACATCAAAACCTTAGGGAAGAATGCAGAGATACTTTTAAATTTTCAATTACAATCCAATTAAGATACACTTGAAAGCAATAACAAAAATAGAGAAATAATCATACACAAATGAACACCAGATTTACGTGGGAAAACCCTTATGGGAGAAAAACCCCTTTGTATTACAGTAATGAAATTACATACAAAGTACATGCTTCACTCTCTCTAATGTCAATTTACAACAACATTCACAATGATCAACCTTGCTATAGAATACTCAAGTTACAATACACTCAAAATTCAATTCACTGATCACTCATCGAACTAATCATCCAACTATTCATGCAACCATCGAACCAGATAGCATCTCCATTTCTTGAGTATATCCATGACGCCCCTGTCTGTCAAACTTCCTCTCAGTAACGGCCACAACAATCCAACTGCTAGCAGTTCCCATTCGGCTTCTTTGATTGGTCGTAGAATCACCATGTAGGATAGTCATCACTTAGTCAAAGGCGTTCAAAACATATTCACATGTCGGTGAGACACTAACCATGTCTCCCCAATGCCACAAAGCCAGATTGTCATTATCGCCAAGAGTCTTCACTATTGGCAAGACGTTATACCAAGTTGACAAGTTGCATCAACCTCAGCATTCTCATCGGTGAGACAATCGCCATTCGATGAGACATCACACCAAAGTTCCAAAGTCACATAGGCATTAGCATTTCCATTGGCAATATTATTGTCATTCGCCAAGAGATCACACTGAGCCCTCGAGTCATACCGAAAAGAACACTCGTCGGAAAGACTTAGGCTATTGCTGAGACATTACTTTGAATGTTCAAACCTTTCACCAAAGACTTCAATCGCTTGGAGTTTCACCGAAGACACCTAATAACAAACATACAGTGTCGGCAAGACTTACCGCTAATGCCAAGAGATTACACTGATGTTCATACCTATCAGTGAGAGAACCAACTATTGGCAAGAATTCTTACCTAGGCTTCCATGTTATCCCGATGAGCATCGGTGAGACAAACATATGTCGCCAAGAGTTGATAGCGAAGCCTCCGTGTTACCCGGAAGACTCCAAGTGAATACTTATCAGTGAGACTTTCCATATTGATAAGAATTTATATGGAAGAAAGCCTTTCGACCAAGGGTCTCCCTAACACTGCTTGTCACCTAGAGTCTCCCCGATATCTGATAAGAATGGCATGTCAGCCAGAGATCTTCCTGAGCAGTGAGAGATAGAAACTATCATAGAAATCAACATGTCACAACAATATGCTCCATCCGGCAAGACATCAACAAGGTCTCAGCGACCTGAACATTTCAAAAGGTTTCACAGCTGTTAGTCGGCTAGACACAATGAAGGTCATACCGACTTTTCTCTTCCAGAGGTTTTAGCCTATGAGATTGAGGCACATATTTCCAAAAATCTCCCACTTGACGAAGATCACACAGGCACCTCTAGAGAACAACAAAACTACTGACATTCATGGGCACTAAGGCCCATCAAACTAGCACACCACCTAAACTTTTCTGTGCTCACTGGCTTCATCAATGCATCTGCAACATTCTCAAGAGTATCCACTTTTTCTAATGAGACCTTTCCATCCTCCACCATATCTTGTACAAAATGATACTGTACATCTATATGTTTCATCCTGGCATGGAAAGTAGGATTATTTTCCAAACAGATAGCACTCTGACTGTCACAATAAATTGTTATTTTCCCTGCATCAAAACCAATGTTAGAACACAAACATTTTAACTAGATTGCTTCTTTACAAGCGTGTGTTGCTGCCATGTATTACGCCTCTATGAGTGGACAAAAAGTGACTCTTGACCTTACCTTACTCATCCAACTAACACACCACCATTCAACGTAGAAAGTATATCCTTTGGTGGATCTTACATTGTGATTTCCCCTTGTCCGAATCCACATAGCCTCTCGAGATGTTGAGAGTCCTCTGTGATTCAATAGAGTTCCATGACACAAAGAATATTTTGAAGTGCCCTTCAAATAGCTAAACACTCTCTTGATAGCATCCCAATGTGTCCTTCGAGGATTAGCCATAAGCCCGACTAAGTACCTCCCATTGCTTGGGCAATGTTTGGCCTTAATACAAACCATTGCATACATAAGACTACCAAACTGCACTAGCATAAGGTACAGCGGTCATATCCTCCATCTCATTAGGAGCTTTTTGGATAGTCTTCCAATAGATAAGCTTCATTCCACATAGCTGGAACAACTAGCTGCTTGCAATCATTCATACAAAATCTCTCGACAGGTCTTAACATACTTACTCTGACTAAGCCAAAGTTTTCTTTTCTTCCTATCCCGGGTTATTTCCATTCCCAGAATATACCTTGCTACACCAAGATCTTTCATTTCGAATTTTGTAGATAACTGAGATTTTAGATAAGAAATCATTAATTTACTATTGCCTATGAACAACATATCATCAACATAGAGAGTAATAATAAGAACTCGATCACTTTTAGCTTTGTAATACACACAATGATTGGATTTTGATCTTAAAAATCCCAAATGACAAAACAAAAGTGTCAAACTTCGTACCACATTCTAGGAGACTCGGCATTTTAATCCATACAAAGATTTATTCAACTTGCAAAGCAGTTTTTCTTTACCTTTTTCCACAAAGTGCTCAGGCTGGGACATATAAATCTCTTCTTCAAGATCACCATGAAGAAATGTTGTCTTCACATCTATCTGCTCGATGTCTAAGTCATACGCTGCTGCAAGTGACAAAATAAATCTATAGATGCCAGCTTAGCTAAAGGAGAAAAAATTTCTCCATAATCAATTCCCTCTACCTGGGAATATCCTTTTGCAACCAGCCTTGCTTTATATTTCTCCACACTACCATCCAGACCTATTTTCTTTTAAATACCCATTTGTACTCAAAAGTTTTTCTCGCTTTTAGGCAAGGGCACCAAACTCCAAGTATCATTCTTTTCTAATGATGCCATTTCTTCATTCATGGCTTCCAACTAAGAGTTTGAATCAAACATTCTAAATGCCTCTTTCACAGTCCTAGGCTCATCAGTGCTAGAAATTAAAGCATAGGCACAAGTAGAATCTATCAAAGAAAACCCATACCTATCAGGTTGCTTTCTTTCATGAGTGGACCTCCTCACTTGTTGAGGCTGAGGTTCTTCTTCTTCTTCAGAACTTTTAGAACTACTTGAGCTCTCCTCAGTTTTAGGTACATTTTTAATTTTCAATTCCTATTTATATGTTGTATGAGGAATTTCAACTGCATCCTTTTTTTTTCTGAATTTGTCTCTAACTGTAGATCCAGGGTAGAAGGCTTCAACTCATGAAAGATAACACTTCTTCTATATAGAACCTTCTCCGTATCAGGATTCCAAAGCTTGTATCCTTTTATGCCTGCACTATAACCAATAAAAATACATTTGACAGCCTTGTTCTCCAATTTAGATCTTTTCTCATACGACACATGTGCATATGCCTCACAACCAAAAACACGAATATGTCTTAAAGAGGGCTTCTTACTAGACCATGCTTCCAAATGTGTTTTCTCAACAAGAGTAGAATTTGAAGAACGGTTTATCAAATAACATTTTGTAGCAATTGCCTCAGCCCAAAACTTCTCCTCCAAACTAGCACTACTCAGCATACTTCGTGCTCTTTCCATCACTGTCATGTTGAACCTTTCTGCAACTCCATTTTTTTGTGGAGTGTAAGGTGTAGTTTTATGTCTTTTAATCCCATGATCTTTACTGTACCTCTCGAAATCATCAGAACAAAATTCACCGCCATTATCAGTCCTTAAACATTTTGTTTTTCTTCCAGTCTAATTTTTTACAAGGTTTTTAAATTCCTTAAACTGACTGAACACTTCTGATTTACTTTTCAAAAAATAAAAAAATGTTCTTCTCGAATAATCATCAATGAACAATACATAGTACCTTGACTTAGACAAAGAAGGAACATTCACTGGACCAAAAACATCAGAATGTATATAATCAAGAAAACCAAAAGATTTGTGAGGACTGAAATAAAATGAAACACGATGTTGTTTACCATATATACAATGTTCACAAAACTCTAATTTGAGGTTACAATCTTCAAGCCCCTCAACCAGGTTTTTATTCTTCAAGGTTTTTAAACCTTTCTCACCAATGTGGCCTAGCCTATGATGCTAGAGCATAGTCTTTTCCGTTGGAAGTTTAACTTCCATAGAGTTTACACTATCAGGAACTTCTTCCTCTTTTCCTCCACGAGTAGCTTTTTGTGACTTGGCAGAGACACTATTGCTTTGCACAGTATGTGCATCAAGCTTATACAAAGTTCCAACACGAGCACCTCTTGCTAGCACCATAGAGCCTCTAGTCATCTTGCAACCATTTCCAGAGAATGTGACTTGCACTCCAATATCATTTAGCATACTAATAGAAAGTAAGTTTCCAGCCAAACCTGGTATATGCATTACATCATTAATTCCCTTCACTCTTCCATCAGGGAATTGAATTCTGACTCTTCCATGGCCAACTATTTCTAATGAAGAATCACTTTCCAAATACACCTTTCCACCATCGTATTTTTCATATTTCGTGAACCAGTCTCTATGAGATGTCATGTGAAAAGATGCCCCAAAATCAATCAGCCAGACATCATCTGATGCCTATGTAGCCAAGGCTGCAATGAAGGCGTCTGCATCACTCTAAGAAGAATCTTTGTCGGAAGAATACTTCTTCTTCTTCTTTTTATCCTCTTTACAATCCTTTCGGACATGACCAGGTTGCCCACAATTCCAGCACTTCACCTTGGACTTCTTGTCCTTCTTCTTTCCTTTATCTTTCGATCTGCCTCTAACAACAAGAGCCTCCTTCGCCATCTCAGAAGATTTCCTTCTCATCTCTTCTGATAACAAAGAAGAAACAACATCTTCCATCTTGAAATTGGATGTTGTACTCCCAAGAGTCTGTCAAAGAACACAATAAAAGCATACATCGATCCTCTTCATCAATCTTCACACCCACATATGTTAACTGTGTAATCAACATGTTGAATGTGTTCAAATGATCAGCTATAGACCATCCTTCCTGCATTCTCAAAGTGTACAGCTTCTTCCTCAAGAACAATTTATTCACCAAGGAATTCCCCTGATAAATAGATGCCAGCCTCTTCCACAAGGAAGATGCAGTCTTCTCTTCATGCACATTCAAAAGAACAGAGTCTACCAAATAGAGCCTGATCATCCCCTTAGACTTTCTATCTGCAAGGTCCCAATCTTCTTGCTCCATGCTTGTAGGCTTCGTTCCAGACACAAAAATCCAAAGATCATGATCAACCAACAAATCTTCCATTTTAAGTTTCCACAACTCAAAAATTTTGCCATTGAATTTCTCAATTTCAATCTTTCCTGATGTGCTTGCCATCTTAGCCTATAATTCGAATTACCAAACTTCTACAAGACTCCCACTGAACAGAAAATGACACAAAAAACCCAACGTACCCATAAGGATAACACAACTAGATAGGCTCTGATACCACTTGTAAGGAAAGCTATGGTGCGGAAACAACTCTCCTAACATCAAAACCTCAAGGAAGAATGCAAAGATACTTTTAAATTTTCAATTATAGTCCAATTAAGATACACTTGAAAGCAATAATAGAAACAGAGAAATAATCATACACAAATGAACACCAGATTTACGTGGGAAAACCCTTATGGGAGAAAAACCCACCACACCAAGAAAAACCCCTTTTTATTATAGTAATGAAAGTACATACAGAGTATAGGCTTCACTCTCTCTGATGTTAATTTATAACAACATTCACAATTATCAACCTTGCTACAGAACACTCAAGTTACAATACATTCAGAATTCAATTCACTAATCACTCATCAAACTGATCATCCAACTATTCATTGAACCATCGAGCCAAACAACATCTCCAATTCCTGAGTATATCCATGACACCCTTGTCTATCAAATTTCCTCTCAGTAACGGCCGCAACAGTCCAACTGCTAGTGGTTCCCATTCAGCTTCTCTGATTGGTCATAGACTCACCACGTAGGATAGTCATCACTCGGTCAAAGGCATTCAAAACATATTCGCATGTCGGTGGGACACTAACCGTGTCTCCCTGATGCCATAAATCCAAATTGTCATTATTGGTCGTGCCCACGAGCGGATATGAAAATCACGTCAAAACCTATCCTAGGAATTGGACATTCCAGCAAGCGACTAATATCTCTTCATGGTCATTCATTTACTTGTCAAACCAGGGAACATATACTTTAAATGGAGCAGCACTATATGTGCACTAAGAACCAGTTTCAGTCACAACCTATTGAAAATAAATATTTAAAAAGAAATTCTACCTATGCTACAGGAAGGTAATGCAAAGTTCTCTTAATTCAACCATAATCTAACCAAAGTAGAAATCATAACAACTACAACTGAGAGACAAACTATAAACTAGCCTTATGCTGCAGGAACAAACACAGGGATGGATTCCCAATGCTGCAGAAATAGTATAAGACTGAGCTTGTGCTAAAAATTTCTAAAATGAAATCTAACTTGAATTAGCAAAGGATAAACAACTACTCTCCTACAAATACTTACTAAGTGGGCCCCCTTAGCAAGCATCAACTAATTTACACAAAATATTATACTCAGAACTCCATCAAATTTTATTCATAATGTGAAATCATTTACATTGATTGTTCTACTTCAAAAAACTAACAAAAACTTGGATTCATATTATAACTCTAACTCTTACATAATCTGCTTCTCTTCTCTCTCTTTTTCTTGTTCACCCGTGCAGGACGAACACTTATTTAAATCAGGAAAACAACTAACTAACCCTAACAAAGAAAGAAGTGGATGTAAAATGTATCCCGAAATCGAGGAACACACTTCATAAATGAGTTTATCTGTTCAACCCGATCCAAAGAGAATCTAGTACTCCACTCTTTCCAAATTAACTAACATTTAAAATCCTTCCCAATAGTTTTGGTCAAAGAGTCTTTGCCAGAGCTTCCTTGAAGTCATGCAGGAAATGGACTTTACTGCAGGGCCAAGATTGGTTGTGCTTGACTCGATCATACTTTCTTCAACAACCTATGAAACACAAGGTAACAGATGTGAAATAAAAGACGCATGGCACATACACAATATCCATTCATTAATCACATATTTAAATCTATTTCATCATTCAAAAACTACATGCGTTATACCAATCATTTGGGGAGTCAAACAGGGTAATAAATATAGACATGTCAACATGATAGGCTACAAGAACATGAAAGTGTATTGCTACAGGATATCCCCCAATAAAAGGTTTCAAAAGAGTTAACAACCATGAACAACAAAAGTAAAGGTATTAAAATTACACCATGATATCCAAACTATGAGCATATTTTGGGCTCGTCAATTATCACCAAGAGTCTTCACTATCGGCAAGACATTATACCAAGTTCACAAGCTACATCGACCTCAACATTCTCATCAACAAGACAATCACCATTCCATGAGACATCACACCGAAGTTCCAAAGTCACATAGACATTAGCATTTCCATTGGCAAGACTTGTCATTCGCCAAGAGATCACACTGAGCCTTCAAGTCATACCGAAAAGAACACTCATTGGCAAGACTTAGGCTATCGTTGAGACCTTACTCCGAATGTTCACACCTTTCGCCGAAGACATCAGTCGCTTGGAGTTTCACTGAAGACACCCGATAACAAACATACAGTGTCGGAAAGACTTACTGCTAACACCAAGAGATTACACTGATGTTCATACCTATCGGCGAGAGAACCAACTGTCGGTAAGACTTCTTACCGAAGCTTCCATGTTACCCCGATGAGCATTAGTGAGACAAACATATGTCACCAAGAGTTGATAGTGAAGCCTCTGTGTTACCCTGAAGACTCCAAGTGAATACTTATCGGTGATACTTTCCATATCGATAAGACTTCAAACCGAAGCAAGCCTTTTGGCCAAGGGTCTCCCCAACACCGCTTGTCGCCCAGAGTCTCCCTGATATCCGATAAGAATGGCCTGTTGGCCAGAGATCTCTCCGAGCAATGAGAGATAGAAACTGTCACAACGATCAACATGTCACATCGATAGGCTCCATTCGGAAAGACTTCAACAAGGTCTCAGTGACCTGAACATTTCAAAAGGTTTCACAGCTGTTAGTCAGCTAGACACAATGAAGGTCATATCAACTTTTCTCTTCCAAAGGTTTCAACCTGTGAGATTGAGAAACATATTTCCAACACAAGATGCTTTAGCTAAGATTTCCATTTTTTATGATGCTAATCAAGGAGTTGCTAAAGTTGTGCTTGCAAATGATCTGGAGGTTAAAAATGAGTAGAAAACTAAAGAGGTAAAGCCTTCCCCATTTTACTTAAGTCTAATTATTGGCAATAAGATAGTACATAATTGTATGCTAGATTCTGGTGCTAGTAGCTCAATTATGCCTAAGAGTTTAGCCAATAATCTAGGTCTTGTTTATGAGCCTAACCCCTAGAAGGGCATAGTTTAGTTGGATGGGTCTGTTGTTAAAACTACTAGTATAATCAAGAATTTAACCCTTACTTTGCATACATCCCTGAATTTTTCTATTCATCGAGATATACATGTTATTGATTTGCCATCACACTTTGTCATTTGCCTCTCGAGGGATTTTATAGCCAAGTTGGGTGGGTTTTTTTCATCTGATTGGTCTCATCTATTTTTTAGAACAAGGTATGGTATGAAAGTGACCATAAAGTCTGAGCCTCTAGCCAAACACCATATTGAACCATATTCTTTGAATCCTATAAACGCTAACCTCTACATCACCCTATACTAGAGGAAAAAACCATGACCTTAGACTGCAACACCCCTATAGAAAATGTGAATCTAGATGAATGCACAATCAAAGATCACGAGCTTGATCCTTTTCAGCACACAGATGAGATAGGATTAGGAGTTTATATGATTCGTGAACCTGATTCTAATATGCCTAATCTGTTTAAAGCGGAAGGATAACCTACAAAGATAGAAAATGAGCTTGGAAGCTTTATTTTGATGGCTCAAGGAGTAGTGTAGGTGTTGGTGGTGGAGCTATGTTGATTTCACCAAAAGGAGACAAATATTATTCAGCTTTCAGGTTTTCTTTCAACTGTACAAATAATATAGTTGAATATGAAGCACTGGTGCATGGCCTAGAATGGGCCTAAAAGAGAGGTATCAAATGCTTACAATTTTATGGTGATTCAGAGTTAAGAGTAAATCATGTTAGAAATCTGAATGCTACAACAAATGACTTGCTTAAGAAATATAAGCATCGTGTGTGGGATTTAATGGAATATTTTGATGCTTTTACTATCATTTCAGTTCCTAGAAATGAAAATAAACATGTCAATAGGCTTGCTGCCATAAGAGCACAGTATGATATTCTAAAAGAAATTCATAAGGTAGAAGCACATCAATACATGAAGATCGTAGTCGAACCTTTTAAACTTGACAATAATGTGAGTTGGCAAGTTTTTGACAGCGATGAGAAAATTGTGAATTTTCTAATTCCTGGAGTTGAGTTTACAGATGGAAACTACCAAAAGTGGCAGCAACAGTATGATAACCAGATTGTGCAGTTAAAGACAAACAAGCTGCCAAAGGGTTTGGTGACCTTGGAATCTATTTTCAACTCAGATGACCAGGTACAAAAATATAAATGCAACATGACTGTTAAATAATAACACTACAAGGCAATTGAAATTTTCAAAGGTAAACTTCTCAAGCTAGGAAAGGTATGTAATAAAGAGGAACAACAAGCATTTACTCTATTATGTCAGAAATTTAGTGATGTTTTTTCTTTGGAGTACAAAGATTTAAAAGGTTTTGATCCAGAACTAGCCCAACATACTATCAAACTAGAACCTAATGCAAAACCAGTAAGGCAGAAACAAAGACCTCTTAATCCCAAATTACAACACCTTATGAAGGCTGAGTTGAATAAGTTAGTCGAAAGTGATATTATTTTTCCTATCAAGCATACTTCTTGGGTGTCAAACTTAGTTCCAGTTAGGAAGAAAAGTGGGGAAATCAGATTGTGTGTTGATTTTTGAGATTTAAACAAAGCGTCACTAAAGGACCACTATCCACTCCCTTCAATGGAGAAAATTCTACAGGTAGTTTCTGGTTCTGACAGATTTTCTTTGTTGGATGGGTATTCAAGTTACAACCAGATTCTGGTAAAATAAGAGGATTAGTTCAAAACAACATTCACAATTAAGTGGGGCGCAATGGCCTACAACAAGATGTCTTTCGGCTTATCAACGTTGGAGCAACTTTTCAGCTAGCAATGGACATGGCCTTTCACGGCCTCATGAACAAGTTTGTTCTGGTATGTTTAGATGACATTATTTTTTTTTCTAGAAATGCTAACAAACATCTTAATCATTTAGAACAGATTTTTCAGAGATGTAGAGAGTTTGGAGTGTCTCTCAATCCGAAAAAGTGTATTTTTTCTGTACACGGAGGTAAACTCCTTGGACACATTGTTTCGAAGCAAGGTATTTCCATAGACTCTGAAAGAGTCTCTACAATTCTTGAGTTACCATTACTAGCTCACAAGAAAGGCTTGCAAAGCTTTCTTGGAAGAATAAATTTTGTGAGAAGATTTATACCTAATATTGCAACCTTGTTGCAACCTCTCACTTCTATGCTTAAAAAGAATATTCCCTTCAGTTGGACCAGAGAAGGTAAGAGGAGCTTTGAGAAAATAAAAGAAGCCCTTGTAGTTGTCCCTACCCTCATTAATCCAAATTATGACAGAGATTTCATTCTTTATGCATTTGGAGGAGTTGACACTATTTCTGCCATGCTTTGCCAACAAAATGATGAAGGTTTGGAGCAACCTATAGCATTTTTCAGCTAGGTATTACATGATTACGAGGTGAAGTACTCTTTTGTTGAGAAACATGTTTTTGTTGTTGTAAGAAGCCTCAAAAAGTTCAGCCATATGTTGTCAAATAGAAAAATTCACTTATTGGTTGCTCATTCGACTGTTAAAGATTTCTTACTTAACAGAGATATCAATGATAAATGTGTTGGTTGGATAACCAAAGTAATGGATATTGATGTTGATATTAAAGTGACTAAGCTTGTTATGGGGAAGCGTTTATGTGAACAACTCACAGAAAATGAGGACAACTTAAAAGAAGCTAAAAATGTTGAAAAAGTGCTAAACAATGAGGATGCAGTTGTTGTTTCAGTTCTTGTTGCTACCTAGGTGTAGCAAATGATGCATTATTTACAAACTGGTGAGTGTCCCAAAGGCTTAGACAGAGCAAAAAGAAGGTATTACTGATTACAGTTTATTCCTTCTATAATTATTGATGACATTCTTTATAGGAGAGACTTTCAAGCTGTTTTGTTAAGGTGCATTCAGCCTGATCAAGTCGATAAGCTTTTAGCAAAATTTCATGATGGGCCTTCAGCAGGCCACTTTGCTGCAAGAACAACAGCCCTGAAAATTATGTGGGATGGTTATTACTATTCAGATATGTTTAAAGATGCCATTGCTTGGGTCTGAATTTTTGAAAAGTGTGCTTTATTTTCTGGAAAATAGAGGCTTGCAACTCTTCCTTTACATCCCATTCAAGTGGAGCAGCCCTTTGCCAAATGGGGTTTAGACTTTATTGGTCCAATCAACTTGCCTTCAAGTGCGGGTCATAAGTAGATTCTTACTGCAATGGATTACTTCACTAAGTGGACCAAAGCGGTTGCTTTAAAAGAAGCAAACAAGACTTCAGTACTTAATTTCTATCAAGACTTAGTGTCAAGATTTGGTACTCTAGATTCAATAATCTCTGACAATGGTTTAGCTTTTATCAGTTTAAGGATTTATGATTGGCTAGTTAGGAATAACATTTATTTGAACACATCTTTGAATTATTATCCGTAGGGTAATGGTCAAGTGGAATCTACAAATAAGAATCTGATTTGGATAATCAAGAAGATAGTTGAGGACAAGCAATGAACATGGCATGAAAATCTTAAGTTATCCCTTTGGACTGACAGGGTGACTCCTAAAAGGGCCACTAGTTGTTCCCCTTATGTACTTGCTTATGGAAAAGAAGCTAAGTTACCTATTTCTATTGAATTGCCTACTTTGAGCTTTGTTAAGGAGTTAGAATTGTTGAATGAACAACCTCTTGAAGTAAGATTTGCATAGTTGATAGAGCTCGAAGAAACTAGAAAAGAAGCATTAAGGCAACTTGAAATACATCAAGCTCAGATGAAGAACTCTTTTGATAAAAGGGAAAGACCATGAGATTTCACCATTGGTGATCTAGTTTTTAAGTGGAATGAATATAAGAGTAGACCTGGATGACATTCCAAATTTGATGCAATTTGGGATGGCTCTTATGTGATCACGAAGTGTAAGAAGCACAAGGCTTTCCAACTTTCTAAGTTGAATGGAGAGGTGTTGTCTATCCCAATTAATGGGATCCACCTCAAGCATTGCCTCTTAGATAAGTACTTTTTGTAAATAAGTAGAGTATTTGTTGCAAATAAGTGTGTCACGCACATTTCATTTTAGTAGTTTTGCTTTCCCTAAGTGCTGCTGCGCATTTTCTGTTGCCTGTCAGGGCCTGTTAATTTTTCTTTCTACATTGTTTTGTTTTATTTTGCTACTATTTGGAGTGTTGTTGTTCAAATTTCTGAGTTTCATGAAGAGGTGGATTTGACTTCGTGCCCAATGGATTTTAAAAGGCAACTAATTTAATGCTTAGTTGGCAAGCATTCAACGGAAATCGCCAAAATGTTACCAATTTTTCACTACAACTCAATTGGTGGAGCTGATTAAATTTTGTTATATTTGAAATTGAAACTACAGTTATTTCTGCATGTGCTTAAGTGTTGTTTGCACTATTTTTATCAAGTATCAGTTGTTCAAGTCTTTTGAGAAAACTAAGTTTTAGAAGTATTTCCCAATGCTTTACAAACCAAATGGGGTACAAAATTGAATATACAGACAATTAAGCATAACAAATTGCTTTCATTTATTTCATGATGTTATTCACATTACATGTTTTCATTTGATTGCAAGAATACAAATGATGGTACAACTTTTCATTTCGATACATTTCTTTCAGAATGGAAATGAAGGAGAAATTAAAAGATCCACACAAGATGTGGTTTTAGCTAGTTCCATTCATTACAAGAAATAAAATATACAACTGAAGGAAAGAAGCAAATAACATAGAACATATCTGTCATTTCCTATATTTGGTCTTCAGTTTATAGTTTCTAGCTTGCTCCATTTCACTTCCATTCCTGACTGTACCTTCAAAAGATTGAGAAAGGTGTCAATTAAGAGCTCGGGATATGAACTATACTGCAAGCCAATCAACATAGATATAATTCATTCCTTGGAATGCATGGAGTCAACTAAATGAGAAGTGCATGAAAGTGAGAGCTAAAAATGGAGTGTCACATCATAGATTTTTTTTATGCTAATATTGTTTGTTTCCTATGCAGGTATAGGAAAATTCATGAAGTTGATCATCTTATGAAGACATAAAAGCATGTGGAGTAAAACGGGCTCCCACAAGGGTAGAGCTCGGCATGCTACCCCTCAAGCATTACACATGGGGCTGATTGAAGGAATGCAATCATCATGTTCATCTGAACTATTCATGAAGGAGTAAAACATTTTTTCAATCATCAAACAGTTAAGCCTATTGTTCACTCATAAAAATCAAGTAATATGTTGTTTTGAAAGCTACAAGTGGACAATAGATTTAATATGCTTAATCAATTCAACTAAAAAATATCATTTTCATAATTGCAAATCTAAAATATTGCTATACAGTTTGCATTTTTTTGCCATGAGTATTGTTTATGCATCTTGTTTCATGATATTACAGCAGTGTTTATGCTCATGATGGTGATAGTGAACAAGCATACATAATGCCTCATTTGACAAGACACTATTCAAAAAATATGAAAGAGCTTCATATTCTCATTTGAATGGAAGATGGCAAGCATCAAGTCATCAAACAGGTAGTCACTAATGTCTGAATGCAAGTGTTGCATTAAAGGGAGGTGATATAGTAGTCTTGAATCCTTTAAAGGAAAGCAAATGCATAGAGCAGTATTTTCATAATGGAACATAAAAATGCATGAAGAGTGCCAGGAAAGGAACAGTGATATCATCTGATCATTGCATGAACAATACAAATACAATACATCTTATGTAGTATGCTAGATGCTAGGGTTTTTAACCCTGAGATCAAGTACCCACGAGCTAGGGTTTTATTCAATGGAGCACAAGAAATGTATGAAATACAGAAGTGAAAATGCAGATTTTCCATCATCTATACATTATGTGAGTTTTGATCTTGAAAGCAAAAAATGTTCCCAAAAATACAATAGGGGTTTGAGACAATTAAATTTCCTCTTTAAATCAAATGGAGCAGCCATTCCTGCACAGAGCCAAGCTTATAAAAGCTTCTATTTTGACAAAAAGAAACAAGTACAATGATGCTACAAAATGCCATGAAAGGATTTTAAATCAAAATGCAGTTTTCTTCCAGAATACCATTTACCCATGTAAGGGTTTTTTACAAAGATTAGAATGTAAATGAAATTCCATGGTGGGTCAAGCTCAAATTTTGAATGTGTAACAAAATATATAGATTCTTCATTATTTTCAGAATACCCATGTGAGGTTCTTGTCAAAATGCAGAAATTTATACAATAATATCATGGGTCGAACTCGAGTTTGGAGAGATCACAGGATAACATTATTTCTTCAAAATACAATATACTCACATGAGGGTTTGTTTCAAAAATGCAGGATACACACTATACTCTCATGGGTCGAGCCCAGAAACATTTCAAAATGACCAGTTTGAGCATGAATGGTCGCGGCCTAGAGTGAGCTCTTGGATCATAAAATGTTCATCAATTTTACATAATGAAAAGCCCATTTTAGTTTCATCAAATCTGAAGATACCTGAAGCAAACAACAATAGCAATGCAAGAGTTTCTTCACATAGTTCTATAATCAGGAGTGTACATGGCGCAACCTGTTAAATGGCCATAAATTTATCAATGGAAAATGACCTTTTGTAGGAATATTAAGCTTTTATAAGCTTTTGTTTTAGAGAGAAAATACCAAGAAAGATAGAGAAGAACAATAAACTTACCATTTGTGCCTTAGAAGACTAAGAAGATGGCAACTCAGCTCTCACAGAGCTTCCAGATGCAAGGGCCGAACTCTCACAATGGGGACCAAGAAAGAAGAGAAGAAAAAGCACAAGAAAATGGAGTAGGATGCATCATAAAAATGTGTTATAGTTGTGGCCTGTGAGGCCATTTTCTCATCAAAGGAGCCAAGAAACGAAGAGAAGACAGAAAATAAACTTACCATGACTTGGAGGTTGAGTATGATTAGAGTTGAAGAGAATCAAAGCTCCAATGAAAGCTCCAATGAAGGCTCCAATGGAGGCTCCAAATTGAAACCCTAGCTCATACATGGTGGTGCTTCTTGCAGAGCATTTTCTCAAAGGTCACTAAAAGAAAATGATTCAATTTTAGGGTTTGCCTTAGGTTTTGTCTACCCTCATGCCCTAATTCAAAAATGGGCTTTTCATTTGAAGATTAATGCCTTAGTGTTATATCTTATGCATGTCTTAGGTCGAACATCTTAGAGGCCTCCATATTATGATTTGCCTAAGTCTTTAGGCTTGTTTGATGAAATATTTTTATGGCTTAAGGCTTTAGGGTTTTGGGTCAATAATGCCTTAGTCAAAATGGATAATGATAAATTCTTTAGGTTTTGATTGATTTTTGAGAGAAATCAATTGGAATACAAATGATAATTTACTTATGCCTTAGGTAAAGCTTTTATCATTTAGGTTTTATTTTTCAATTTATTTTAAAGAAATCAATTAAAATATTGATAGGTGATTGCATTATTTTTATGTTTTTTTCTAAAGAAAATCAAATTGTATTGGAGAGATAAGGTTATATTGTTTTGCAAAAGATTTTTCTAAATCTTTAATTGCAAAAATAATCAAATTGTGAGAGTATTAAATCTGCAAATCATTGTAAAGCAAGAATAAAGCAATATTTTATAAATTGTTTTATTTCTTTGCTATTTTTAGCAAATTTGTCAGTGATCTTTTATCTTGGTCAGATTTGAGCTTCTTATTGAAGAGATAAGGTGTTTTTTTCTCTTAAAGCAAAGCAAACCTTTTTTTAGGAGATTTTCAGTATGTACATGCAAAAAGTGTGACTTTTCCACTTTTGTGCCACCTTTTTGGGCAGTTTTTGATGCTTTTCCTTGAGCTTTCTTCTTGAGCTCAGATTAGGGTTTTTGAGGTATATCTTAGAGAAAAACTTAGTGTTTTTCTAGTTCAAATTATTGTTTCTTGCTTTGACATATTTTTAGAGCTTGTAATTTTTTTTGTACTCAGATTTTGAGAGTTTTTACTCCACTCAATAAAGCAGCAGAATTTCCTTTCTCACTTCTTATTTAAGCCTTGCAATAGTAATTTGATTTGTTTTGTGATTCAAATCTATTGAATCCTTTTCTTGTCTTAATGTTGTAAAGTGGTTTGCAAGAGTTACATTTTAGTTCAAGTTGTGCCTTGTGTTTATTCTAAACCTTTGCAGAAATCACTTTTGGATCATATGTGGTGTGAGAGTGTGAGAGTGAGTTATTATCAGAATCTTCTTAATGTTGGTCAATCATTTTAGGTGATAGGATTTAAATCATAAACTTCCTTCTAACTCTTTTCTCCAAGATTCAATAGAGTAGGTGATTATCAATGAGGAATTCGGCCTTCTCCAAAGATTTTTTCTCATAATGAGTTACCCACAACTCAAGAACGTTTCCATGTTTCAATAGATTGTTGAACTTTCATATATAGCAGGGTGCAAATCTTATTGATAACACATACCAATTGATCAAATTTCATTATCAGATTCAAAAGATGCAACAAAATGGTGTGAATTATCAAAAAATATTACTCTTCATATTTTCACAAGGAATCAAACAATAGGCTGCCATCATGCTGATCAAAAGGGCAGCCATTTCTTCTTGGAAATCTTACTCTACTGGATATGTCTTTCAATCTTCTTAAGTGGATCCAAAGTACATTTAAATAGTGATATGAGTTGTATTTCATTGTCATCATTTTCAAGGAGCTAGTAAACAAGGGAACAAGAACAAGGACAACAATCATTCAAATATGAAACAATTTGTCTCTTCCCAAGAAATAGATGATTTTTCTAATAATGGTGAAAAATGAAGCACATATGCATCAAGTTCAATTATGGATAATCACATAGTTTCAAAGATGAACTATCAAGCACTATCCAAGCACAATCAGTAAGCCATGAAGCTACAAGGGACAATCATTACATTTAAAAGAGGAGCAGAAGTTGAGGTTGAAAGGTTAAAGGCAGTGACCTCCATAAGAGTGATTCACAACTACACAATGATTGAAATGAAAGCCTTCATGATTGGTACATTTGAAAATGAAGAGATGCATTTTAAGTTACACATGCAGCCATTGAAGGATAGTTAAAATACCCTTAAAGGGTTGTCATCTAGACATGCAATGTGAAGTTCAATGAAGGCAGCCAAAAGAGACCCAAAAATTTCTATGCAAGATCAAAAGACAATATGATTTTTTGTATGTTTCTCACCTTTTCACTATCCATACAATGAACATTGAAGGAGTATTTTTCATTCATTAATTCAAGGTCAATTCTAATGAAGTGCATATGAAGAAAAGAGTGCATTCATGATTGTTTTCTTGCATTCCAATGGAGCAACCATCCACATTAAGAATAGTCACAGTAATCTTAATGTATGAAGGGCATGATCATGACAATTAGAAAAGGAGTGAGCATTTGAAAGCATTGGAAAGAGATACCAACATCATGAGAGCATAGAAAAAAGGATATATAAAAGAAAAAAAAGTCATTTAAATAAGCAACTATGATGATCTATTGCTTTGTTTCTATAGAACTCCTAGTTCTAACTTCACAGACAATGCATACAAACATAGTGTTTCTAGGTGGGAATTCAAGCAGCACAAGGTGAGCAAGATAGTGTCATAAAAGCATCATATCATGGACATATGGAAAAGTATCATGAACATAATTCCAAAGAAGTGGAGCATAAGAATAAATTTGTATAGATTCAAAATCTAAGTGATCACTTTCAATGGAGGCTACATGATCTAGAAAAGGAGAATGGGAAATGTGTAAGTAAAGCTAATCTATTGGAAAATGATCTGAAAGATAGCCTTCAAAGAGTTAAATCTTTTGAAAGCAACAATGGTAAAGATTTAATTATGATATATGTTTTAAAAATGCAAGTCAGCCAATTACAACAAGATTTAAAATCATCTGAAAATGTACACAATACACAACTTGCCTCTTTCCAGAATCAACTAACAAAGCTTCAAGATCATTGAACTTGAAGCAATTAGCAACTAAGGAAGGTGACATATGCAATAAAGCATTCAACTTTTAGGTGGATTTTTAATCACATCTTGTTGGAAGGAAACATGCCTGGGGTTTTGAAAAAAATGAGCATCATATTCATAAAATAGATGCACTTAGAATGGATATTGAAACCCTCAGCCCAAAATAAAAGTTTTTATAGATGTTTCCTTTATTTCTTTTGCAGAAATAATGAGATGAAGGATAGAAAGTCGTGAGAAAAGTTTTAGATCATTTTCTTTAAGTAAAGAATGAAACTCAGAAAATATAATGAATGGGGCTTAAAGGGCATGAGTTTTTGGAAAACCCAGAAAGGATAAGCCTTCTCTATACAAAAAATGCAAACCCTACTCAAGAAAATAGAGGTGTAAAAAATAAAAAGAAAAATCCAGTGAAATTTTGAAAAGGAATAAAAACCAGCTGTGTCTTCATGGTCGTGGCCTGAAGAAGCAATTTTCTTCACAAAATGCAAAAACCCACCTGGGGTTTGTCTCAAAATCACCAATTTAGAATAGTAGAGGAGTCTTTGAGCTTGAATCAAGCTTCTATTCTAAAAAAATAAAGTAATAATGCACAGTTTTCTTCATAAAATGGAGCACGGGTTTTGTATACCCAGAAAAGCATAAGGCATAAAATAAATCTAAAAACCCAGTTTATATGCCACTTCCTATGAGTCTTTTCCTTTCTCAAAAGACCAAACCCATGAGGGTTTTTTTACAAGAAAGTTTACATATAGAGGAAAAAGGAAAATACTTGCAAAAAGTATGACCACAACCATGATAAATTTTTGGAATACACAGAGAAAAACTAAAATTTCCACTGATTTTTTTCTGTGTGGAGGGAGCTCGAATTTAGAAAAGTGAGATATACACCAATAGAGAGCTTACCTAAGCTCAATATTGCTTGTTTTTCACTAACTATGCAAGTTTTTCACCATGAAAAACCTCCATGAAGCTTCAGAAACCTCAACCATGGCAGTCAAAGGCAAGCAAATCTTTCACAGATGAAAGGAAGAGAAGAATGCATTAGGAAAACTACAGAGGCCATGGCCTAAAGATCTCAAAACTCTATGAAATGGAGTGAAAATGTCACCAAATGAACAAAAGATGAATTACCATCAAGTTGCAGAGGGATGTCAACTCAAAGCATGGAGGAATCAACTAGAAATACAGTGGAGAACACTCAAACCCTAGTTCCCCATGGCGGACGAATACAAAACTCTTTTCTTCCAAAGTTGCCAAGTAAAAATGATGAGAAAAATTTGGATAGGGGTCAATTTTGACCTTAGGGTTTCTCAAGTTCCCTAATTCAAATGTGTTTTTTATCACATTCTTTTAAAATCAAATTCCTTGGTTAATACCTTCATGCCATTAAATCTTTTCCACATTCTGCATACCTAGGCAATGTCAATGCCTTAGTGATTTTTATGACTTTATCATATGTGCCTTAGTGAATTTTCATGTCCCCTTGAAAATTGCAAGTCTTTCAAGACTTAGGAATTTTTTTTCAGTCTCTCATCACTTTGCATGCAAGTCTTTCAAGACTTATGTCATTGCATTAGGTCGAGCCTTGTTTTCTATTTTGCATTGGTTTTAAAATGTGTGACATTTTAATTAAGTGGTATTTTATAAATCACTTAATTATGAATGTTATTTAAAATGAAAAATAGTGGTGAGTTATGCTTTATAAATTCCTTAAGGGATATTTAGTCAGCTTTGATGCTCTCACAATCATTTAGGGGTGGTTGAGACAATTGTTGTCATTTTGCATTTATTTTGAAATGTAAAACATTTTGATTAAGTGATGTATTGTAAGTAACTTATTCAAAGTGTTATTCAAATGCAGAATGAGGAGTATTATTCCTTTGCAAACACACCAAAAGTGTGGGTCAAACAGGTTGAAAACATGTTTGAACAAAAATGATGACTCATGCCAAGCTTGTGCCAGACATGTAAGAAGTTTGGAGATTGACCAACATGGGAATGGTGTGTGAGTTTTATCTTTGACTGTTTTGGAGGGAAAGGTGACCATTTAGAGGAAATTTTTTCATGCTTTTAGTATGACTTGGGTCTTGGCTTGAATTTTCTCCATTTGGATGGCATTTGTGAGGAGTTTAGAAGGTTCTTTTTTGGCCTTTCTGCTACATCCAACTAGGAGTTTCTAGAAAGACATGTGTGGCTCAGTTGTTTGAATTTTTCCATAAGTAACTTCAAACAAATTTGTTGAAGTTAGTTCTTTTTTTCCAGCAGTGTGGTAGCTTATTTTCTGGAGTTATCTTTTCAGCAGGAGCAGATTGTAACTCTTTTGACAGATTTCTATACTAGTGAGTACCTTGGATATCAATGATATTGAATATTTTTCCTTCTCATTTCATGCTTTATTGTGTGCATCTAGTGATTGATCAAGATATTTGTGAAATTTAGCTTTTCCTTGTAATTTTGTCTCATGTTAAGCACCTTTTTGTAGAAAAGTGTGTTGTTGCATGTTATAAGTTGTGTTGTAAAATGTAAATGTTTTTTTAGTTGTGAAATTTTCTTTCCTTGTAGGAGCTTAGGTTTTAAACCTTCCTATAAAACACTTATGCAAGAATGCATATAGAATGAGTTGTGTAAGCCAACATTTGTCATTTTTTGGAACTGTGTGCAAGCTATTTGTAAGTCTTAGTTAGTACTTGGTGTATCACCTTTTAATGCTTTCAGTTAAGTTTCATTTTCATGTTTCTCTCTTACTCTTTCCTCAGGAAATCATTAGATTAGTAGTAGTTTAGGTGACATCAATTAGGAGCCATCCTTATTTGAAGGTCCACTCCAAGCTTAGGTGACCCACAACCTAGGAGTGTTCCCATGTTGCTCCAAATTTGCTAAGTTCTAAAACTTGGCAAGGGTGAAAATTTGAAGAGTTAACAATTATATCAAGATTTGGTCTTCCTTTCACTTTGGTTTCAGATAATGGTACATCATTTAAGAATAAAGAAGTAAAGAAGTTACTTGAAAAAAATCATATACAACATCATTTTTCTAGATACCATATCGTCCATAATAAAATGGACAAGTAGAAGCATCTAACAAAACCATTGAAGAAGACTTACAAAATAAAGTTAACAAACATGGTAAATATTGGAATACTCAACTCTCCTTTGCATTGTGGGCTTATCACACAAGTGCACATATAGCTATGGGTACTAATATATGTAACCTTGTATATGGAACTGATGCTATTGATGGAGCTCTTAAAATTCTTGTAGGATTCTGAGAAAATCATACTTGAAGGTCATGATTTTCTAGTGTTGTGTAACCTAAGTTTGGCCATTTGTTTTGGTTTGCAAGCCTTAACCTCATAAAGATCATTTTCCAAAACCATCCATCATTATAAGTTTGTGATGAATTTCCCCCATCGGTTTTCGGTTATGTAAGTCATAACCTGAGCCTTCAAACATGTCAGGTTACCAACCCCTTTAGTTAGGACAAACGGTCACCATGCATTTTATCTCGCACTAGATTTTCCTAAGTCAGGTGAGTAATGTTTTAAAACTTTTAAGTTGACACCCTTGAGGTTCTTGTCATCATTGGCCTAGTTGCGGCCCCTTTTATGACTAACATTAAGTGTGTGCAGGAACAAGAATCATCAGATCTAAGGATTAAATCCCCACCGCCCATCACACACTACTCAGGCATTGATGAATAGTCATCCTGAAGCATGTGAGGCCTGCGAGACGCTAAGGCGTCTCCTTATCATATGGAGCCTAACCCTTGTACCAGTGCCTGATAACCGATGATGATGAAATTGATGGCTGTAATGGTGGATTGAGATTTAATCCCTGTCATTCATCGCACACCTCGTGGTACATGATTAATGATTTCCCAACTTGTGAGGTGTGTGAAATGGTGACACTTAGTGTTCTCGAACATAGTGCGAAGCAAAGTGGATCCTATGGGATGAGTGACTTGGCACTCAATCAGATTTTTCTTACGGGTCGAAAGGTGACAAGTATTGGTTCTACATTTTCAAACTTGATTTAACCATATCTAGGCCACTTAATTTTCCAGCTCACTATCAGATCGATGACATATATTCAAAATCAACAACACAAAAATTTAATAGTCATTTTTGTTTTGCAACCATTGAAGCATTAATGGTGTGCTCTCCTCAGGGAAAATCAAATTGATTCATTATGTGTGTGATGAATTAATTCCCATCCATTATGTGGAGTGATTTGCAAATCTCCAAGTACTTGGGTTGTTAATGGTGAAGAGATTGATGCCAGCCATTAATTAATCCCTTGAGCGTGTGACACCAACACTAATAAGCAAACATCACCAGAATTGCTTGATAAATATGGATGAAGTGGTTGTCACTCTCGCATTCAATATTTAGCATTCTTCTAAATTTGTGTAGAGCGAGGAATTTTCAATTGCGAGCTTGAGTGATTACCAGGCATCAAAAATGAGCAAGTCAGTCAAGTCTAAGGTACCTGTAAGGAGGTCCTCTAGGCTCAACACACATAAGTTTCTTGGTGATGCTTTTGGGCATGAGACAAGTGAGCATGTTCCAAGTATAGAGGAGAAAGCCCTTGTCAAAAATCCCATGAGTGTTCCCTCCAAATGCAGTAGGAGGCTACAATACCAAGGAATTGATGCTGAGAAAATGGAGAAGGGTAAGGAACCTACACGGTTTGCCTCTAGAGCTTGCAAGAAGGTTAGGTATGGACGTAGTTCCTTTGGTCAAAAGAATTCACCAATTGATGTCACTGATAGCCCATCCACAAGTGCTAGTGAGACTGACCCTGGTTATATGCAATATCTCATGACGCTCAACCAAACCGAGGTTCATGGAGTGGAGATATTATATGTTCCACCATTGGCTATCAGGACTCCAAGCAGATGTGATGGTTCTGTTCCTAGAAAGGACAAGGACGGGGAAGGAGTAGAAGTTTCTTCTTTGTATCTCGCAACAACGTGAAGTGGGCGCGTGTATCATGGGCTAGGTGTTGGTGTTGGTCATTCCTCTGGTTAAGTGAACTAGTTTGTGGGTTTCACAATGTTTGTGATGTTTGATAAGTTACTATGGTGGTCGCTCCTATTCCCTGTGGGTGGTACTATTTTGGGGTCTTTCATGCTGATTGTGCAATTTCTTGGCAATGTGGATGATGGATATATGGCCTTGTTGGTGGTTAAAGGGAATTTTTCTGGCACTTTGCATTTCCATTTTTGATGGTGGTTACAGATTTTGCTTTCTCATTTTCAACATGTGGGGAATTTGAAATGCAACCCAAATTCGAGCTGAAATGAAACATTTTAGAATGTAATTTTCATTTTTTAGTCAAAAGCTTGTTTGCTCCCTTGCATTATAAAAGGGATATCATGGCTCATTTGTAGGGGTTCTAGTTTTTTGAATCTTTGGGTCCAGTATACACAAAGGGTAGAAATTAGGACTTGAATACTAGTGAATAGAATAGTCGAATTGTCTTGGCTTTGAGTTATGCATATGTAAATCTTAAAATAGTTTTATAGATATTACTGATATTGAAGCAAATCTTAGGCATAAGGCATCTATTCTCCTTCTATAAATCGTCTTGCAAATTTTGAATGAAATATCAAGAATATTTTGTTCATCATCAAATACTTTGTTTGACTGTATGTCCTTGTTTTTGCCTTGGTTCAAAGAATCAATTAAATGCTTTAATGAGGTCATGAATTTGTGAGAATTTATAAAGGATTTGGTAAGAACTAATGCTTTAGGAAAAGTGAGTTTTCATAATGTACAAGGAATTATGAAAGTAATCCAAAATTGTCAGAGTTAAAGAATTTCTATATTATTGATTGTCAAATGTGTGACTCCATTGCCTAATCGATGAGGACACTAGTCTATTTGTTAAGGTATTTTTCATTTGAAGGATAATAATGGTAGAGCAGATGATGGATTCAGGATTAGAACATAAATTACTTTAAAAAAATTAACCATGAGGCATGTATTTGAAATATGTTCTTGTTCTTGGTAAATGGACAATCATTTGCTCAAAGACTAGCCAATCTTTCAGTAAATTGTGTTTATTTTCCCTTCATGGGAACCGATTTGTGAATTGATGTGTTCTGCAATGAATTAATCAAAATGAACATGATAGGAACACCCTCCTAGGTCCCACAGAGCCTAAAGTGTAGGAATAGAGACTTCATAATTCTCTATTCGTTAAGTTGGCCATTCCTTTTAGAGGTTCTTGAGTATGAGAGTTGGCCACGAGCTTTAGAGATTTCTAAGGGTGTACTGGAAAAAAAATCAACAACTATTATGCCTTTAGAGTTGGAAAATCTGTCACTATGAATTTATCTAAATAAAATTCTAGATGATACCTCTTATAGAGAAAAAAAAAATTAATAACTTGAGATGCACAATGAAAAACATACACATTCTCTCAAACATCTGCACTTGATTATTATAAAGGTCTTAAATGCAAATAAAATGAAGGCGTTATCCACAATTCATTCAAGATTGGTGACTTGGTGCTATATGAAAATCATCACAATATAAACACTGCACTAGGAGAAAAGGGGAAATTTAGCCTAAATTGGTTAGGACCCTACATCATCACTAAATATTATGGCTTAGGTGCATATAATATTTCTATGATGGACGGTACATGTCTCAAAGAACCTATTAATTCTATATATTTGTGTAGATTTCATGCATAAATCCATTTCAATCTCTTAGTATGTTGGTATTTAAATTATGTAGATTAGGTTAGATAGATTTACTTTCTATTTAATATTGCATTGCTTCATTCATGACAAACATTAGTGTGTCTTGGGTTTTAGAGTACAATTTTCTTAGATTTTATTTTTACTTATTTGCACACTATTCAATAATTTGTGTGGAATGCTTAGTTAGATCATTATGGCATTTAATGGTTCAAAGTATATCATAGTTGCATCTAGTTTAAAATGTGTACACTTAGTAAAAAATATAGCATTTAATTAAATAGTCTCATTAATTGTTTAGTTAGATCACATAATCCATTTATATATCAATTAGATCATTTTTGTATTTATTAAATAATCTTAATAAGATTGTTTAATTAGATCACAAGTGTATCCAATTTTATATATATATGGAAATATGATGTATGTTCTTAAATAAGATCACATATATAGTACTAAAAGCATTTTACATAATAAATAAAATCATATATATATATATATTGTAGTGTCAAAAAATGTCGTCGATAACATTTTCACACTTGTTTGGACCCTCCTTGTAAAATTGAGCATAATGATGCCTTGACTTAGTGTTGTAATATGTTTAACATACTCGCATTAGGTCTTGGGCCCTTGTGAACTAATGGACATGAATGGTACCTTGCTAAATTGTTGTGAAATGTTGTAACACACTTTCACACTTTTTTGAGGTTTTATTAATTAATTACACCTAATAAATCTATTTTTAACCTTGATCCTACCTTATTTGGAGTGTTGTAAAGTGTTTTAACACACTTTCACACTTTTCTAGGGTCATCATTAATAATTGGGCTTCTTTAAGCTTTAATTGGCCTTATTTTTTTATCCACAAGCCTTAATTAATGTATCTTTTCGAGGATAATCCTAACACAAATCAACATCCAATCATAATTCAGGTTTTTTCAGCTTGTGTGGTCTAGATTTAGTGATCTAGGACTCATTTGGCACCATGGGCAAATGAGTCCCACCTAGGTTTTGGGTCCTGAACCTTTTTAACACCTCTCTAAGCATTTTTAAAAATGGTCCCAAAAATTATGCCTAATGAGACTCATTTGCCACCTTGGGAAAAAGAGTCTCATATGGCCCAAAATCAAAATTAATTCAATTTTTTTACTAGATTTTATCCTCCTATATCTGATGTCAGCTTGTAGTGTTGTAATTTTGGGAATTCTTGCATAATTAAGTATAAATACAAGTTTCTTTCACTCATTTTCACCTAACAAGCAACCAAGTGGCCTAGCAAGTTGAATGAGCATATCTTTATAGCAAGTTTGAGTTCACAAGAGCATTCAAGCATTCACAAGAGCATTCAAGTGTCTTCAAGATTAGATTAACAAGCATTCTAGAGCATTATTCAAGCATCAAGCATCATGTCAAGGACTTCATGCATCATGTTAGTTTTTGAGCTAACAATTGTGATGTAGGGTTTCATGATTCAAGCTAGCATTTCATTCAAGATCTATCAACTTCAAGCAAGATTGAAGATCTACATCCATTGGAGTCATCTCATACATGTTTTCAACCTCTTCTTGCTAGGGTTTGGTGAGTTGCACCATCATATTTTGTTCATTCATCATTCTCTTTTCGCATTTCATTTCATTTCAAGGTTTGATTACCAAAATGAGGTTTGACCAAGGAAAACCCCTATCCACTAACAAAACAAAATTTTTCCCTCTCTTTAATGTGTGATTTGGAGGTTTAGATTGAAGAAACATTGAAGAGAAAGATTGGATAAAGTTGTCATGTCATTAAGAATTAGAGAACATTGGAGAACACCTGCAAGTTGATTTACAGAGATTCAGATCTGGGAACCTGAAGAAGTAGATTGAGCAAACCTTGAAGAGTAGATTCAAATCCTGAAGTTTCAAAAAACCCTAACTAGACTAATTTTCCACTTCTGGCAAATGAGTCTTGGCAGTTTTGATCAAAATTTAGATTTTTGCAAATTCAGATACCCATTTGTCAGATTCCTATTCCCACACAGAAACCCAAATTTTGGACTGATTCACCTAGCTTGGTGAATGAGTCCCACTCAGCATTAAAGTCAAATTTTCTAGCATTTCAGAGCTCCTTTCAGTCATCTCTAGGTTTCTAGGTGCACACATTCCATCTTACAATTTTTTATTTTGTTTCATTTACATTTCTAGGTCATTTTGTAAGTCATTGCATCATATTAGGGTTTAGTGTTACATCTTGCATTGCATTTTTCTTTCCAAGCCCTAGCTTGGTGGTGAACCCCTCATTAGTTTATATTCAACCCCTAGGACAACCCTATTGCAAGATCTCTTTCTCCTTTGCATTAAGATCTCTAGGGTTTTTTCTTGAATGAGAGAGAGTGAAGATTGTCCTTCTAGGTCCTAAACCCTAGAAAAGCGACAGTATTCCACCTTTCATATATATATATATCATGGTACTTATATACATCACCATGTCACCACACTGACAAAATGTTGTGTGTCGTACAAAAATCATATAATTATCCTATAGGCCTACGACTACCAAAATCCTCAAGGCCTAGTGGTGGTGGTCGACATGAGACTGTAGATTGTGAGAAGCACCTAGAGCTACTCTATGCTAGTACAACCTTGAGCTCACCTTTAAGCTCTACATTAGCCTCAACTACTATTGTATGATACTGCTAGAACTGATCTCTCTTGGATTGCACCCTATCAAGCTCTACCCATAGGTATGTCTATGTTTCACCAATGGTAGGAGCTCAAGCTCTATCTACTCTTAGCTCATCATATGCAGCTCTTAGCTCCTCGTGCATAGCTCTTAGTCATGCTATAGGCTCAAAAGCCTCTACATGTTCCTTGCACTCTATGGTGGCCTATTCTCAACTCACACTAGCTGATGTAGCTAGACATTAGGAATCATATATGCTATTGCTCAACCCATAAAGTTGATCCAATCTCTAGCTCCACTGCAAATAAGAGAGAATCATTTATTTCATTTTTATTTTAATATTTTTATTTGTTCATCCCAAAATAAGTAACGGAGAAATAAGAGAAATGACATGTCAACAAATGGAGGTGAATGATAATGAGAATAATCACAGAGAAACATAGGTGACAATATAGCATCACATTTCTCCTTTTCATTAATATACATCAATGTACAACTATATATTAAAAATTTGTGTAACCACCACTTCAACCACCTAGTAATTGTGCTCAATAATTAGATGTGGTTAACTCAAAATAAAGGAGACATACAAAGTAAGAATATTAAACATACGAGGTAATATAATAATCCTTGAGAATAAATTATATGAAGATGTATCTAAGAAACCCCCATATAATCTAAAGTTAAGGTAGACTTTTGATTAGCACCAAGATATGCAAACATGCCAAGAACCCCCCTCATAGTCTAAACTCCAACAATTTACTAGTCTAAATACAAGTTCTATGATGTAGCCAGTGTACTCAAAACTCTAAGTTTTGCTTATGATGAAATCATTACATGTGATATATCTCCATACCTATAAGGAATCACACCCACTCAAAGTTTTTCCCAATGAACCATGTGCCAAAAAGAGAAAAAAAATATATTGATGCTCATGAATAATCAAGAACCCCAAAATTGTGGTACATATGCATTATCTAAGAATGTGAACCCATCCTAGTTCTCAAAGCTCAAATTTAATAAATAAAAGAACATGTTGACATTAAAAATTGCTTCTCTAGTAAAAAAATGAGTATATCCTCAAAAATGATGGCTCAAGTCCTATCACTAACCATACCCCATAAAGGTGAATCTACACCATCTAATCATCAATGTAACCATTGCCTAGTCAAAGATGATCAATGCAAGGTTGGCAATCAATGATTGACTCTCATGACTAGTACTAACTCCAAATCATGATGAAATAGCTCCATGCATAGCCATAAAAATGTCGAGCTCATTTCTCTTATATATAGAGTGTTCAAACCTCTAACAACTAGAAAGAATCATTAGGGGCCCAAGTAGACAAGTCAACATTTCATATTCAATCAAGAATTAATAGCTGTAAAAATCTTTGGTGACCCAAACAAGCATCAATATTATGAGTTGAATTCATAATTATTCTTAAATCAATAAATTAGACACTACTCACACTCCAAAACTTAGAATCCACATATCCAAAACCCCTCAACAATAACTTATCCATCAACAAATTAAGTACTTAGTTACTAAAAAATATAAACCTCAACAATCATCAAAACTTGTAATTTGACCTATGATTCTCCCCCTTGTTAAAGATGAGAGTGGAGAATTTCTACATATAACACCCTTAAAAGGGAAGCATGCTAAATCAACAACTCTATATAGATAGATAGACAACTTGATAGTACTCTTTCAAATTTTCCATTAAGCCACCCTTATAGGTTTTCCACATAACAAAAAATAGTATATAAGCTATCCTTCTACGTTTTCAACTCAAAACTTAAGTGCATAAAATGTGGACTTAATATTCCCTTCTCAACCTCCATAGCCTCAAAATCCATGATATCAATGCACAAACAACTCAAAGCAAAATACTAAACACAATCCAAATTGAACTCAACCAATAATAATTGAAAATCCAAATACATAATTTAATGAATTCTAAACTTAAACCACAATCAAACAAATATATATATATATATATATATATATAAAATTCCAATTACACCTTATTTATCTAATAAAAAAAAATACTACAATCTAAATAGAATAAAACCACTTTTTTCTTCAACTTTGCATAATTTGAAAACTTCTGTCACAAACCAAATAATCAAATAATCAATGTTCAAAACCTTAAACAATCTATAATGAGTTTATCCCTTTCTTTGCTTGAAAGCATTAGCAAAGTGATATTTTAAAGCATTATAGTTAGGGTGACCGCCCACCAAAAAGTTGATCACTCCTTAATAAACTAGCCCCTATTCAAACATCTACTTCTTAATCAGCAAAATTCAACATTATATGAAATCCACCATTTCTTTATAATAAAATGTCATGCAAATTATTTATCGCGATCAATTGGTAGGCGTGTAGATATGCATTCAAACTCGAATGGCTTTTTCCAATTTGCATGCGTCGGTTGAAGATAGGTGTGAAATGCTTGTAGCACAGTTGACCGTTAATTGCAAAGTTTCAAAAACAACTTTGATAAGAATTTAACGACCATATCCAGGCAACAGTTGCAGATGAAACAGTTGTATCAACAAAATCGGAATACAGAGGAGTGTACAAGGCCCTTTTCCAATGCAACCACAAAGATGACAGAGAATACATATAATGACAGCCATTTGTATGAATGCAATAAAGTCGATTTATTCTGTGCACAAGCATTCATACCAATCTTGCAGGTGTGCATGTCATTAGACAGGCGCTGGGTCTGCAAAACTTTGTTTAATAACTACAGTATGGAACAATGTACACGTTCCAGTGTTCTCTTAATTTGAACTCCTTGAACGTCACAGAATTTTGCATGCACAGTTGCATGCACGCCAGGCTCGCTGGAAAGCTGTTTCAAACTTTCTGGAATGAAAAAACAGTTATATAAGTTGGCGAGCGGCTTGTGGGTAGCAGTAGAGCCTTATCAGTGTCCGTGTTGTTAAGCGTGGAGAGTACAACGCCACACTCAAACCGGTAAAACTTATCTATCTTGTACATTGTAAACGCCTTTGGTTCAAGACATGCTTGTTTGGTACACTAGTTTTTGCTTAAACGACAGGACAACATGCGGGCTGTTCAATATCTTTCTGTGTTTGGATTTTTTTAACTAACTAAAAATCTATTTCTAGTCATATACTATTTATACTATTCATTGATCAACCTAAACATATATATGCCACCTTAAAATTTAGAATAAATAGAGTACATTTATTTAAATTCTATATAGAATCAATCTCGGATTGATATGGGATTAGGGGTTGACCCAAAACTTATTATAATTTCAATGTTTAATCCTTTCAGCTCAAGTTTTTTAAATATGGGTTTTATTTTAAATAGTGGCAAAATTTTATCAGTTGATTAATGATTTATACCAATCAATTTAATTTTATCAAAGAGTCTTAAGGTAATGGGAATAAAAATTATTAATAAATTTATCTTACAAAGTGGTTAAAAAAATGAACATTCCATATGAAAGAGGAAAATAAAAGCTAAATAAAAATGGGGTATGAGTGGGATCCATCAAGATTAAGTGTCAAAGTACCTATTTATTAAGCTGGTGTAGAATGAAAATAAAGATGAGCCTCCCATTATTTAAGTGTCAGATTTATAATAAAAAATATGATAGAGACACAAAGTTGCGGATAAATTTGACATCATAAAAAATATGTTAGTAAATTTATGAAAATAAAATCATAGACAAAGAGGAAAAATCAATGATAGAATGGAAAACTAATGAAGAATGTTTTCAAGTTAATGATGCCTAGGAATATGATGAGAATATTGAAAAATAGGTTAAGCTTACTACATGTGAAACTTCACAATTCAAGCTAAATTTTGAATTATGGTGGGAACATCATAAATATAAAAACTATTTGGTCAAGTGTTGATTTTTATATTTTGAATGGAGAGCATCACATGATAGCCTACCTAGAACCTAATATATCTTTTATAGGAATCTCCAACTTTTTTAACACACATTTTTTGATAAATAATGGGTGGGAATAAGAAAGTTGTTGGATTGGTAAGGTGGAAAAGCAGGATGAGTTCAAGAAAAACTAAAAAAGTAGGATTTTATTACATTATCTTTAGATGAAGTTACAACAATAGAATATCGTGCTTGCCAACCCCATATACTCTTTTTTCATTAATGAAGGAGAATGTAGCAACACATAATCTATTTGAAATGTTTTTAAATATTTAAATGAAAGTGGATATATAGATGACTAAATAATTACCAAAAATTTGGTGTGCATAGAGGTAGATAGAGCTTCAATGATGTAAGGTCAAGGGAAAATCTATTTGTATAAATCTAAAATATTCTTGTTCGAGTCATACATGATTTAAATTCACTATATAGTCCACCAAATGAGCTTAAAATTCAAAATTACGAGTGATTTTTTTATTGTATCAAAAGTTGAAGATCTAGTCTACAAGCTCTAGTCATACTTTTTTAAGTCCCATTTTGTTTTTGAATTTCAATAATTTAAAAAGGGAATAACTATAAGAAATAAGGCATTTAAGGACGTTGATTACAAATAGATCTACTTGCATGAACTAGTGCAAATATGATTTTTTGTAGAATATCAAATATTGATTGGAATAATGTATACAAATTACCTCTCAATAGATAAATCTCCTAGCCTTTTATTAAGATTACACTATATAGAGATAATTCTAAATTAATCTACTAGTTTTTCATGTTGGAAGAAATCAAAATTCTTGTGAAAAAACACCAAAAATGAACTATATATTTTAGAATATACAAAGCCATGTAAAATGATATACATAACCCTCAATAATTTATATCTATGAGATTAGTCATTCATAAGTCCAAAATACAATAGTTGGGTTCTTAATTAAAAATACACTCAATAGTATTATTTTTTCATAGTTTAATGAAAATGGAGAGTTATGTGTCAATACATAATTTTGTAGGGTGAGGCACACTTCCAAAGAAGTACATAAATTACAGTGAAATATTTTGGTGATATCACTATATCTTTAAGTATCACTTTAAATAGTATTGCACAAGATCACTTTCCTTAAAGATAAGAGAGAAATCCCTCAGGATGAACTAATTAAAGCCATATCTATTATGTATTCTTAATGCTAAAAAATTGGATAATCATAGAATTTTCCTAACAAGATAAAAATATTATCCAAATGCATCTCTAGGAGTTTAGAATTGACTGGATATAAAAATAGAATTATAAAAGGTTATAATCTTATAGAGAAATCAATGATAGATTTATTTAAACTCATGGAGAGTCACTTCCAGCATGGCTTGATAACAAATATTTGAGAACTCTTAAGTCAAAGAAAAATATTATATAATTCAATATCAAAATATTTCTCTTGTTCATTTTTATCAAAAAAACACTCTATATTTTTTGAAAAAAAACAAACTATCACAAGGTTGATTGATTTTCATTTGCAAAAGAAGGTAGAGATAGAATCCTCATTTATAATATACTATAAATTATTTCACTTATATTTCTTTATAAGGTAATTACATTGAACAAGATAAGATAATAATATTTCTTTGATAAGATAAGAATATTGAAAAAAAAATCTTTAAATCATAACATGTCATTTAATTATATCAAAGAAATATAATGTTTTTTACCAAGTATTACATTTTTTCATTGGAGTTCAAAATATCATATTACAAACGTCATAGTATAGATGTGCAATATAATATACTATAAATAATAAAATTTCACGTGAAATCAAATGTAATGTCTCTAATAAATCAAGTCTTTGAAATCTCAACTATAAGAGGGAGAGTATCACCCAAGTGTTTTTCCTTCAACCACAAACAGGCGGTCCCCTACACACCTTCCAACTAGAAGTGGCCCTACCCTTCATGAGAGTAATAGATTGAGTAAACACCATGGTCACCATGTAATTTGAAAACTTGTGTTGTGTTCTAAATTACAATTATTTGTCATACAACTCTAGATACCACTTATCTAAGTATGATCTATCTGACTAATAGCAACAAAATAGACATTATGAATCAACAATATAAGTAGTTATTTTTCATTACTTTGGCCAAATATTTTACTATTAAATATACGTGTTTAAAAATGATAACGTGTTTTGTATTTTCACACGCCTCTTTCTCAAATTGATTATCGACAATTTAAATTTCTTTTCTAAATTTGAATAATATGAACATCAAATGTCTATTCACTCACTTGGGTGGGGTCTTACTCAAAAAAACAAGAATTTTACCTTTATTTTCTTCAAATTCTATCTCTTTTCAAAAATTTATGTACAAATACATTCATACATGCATCAATATATATTCCAATATCCTCACTGGATGGGGTGCTTAAAATATAACCCCAATCAATGCTTTGGGATTTGATGACCTATTATGATCTCATTTAAAAGAATTACAAATAATAAATCTCATTCGATCACTCCACTAATTACTTCTATCATAAAAAATATTAAAGTTTTATGATACAATAATACCAAAAATAATCAAATATAATTCTTAAACTCTTGGATCTATTTGGTCACATATCATTATGGTGTCCATGCATGCAAAAAGAATGATCTATTTGACCATGTCACTTATCATAGAATGAATGCAAAATAGTGAGCTATTCGGTCACTAAACATTTCACAGAATGCATGTAAACACAATGACCTATTCAGCCATGTTTTATTTCGCAAAATGCATGTAACACAGTGACCTATTCAACTACGATTTATTCCACTTAATGCATGTAATCATAATGACCTATTTAACCACAATTTATTCCACATAATTCATGTAATCATAGTGACCTATATGATCTTTCATCATCATCATCATCATCATAAAAACAAATACAAATCACACCTACACAAACCTAAAATCTAAAACATAAAAACAAATACAAAAATTTGTTCTTCCATTATTTGAAAATGTTTGTTTTTTTAATTCAAGAAAGAATTTCTGCCATTCATTAACACTGATGTTTCCTTTTTTGTGTAGTGGGCCAACTTGAAAAGTGATAGCGGAACGCTTGTCTTAACGAGAAGCTTGATAACAGTCATGGCCCATGACAATCACAGCTCAATGAGTTTGACTCGAAACTACACGGTTTAATCCTGATAGCAATATCATAATCACAGCTCAATCAAGCTCATCCTACTGCTTTTGCTAATTTGCATTTAAAAAAATTATATGTTGGGGGGACATGATTGACAATGGTCTTCTGGTTGGTATGGATGTCACTCATGCAAAGATATAACTCAAGAATGCATAACAAGCAGTCCCATTTCTCGTGGTTTAACAGAAGTTTACTGTTCCTGCAACTGTCACAACGCATAGTTGTCAAAACCCAACTGGGTCATTAAGTGGCCATCAGTCACATTCAATACTCACATTTTCCTTCACGATGATGTTATTAAGATGAACTATCGGCATTTTGTTGGTTGTTTCAGATTCCTGTAAGTGAAAAGGACAAAGAATCCTTTAACTTTGTGGATGAAAAGATATTTGGTACATCTGCTGATTATTTCTGATAATTGTAATGACAATATATATACGCTGGCTGTGACACTTCACCTAAAAGAATTTGTCACATGATTTTTTGCAGACAAAATCTAAGTTTGTGACAAGACCGCCCATCGTGTGATGTGAATTGTGATCTAAATAAAGCAATTGGTTTTGATAATTGCTAGTATTTCTAATAAACTAATTGAATAATTTCTTAGTTGTATTTGTCATAAAGAAATCTTATGATTTCTATACTGGTTTTCCAAATTGATCTTCCTAAGCATACGTTTCTCCACAAATTTACAAATAGAATTCATTATTGGCAGTCTTGCAATTGGACTTAAGGCAGAATCCTCAAAAAAATTATAAATAGATTTAACTATTTTGCAGTTTTGTTATTTAACATGATTCATAAAAAATGAAAGCATAACTCCTCCATACAATCTTTACCTTCACATTTTAAAGCCTATTTGTAATGGTGTCTACTTCATTAGATAGAATAAGTGCATAAATGGACATGGACGTAGCTTAGACAGAAAAGCCCATCCAACAAGTCTGAAAGTTTCGCCATCTTTTCCATTTTCAGAGGAGATGAAAAAATAGAAGCTCCTGCAACAAGTCACAAAGTTTAATCATCACGAAAGACAGGGCTATTGTAACTAAGTCAAAAAGTTTTACCGTCTATTTCAATATCAAACTAAATTTCATTTGTTTTTTTAATATTGCTCACGAGTCGCCATACTTAAATTTTGTTAGCTTAATTGATTACAATCGTCAAGGATTTTGGAAGACAATAATACTCAAGTATAGATCTAGAAAGATATGGGGCTAGCTTTACGCTTAAATTTTTGTTGATAAAAATGAGATACTTATTTATCACTTTTACATCTTTTAGTTATATTTCAGTCTATTATTTTTTTATTTATTTTTATAAGCTCCGCACATTCTTATTGATGTCTTAATCTCTTTATTCTCAAGTTCAAAGAATGAGAACCCTAGTTTTCCATTAAAGCTCACGTCAATACATTATCCCCTCAATTACTTAAAACATTGAATAGATCATGATTTTCCCTCCACAAGCTCACCATATACTTATAATGAACACACTAATAAAGAAAGTGATTCACAAGTTCCCACTCCTTTCAACAATATAGTGGTTGCCATTTTTTAATTCAAATCTACATTCATAGTTATTTTCTTCTTAATAGGAGTGCAAACTAGACATGACTTTATAAATGGGAAAAAAATAAACTAATAAAGTAAAAGAAGAACAGTTGAATCCATTCAAGGGTACATATCATATATGTTCCACTCTTCTAAGCATGCCCAAGATATGTTTCAATATGGCACTTGTGTGATATGTGGGTAAATAAGTTATTTTCAACCTTCGAACTTTGGTTTTCATCCAAAAGGTTCATTCAAGTCCAAATATCTACTGTGGATTGAATTTCCTTGTTTAAACTAGGCATTATGTCCCTTCCTTTATGACATTGTTTGCTAGGGAGAGCAATCTTGGTACAAAAATAATAACAAAAAAATTACAACCCTTAGGGTTTTAACTTGGGGCTTGTGTTGAGATTGACCTAACCTAATTGTGCTCTCTCAATTCATCAAGCTCGTTGTCCCTAGCTTCAAGTTTGTTCATCCAATCAACTATTTAAAAAAAATCCAATGCCTATTTCTATTATTACAAGGAAGGACATCTCATTCATGACTATCTAATTTAAAAAACCTCATCTCATGCCCCCTCCTCTCAAGGGTCTAAACCTAACCCTCCACCTTGTACTAATGGCCCTCTTCCTTCCCCCTTCCACAATCCCTTGCTCACTCTTTGAACCTTAAATCCCCTTCTCTTAGCAATCCCAAATCTCTTAAACCTACCCAAAGACTATAAAATCCCACTTTCCCCTCTAACAAACATCCCTTCATCCCCTCTAGGTCGCCTTCTCTCATATCCTTAAATAATGATGTAGGTGATACCAGAAAAGTGTGTCCCACTTGTGGGACAAGGCACAAAAATGAGTTTTGGAAGGAAAAAATTTTAAACACCTTCAAATGAAGTCCTTCGTTCAAAGGTAAAATGTCTACCTGTGAAGGAGGGGATTCGCTACTCCCGAATCCCATGAAAAATAGGGTCTCAAGGGAGTGAATAGCCCTCGGTCACCTCAATGTACGAATCTCAAGTGACGAAGGTACAAGATAAAAGACATTCCAAAAATGTATTTGAAGGAGAGTCTCTAATATGCTATTGGATGAAGGATTTCAGGGACTAAAGAGCATATTACACAGGTATCTGGAACAAGCCGACTAGCTCTTAGCCAAAGGATGCTAGTGTGGGACTTAAACGAAAATGTGACACACTGCCATATCAGGGATGCACTAGTGTCTCATACGGATAGAGAGTTAGACTTCTTAACAAAAGCTCACAAAGTTTGCTATCTACCCAGAATCCGAAGTTTGACTATTTTACTAAGTTGACGAAAAGCTAAAAATGAAGGGCAATGACAGTAAGAAAAGCAATTTATGAATCTAGACTAAACCGGTCAAAATAAAAAAAGGTAAGATACTAACTAATGGAAGGTCATGTGCTACGAAGCCTCCCACAAAGCTCTACACAAACAACCTACACACGAGGAAGACAAGGAAAAAAATTGGGGTTGTTTCGAGGCTTGCCTCAGTCAAACCCATGTTTTGGTGTTTCCACCTCGATGAACAACTAGATAGATAGAAAAAATAGACAAGAAATATAATAAATTAGACGAGACAGTGATAAAGAAAAACCCCACTATGGAGGAAAACTCGTATCACAAGATAAATAGACAAGACAAATGTTTTAACAAATAGAGAAGACAAGATAGTGCAACAAGAGAGCATTGCCAATAGTTTGTGGCTCCCTCTTGGATTGATAAACAATACATTGAATGCTTGCAAGATCCTTCGTTGTTGATGAGCTATGAATCTAGTGGAACTTCACCGTAGAGAAGAGATGTAGAAGAGAAGAGAGAGAGAAATTCGAAGAGCAAAACGATAAGAATGAATGAGAATGAAGGTGAAAGAGAGAGTTTTGTGAGGTATCATGGGTGAGAAGATCTGTTACTGCACCCACAATTCTATCACGATGACACGTGTCATGGGAAAAGTTTGTGAGATTCCCTCATTTAAACTTGAAATTTTTGGGGACACTATTGTGGTGCACAGACATCTCCACATTGCACATAGGTGTCCAACTCACAACTTTGCAAGAAATGAGGAGGTAGACTACTAACGCTTCATTGTTCTCCCTTATGGAGTTGAAATCTTGAAATTCTGAGTCATAACCTAGATCTTGTCATAAATGTGGCTAGGCTCCATAAATGCAGTGAGCCAAATGTGCAAGTGTGAAATTTCCACAAGGTGCAATTTTATGATAGTACATTTTGCCTCTACTTTAGTGAGCTAAATTTTTGGAGAAGAATCAACCGCACTAAAGTAGAAAAGAAAACATTAGTGCAAGAAGAAAAATTTGAAAATTTTATAAATTTACATGCAAAAAGGATATTGTAGAGGCCACAGAGGTCGAGTGGGCAGATAGTGACGATGCCCCCAGTGTTCGAGACAAAAGAGAAACTATAGTTCCAGATGTGAAGTTTCATTCTGTAAAACTCAAATTTAAGTCAGTTCAAAAATTGGAAGAAGCTACGATGGTGAGAGGAATTTTTAAGAAAAATTTGGTGGTTTAGAAGATAAATATGATGAAGAGGTGATTATATGCCCACTCCTCTCTTTTGCCCCCTACTAGGTGTTATCATGAGGGATTGCACCCGAATGCAAAGCTGTAAAGCTCAACAATCCTGTGTAACATGGAAACACTTTCGAGCCTATGGGTTGCTCATAATGAAAGTGAAACTCCAAATTATGAGTTGGTTCCCTTATGGTTTTCTAATGAATGAACTTCTAGCAGGGAAAAGGGAAGAAAAGCTCTAAAATGAATGCATAAACTAAAAATATGAACTATGGCACGATTCACCTAAGTGATAAAATAAGAAATTGATATCACAACTATCTCTCATAAAATATGTTTTCACAACTCAAACTGGATAGCTTAAACACATAAATGTTTCACAAAGAGGCCCAAGAACCTATCCTTTATGAAGGAAAATGATATTTTTACAACTTCAAGGGGAAGGTTAATTTATGGCACAATTAATGACCTATGGCTAAACTGCTATCTGTGCACATGCATCCATTAATGAAACATAAATTTAAAGGTTTTGATTTAAAACACATTAAACTTGCATCCAAATCACTAATAGAAATAAAACACCTGAATTTGAGAAGGTAAACACCTAATTGTAATAAGAAATTGAAGGAAAATTTGCAAGTGACAATACTTCATAATCTATAAAATCTGCTAAATATATTAAATTGTAAATAAAAGTTGAGTTGCAAGATAGTCTCTTTGCAGAATGCAAAGGCAGAAAACAAGAACTAAGAAAAATACTAAGTTTTTTCTCAATATATACAGAAGATGATAACCCAATGTGCCAAGAGATGGAACTGAAAGCCAACTGAGAGTGAAAAATATCTCAAAAATATCCTCTCATGAGCAAAGAAGAAAATCCTCAAAAAAAGGGCCCACAACTGAAGTAAATTGAACACCGAATGTTGCAAACTCCTCCCCATGTTGTGCATGATCAAAACAACTCCAAAACTGATGTGAAACTATAGCTATGTCACAAAAATCTCCACCATTTACTCCATTTAATCTTTTCATGATTAGTTGACTTCACTTGTATTTCTTGCATGATCTTGGGAAAAAGAGAACTATTTGGTTAAATATTAAAGATAATCAATTTGATTATTTTAATATTTGATATGTAATAGTCGTCCTCTTAATACATTACATGTTAAATATTAAGGTTTAATTCTGCATTTAATATTTAAATACATTGTTGAGTTTTTTCAAAATCATACAAAATAAAACAAGCGACTACTTCTCCAATTGAGTGCATGTAATAATATCACACTCTAAATGATGATCTTGAACTTGATTTACAAGTTCACCTTCAAAACACGCAGGCTTCCTTTTTTCACTAGGTCAATTGACTTAATAAGTCAAGACCATGGGCAATAAAATGAAATGATTTTATTAAAAACATATAAGTCAAAATTGCTCAACATTTGAATTAGGGCTTTTGAGTAAAATCCATCAAACCCTAAAACTTGATCATTATTCACTTTTCAAATCTAGAAGCGTCACCATGTTGCTGGGGTTTGAGCTCAAACCTCTGTATTCTCCTGCTTCTAACGATTTGGAGGAAACTCTTTAATCATTTCATAAGGAAAAATGCAGAGGTAAGATGCCTTGTCTCACTCTTGAATGTAGGCATCCATTTTTGTGGTATATTGGCCCTCTAGGCTACGGCTATGATTGTTTTTCTAATGCATTTTTCTATGTTCATTCTCTCTATGATATTTCCTCATCTCCTTGGCCACAATTGAGAACCTTTGAAATCTTTTGCACTGTGGGAGAATGTATTTTCTATGAGCAAGCCCGCACACTTTGAGGGAATTCATCTTATGAGAAATCAACAAGGAACCTAAGGTAAGGCCTCAATTCATTGATTCTTTCATTATTTCGAGGGTTTCAACCTTTCACTTGCACAAGTTGTGGGCTTTGATTCTTGCAAAAATATAAGTTCAAAACCCATATCATAGTGTACAGGTTGCGGCCTTACTATTGCAAAAATCTAGGTTTTGAGGATTTCGTGCTATTCTCATATGCTATAAGAAACAAAATTTGAGTATTCTCCTTTATTCTTAGCTTAATCAAGGATTCCAAGATATCAACATAGTCTCTTGTTGCATGCAAGACTTTAACCATTATACAATACTTTATCATTTGTTCCTTCACCTTCGTTGCACTTTGAGTTTGATTTGCATAATATCTAGATTCTCCTACCAATGTGAAGATTTTTTCTTTGAGATCTTGAGCCTCATTGCATGTAATTTGTAGATAAAATTTCTTCAAAGTAAGAGTCATGATAGAAAGATACATTGCTATCACTTCTATCAAGATTGTAAACCTTAATATCTTTTGCTTCCATGCTTTTATACAATAAATTTGCAAGTTATGAACTCCTTCATGATCATAATATTTCCCCTCTATATTATTCTCTAAGTCATGATTGTTGTCCTTCAATATTATGATATCAATGTTCCTGTGTTTGGTTGTCTTGATGATAGCTTACTTTACCCTGTGAAAGATGTATGAAAATTGAACATTGAGCTTTTAATTGTTTTAGAAATGGTGTTGTCCTTAAGAAAAAATACTTCTTTCTCTCATATTTTTGCATGAAGATATATATTGACCTCCATATGTGTAGGCTTATTCTTGAAATTGAGTGGTTATTCGTTTCTTCTTATTGCTGCTCCATTCTTGAAAGGCACCTTGTTATGTATGCCTGTTCACAATCACACTCATGAAAAATCACTCTTTATGATTATTCATATGAGAAATTGATCATTTATGATTTTCAACTCATTGCATTCTTGGATTTGACTGTCCTAAATGATCAATTGCTTGAGCTCTTATATAACTTTATGATTTACTCCTTCAGATGTATATTTCCTTTTGAGAAATTATGAATGTGTTTTCTTCTCAAACCCGTTTTGAATGATAAGGGGTAGCATGTTGGGCTCAACCCTTGTGGGAGTCACATTTTACACCACATGCTAAAATGTCAAGCATGATAAACCAGGAATGAAACATGTAGCTTTACCTACATGGTGAACAAACATGCTAGATAAAAATAGTGAAATTCAATGTTCTTATGATGATTTTCTTTGGATATCTTGAATATAGCTATTCATCTTGCTTTTCTTGATCAGTTATAAGATAGCAAGCATCTACTTGATTAGACATGCATGAGATTTGTATGGAACCCCAAGCTCTAACATCTCTTTTCCACCCTTGCAGATTTATCTCTTGGAGCAACAACTGGACAACTCAACGATGCTAGCACAATCTTCAATAATGAGATTCATCATTCACCAGGAAATTACGGGTCCCATATCTTATTTTTTGCATTTATTTTCTTGTACCTTCTTGCTATTTTATATCTATTCGGATTTAGTTACTCCCATAGCTTGTGTGGGACTTCAAAAAATATTACTTTCGAGTATATTAGTTATTTCATATCATATAATGACTTGTGTATTTTCATTTTTGAATCACTACATAATATGAAATAAGTTCCAAATGAACTATTTGAGGTATATTTTTTGTTATCATGAATAATAGCAACAAGATACTTGAAACATGAACTACAAAAAAAAAAATTAGCTTCAGAACTTGATAAATCTTTGAATGTCTGGTTTTCTCATCTAATTTTCTCAAGTGTCAAAAATTTCTCACCCCGGTTTAATAACTTCTTGATAAAACTTTACTAATTTAGCTGGTAGCTAAAAATTAGTAACATTAGGCAAGGTGAAAATAGGAAGGATGAAAGAATCACATCCATAAAAAAAAGGGCCAAAAATGACCTATATATACTCGAGTGGGCCCCTAAAAGGGTCATTTTCACTATTCACAGTGAGGAATTTGTTGAATTTTGTGAGAGAAAATCCCACAAAATGCCTCATAGACCAGACTACGTAGCCCTGAGGATCAAGTAGCTCCACATAGTTGTGGCCGAGGAGGCAAGGTTGACAAGGTATGAGGAATCCAACCCCACTTCATGTTTTTAGTGCATTTTTTTAGATTTTTCTTTTCCTGGAGTAACAAAAGCATCTGGATGGTGGGGCATCTAACTGCATGTTTTCATCCCAATAGTGCATCAACATTCTTTGGTCATGCTAGCATCTACCCTACATGTTGTCGTTAGTAGCATTTGACCTCAAATGTTGGCATGTTGCATAGACATTTGTGTGGTGCACATCCATCCCAAAGGCTTAATTAGAATTTTTTATGTAGAGATAGAAAATTTCTTGCTTATGATGTGGATGGATTTGACATGAATGTTATTTACATTGTAGGAGTAGCCATAGATTGGGGAGCGTAGGGGTAGCCATGTTCTGACTATGTTTCCAAATCAGAGGGAACATATGCACCTAGATGATGAGGATCTACTATAGCATGTGGGCCTATGGTGGGCCTACATGATTCCTAAGATGTGATATCATCTACCCATGCTCATGGACCGCTGGAATGTACACACCTCCTCCTTCCATCTGTCATCGGGAGAGATGACTATCACATTGGAGGACATGAATCAAATCACCGAACTACTCATCCATGGATAGTTGGTGGCATATGATGAGGTAGGGATGGCATGAGAGGCCCTAGAGGGAAATTAGTACTATGCCAGGTGGATAGAGCTAAGAGATACCACTGGCCACATCTACATGTAGTGGTTGGAGCAAGGGCAAGTGGCCATTCCAATCATCCAAAGAGTGATGGCCATCACAGTCACCCTCTGAGTCACGATGGATGGGTGAGGTTCTCACCTACATAGTGGCCCCGTTCATTGCATCCAAGAGATGGAGGAGCACCAAGCTATCTATGCCCAAGATCAGAGCATAATTGCTCACCTATACCAAGACCTTGGGAATTACATCTGTTATGAGCTTTTAGTCTTACAATTTTCACACTCCTATAGGTGTGGGTGTTCACACATATCAAATTCACCCAACTAATTGGGTTTCCCTGGGGCATAGCACTTGGTACACTGATGGCTCACACGTACCCATTGGTGAATGATTGAAGATATAGAGAGATTATTTTTTGGTGGCTATAGTTTTATTGTTTACATGTGCACGATGTTAGATGGTGTCACTATAGGAGGATTATTTTTCCCACTAATAGGCATCAGCTACGCCATATATAGTGTGATTGACTCTTGGCGAGGTGATTAGATCATATTATAGTTTTGTATCACTACATCATTAGTTCACCCAACTGTTTAGGCAAGTGCCAACAATCCCTCTAATTCCTCCCACATACATCTAATTGATGAGGAGCACCACTCAAGTAGGATATCATCATCATCTGACCATTACAAACACCATTATTAGTGACAATGAGTTAGATAATGATAACCAACCTCCCATCTTATCAATCGATGACGTCAACTCTGCTCATGGTTTTAGAGCATGATGGGTGACGGCTGACCCAACCCTAATTTTCTCAACACATGCCCCAATGGGCAATGTCGATGCATAGGGGTTGGGAGGGGAGGATTGTGGCAGCGATGGTGGTGGGGATGGTGAGGCAATAGTGGGTAGAGTGGTAGAGAGGCTAAGACAATGGGGAGAGTATCATCACCTCCACTAATAGTTCTAGTCTCATCGATGCCACCTTTGATGATTGTCATCCCTCTCATGATGATAGTAGTAAAAGGAGGACCTAGCATTGCACCTCCACCTAACCCACACTGGCAGGCTGGGGACCCAGGTACGAGAGTGGTTTATGTTATTTCCTTCCAATATTTTTTCATTTCAATTTATCTCATATGTATACACATATTTTTATATGATTCGGTACTAATAGCATCTACTTCTCTATGGTTGTAGTCAACACAAAGGATTGGATCACCTTCATTGGGTGATACATTTTTGAGGTTTCCTCAGTCGTGTCTATTTAGGGGATCGTCTTGGACACATACAAGCTAGCATCAACGGGGCGTCATGCCCATCTTTTAGAGCTTGTTGCATGTTTGATGATTTCCTATGATAAGGCATGCATGGAGACAATATAGAGGGTTGTTGACCTTGCCACTCTGACCAAGCAACAAGATCAGTGTTTAGTGGAGCTTCGCACTATGCTAGTCGAGTGAGACTAGGTTGTGATGTGGGGAGAGAGTGTCAAGAGGGCATGTGACACCTGTTGAGCCAACTCGATGACCTCAACAAGAAAGTAGCAATGGTGAGGTTGGTAGCTCATCCCCAGGTGTAGCAGCTTCAAGAGGAGTTGTGGTAGGCCTGTGAGTAGGAGTCCCAACTTTTGGAGGAGGTGATCAAGTTGTGAGGAGAGGTCAGAGGACTGTAGCTAAGTATGTCAGTGTCATGATCACATTGTTTTTGGTCCATGGCATCATTCAACCTCCACCTCTACCACTGCCACCGCTAGAGGGCTTAGGGATCCATACATCGAGGGTCTAGAGGCCCATTTTGCACACGCCAAATTTTGTATATGGTTCATATTGTTTTGTATAGAATTATTTTAATGTATAGAAACATAAATATATAGTCATGCCATATTTTGATACAATGGTCTGATGCATGTACATGACATTTTGATATATATGAGACTATTGTGCAACATCATGGTATGAACTTTTATGTGTATGTTTACTTTCATGTATGGTTATGTGATAGATTCATGTTTATGGATGTATGTTTAAATTACATGCTATCATGATCTAATAAACACACATTAGATACATGTTAATTAAATACAATGATGATCTAATTGCCTAACCAAAAGACTTAATTTAAAAGTACAATGCACAAATACATAACATAATAAAACACATGTATATATAATTCCTAATTAAAGAAATTAATTACATACACAAGTTCGCAAATCATGTAAACACAAAATACAAAGATAATGTGTTAATGAAGGAATTCCATAGCATAACAAACTGCAATCCTTAAGTGATGAGCACCATGCATATGTCACATAGACACTATGCATAGTATCAACGTAGATGCATTGCATTGACTAGTCCTTTAAGAGGTGTTCCATCCATAGATGATAGTCCTCACATAGTAGAACCATACATGGAGATGATTATGTAAGGTTTTAACCAATTAGGGATAAACTTCCCCTTTTGATCAGGTGACTCATTTACATTCTTTTGATTCTCATAGATAATGAGATCATCTACCTTGAAATCTCAAGAAATAACACCTTGCTTATATTGTTTAGAAACAAATCGTTGGTAAGCTTGGAGGTGTTTGAGGGCCTACAATTGGCACTCATAGAGCAACTCAAGCTAATAAAAATGATCATCATAGTAAGTGTCATCATCAATCAACACTTAAGGGAAACTCGCAAAGATGGAATTTCCAACTCTAAAGGCATGATAGCCTCGACACCATACACAAGGTTGTGCAGGGTTGTACCAGTTGTATAGGAGTGAATTTTCACCCCTCTTGCAAATTACCCTTTTACATCCTCCCAGCTTAGAAAATCAAATCCGACTAAGAAATTCCACATCACCTATCTGCAATGCATCCACTTGGTGCCTATCTTCGGTGAGGGAATTTCTATTGAGGACATGCACGTGATGCGCAGACATTTGTACGATGTGTTGTTATCCCTGATAGATTCCTGCTCTTGTAACTCACAAAGACATTACGTTCTCCATTGGTGATGAAGCATAACGCCTCTACGCCATCCATTCGACCAAAAAATAGCTCTTTCCCTCCCATTTTCATCTTCAAATTCATCTATCTTATATTCATTCCATCTTCTACAATCTCTTTGATAATTCTACACACCAGCTTGATCTCTTGATCATTTCTTGAACAATTCAACACATCTTCTTCACATCTTGCTGCACTTTTTTCCACCATTGGAGTTGTAATTTTGTGTCTTGAGGGACTGCTTCTTCATTATTGCGATAGCGTAGACCTTACCAATTTTTCATCCTCCTCTACATGCTTGAGGGCACTTTGATTGAGGTGATATTGTCTCTTGATTTATGTAGCATAGTGTTGTTGTTGCAAGAATGAAGGTGATGTCATTGATGTCAACTAATCAATTGGTTATCAACTGGTTGTTGTTGTCATTGATGTCATGAATGTAGGTTATTGGTTGTATATGTCGAGGATATTAAGAAAATTATATTTCAAAGGAAGATTGCAAGTGTTCAGTGGTTCCTCTGAGATTTTCTTCTATGTGTGTGTGGTTTAGATATGTTGGTCATGGTTGTTGGAAGCTGTTATATCCCAATTTTTGGCTTATGATTCATTGCACCATGTGAGTTATGTTCACCAGTTGTGAACTGTGGTTTTCTGTGCTTCTGGCTAAGGTCCGAGAGAAATGTTGTTGATTCATATTTATCTTTAGTTAAGTCTTATGACTTGCAGTTCTAGAGTTAATTTGTTATGATCATATTGAAGATAATTTTGGTATCTAGAAGGATCCTGCTTAATTGTTCTATTTGTTTTATACTGGTTTGGCCGGCCTTGTGTTGAACACTACCTTCAAAATTGATGAAGTGTGTTGGGACTATTTGGGTCCTCATCAAGCATTTTTTTGGGTCTCCCCCATTCTAATTCCAACCTAGGATGTTTTGGCATCGACCTAATTTTAATTTAATGATGGATGGCCAACTTTGGATATGTTTCAAAGTTGAAGATGGTATAAATACAGGATGAGCGAGTGGTGAAAACATAATAGAGAGATAGTACAAAAAACATCTTGGAAAAGAATATGATGAGACATATGCATCAGTTTCAAGGCTAGAAACAATTCAGGCAGTCATAGCAATTGCAGCCCAACAGAATTGGAAGGTGTTTCAAATGGACGTGAAGTTAGCCTTCTTGAATGGAGTGTTGAAAGAGGAGGTGTATGTGGAGCAACCACCTGGATATGAAGTCCTAGAACAAGAGAAAAAAGTATATAGGCTCCAAAAATCTCTCTATGGGTTGAAAAAGGCACCTCAGGCATGGTACAATAGAATAGACTAACATTTGGTGAGCAATGGATTCAACAAAAGTAGCAGTGAGCCCACACTTTACATCAAAGTAGCACAAGATGATATTTTAATTGTTATTTTGTATGTAGATGGTCTAATTTTTACTGGAAACGGTGATAGCTTCATTGTTGATTTCAAAGAGGTAATGAAGAATGAGTTTGAGATGATAGATTTAGGTTTGTTGAAATTTTTTCTTGGTATTGAAGTTCAACAAATAGAGCATGACATATTCATTTCACAAACTAACTATGCCAAATAGATTTTGAGGAGGTTTAAAATGAAAAACAACAAACCTGCACCAACACCAACAGGTATAAAACTAAGCAAAGAGGATATCAGCAATGAAGTGAACCCAACCCTCTACAAAAGCATGGTTGGAAGTTTGATGTATTTGACATCTACTAGGCCTAATTTAATGTATGCAGTAAGTCTAATTCCTAGGTTCATGGAAAAACCTAAGGACACACATTGGCAAGTAGGAAAGAGGATTTTGAGATATGTGAATGGAACAACAGGTTATGGAATTTTGTGTATTGCATTTAATGAGTTTAAGTTGGTTGTTTTCATAGATAGTGACTGGGCAGGAAATTTAGATGATAGGAAGAGCACATCAGGATATGTATTCCACATGGGTTCAGGTGAATATCATGGGAATCAAAGAAGCAGCCCATTGTCTCCCTCTCCATAGAAAAATCTCAGTATATTGCAGCAAACACAGCAACATGTTAGGCTATTTGGTTGAGAAGAATCCTTACATATTTGAAGGAATAGCAAGAAGACATGATAGTCATTCATTGTGACAATGTTTCCTTAATAGCCTTGAAAAAGAATCCAAATTTCCATGGACGCAACAAGAACATTGAGATCCGTTATCACTTCATAAAGGAGTTGGTAGAATAAGGCGAGATTGAGTTACAATATTGCATATCTAAGTAGCAGTTAGCTAACATATTCACCAAGGCATTTCCAAAAGATAGTTTTGAATGCCTAGGAGAAAGGCTTGGCATTGTAGGTAGCTTCAGAGATCAGCTTTGAAAGGAAATTGAAAAATGATATTTGAATTTGGATTAAGGGTGGGTGTTGGAAATATTTAATCCTCGGTTAGAGGATTTTTTTCTCCCTTGGTAGTTTTGGAGCTCTCCTCAAACCGCCCCACATAAACTTGCAACATGTTTGGCATGCCAAAAATTAATATGGTAGGTAAGTTTAAAATTTGAATTTTGAGCACTCATTTTTGAGCTTGCAAAAACAACACAAGACAAAAGGAAGGTTACCATAAGTTTTTAGAGAGTTAGTTTTTTGTAGGATTGGAAGAACAAGGAGACAGTAGTAGTGCACATAAAGGAATGTTCATAGATGCAGTGGACAAACAACAAGAAGCTATAGAATAAATGTCAATTTCAGATTGGATGTGAGAATAAGCACTAGATATTGGACAATAATCAAAATAGAATACGTTATATGTTGTAGTGACAAACAGAGTTGAAGTACTCTGTGATTTTGTAATTTTAGAAAGAAAATTAGGAATATAAATTTGTATTTTTTGTGTCATACATTATGTTATCTTTATGCATTTTTTTTGTGTTGTTTGTTATGTCTATCATCCAGCAATAGAAATGAGTTTGTATTGATGCACCCCTACTTTCCAACAATTTTTCTTGCATAGAAGTTTCTTAAACCTTAAACCAATCCTGCCATACAAATCTTGTTGTCATACCATTCCATGAAACCACAATTCTTAGAGAAATTTTTCCAAATGGTTTAGTTTCTTATCTATGCCTATGAAATATGCATGCATGCCACTCTACTTGACCACCTATGTATATAGTTTTTCTCTTAGCCAACCTGTGGTTTTCTCCTCCTTATTTTGGATTAGTGGTATTCTAGGATAATATCATCAATCTAGATAAATATATTATTTAAGATAATTTATAGACCATGAGTTGTATTCATATGATTGTGATTCTAGAATAATATATGATAATTGTTTTCCCCTTAAGGTTCATTATTTTCATTCACACAATATGCTCAAAGTTGTGAAAATGGGAAGCTTGTGTCAACCGAATATGGATCTTTAATGAGTCGCAATTTGAATAAGGCACACTTCAATGGACCAAACCTTATAATGAGTAGTTATTTTTTCCAACTCTGCAATGTACCTTATCAAAGGGAAAGCTTATCTATTTTCTCATCCTGCTATAGACTTCAAGTAATTATGTCAAAAAAAATTAATCATATCTTTCCAATTTTTTTGCATCAGTTGTCTTCGTAGGTTTAATCATGAGTTTTAAGTTTTCTAATTTTGGTTTTCTAAATGGTTGAATCCATCGAGGTCATCATCATAAGTGTAGAAAGAACCCTAAATTAATGAGAATGTAACATCAACTTGGTATTTGGATAGAATGTGAATGCTTTGCCTAACCTTCTAAAAATTGCAGAGTGTATTTCCCTTGCCTCCTTGATAGAGGATACTCGGTTACTTTAACTTTTTTGCATGCCTTGAGCCTACTACAATTTCACTCTTGGAAGTGGTGGGCTTATTTCTCTTGCAATTACCTATATAATTCATGGGTTTCTAGTATTTACCTTTGTTCACAGGTGTATGTCCTTGTGGTGAGGAATCTATTTGTATTCTAGATTTGAGCTTGGCTCACGAATAATTGTGGGTTAGGGTATGAGACCTAGTACTTGCACTGCTATAGCTAAATTAATATTGTGTTCAAATGTTTCTTATGTAATATCAACACCTTCCTAGAAAGGATTGCTTATTTCATTTGCAACTTAAGAAAAAAATTGCTTGCATTAGATATGTTAAATCTAAAACCTAGGAAGGTAAGGCTGCTTGGGCATTATTTTCTATTGAAAAACTATGACCTCCCATTAGTATGTGAGGGCACCCTACTATCGAGTTACTAGTCATTTAGGGTCCATTGTGTAGGTTTATGAAGTTTGAATAGAAAGATTAGCCTTAAGGTATTCCAGTAGTAGCCTTAGTGTGTTGTCTCCAACTTCATTGTTTTTGCATTAATGAACAAAATAGTTCCTCTAGTGGTGCTAATTTCATGTACATTGATTTTCTTAGTATTTGAGGCCATGATTTCAATATTCAATGTCTTTGTATTTCTTATTTTCTATTCCCTAAGAATTCTTATGTTAATTTTGTATAAAATTAATGTCACCATTTTATTATTGCACTAAACAACCTTATATTTGTTTGAATGTTGGCTTGTTTGAATAGAATTTTTAGAAAGTGGTAATGGTTTGAAGTTATTGAACTTCTCAAATTGATGAATTGTTTGGGATTTGTGATAATTTCTTATAAATATTTTTCTTGTAGTGTAATTTTCTCATTATATAGTATATCATATCAAATGATGAATATAAGCATTGAAAAAAAATTGTTTGAATTAAAATTTGCATATAATTAAGAGATATCATCGAAGTTAAATTGCATGTAGATTTTGCTTGAAAGAATTGAATTAGCGAGAAATGTTAAAACTACACAGCGAAATAAAAGAGTGTTTACATACGGTGATACTATGTGGGACTTTGTGTGCATAATTGTTTTCTTACTATCTTTTCATGCTTCACAATTCAATTACTCCAATCATATTTTCATTGCTAGTTTTCCTCATGTTGGGTTGGGTATTCTTCTTTCAAGAAGAATTTGAAGGAAGTGAATCACTTTGTGGTAGAGTGGAAACATGCCCCAACAATTTTCTCACCCTTGTTGTGGTCAAAGGAGATAAATATCAGAAGAATCCTATCAAGAAGGTCCTTATTATGGAATATTATATATTCTTGTTCTTGACCATGTGGTCTATTGTAAGGAATACATTCCTTTATATTTTTCCATAATATTGGCATATGTACTCTAAGTTTCTTATATAAATACAAAATTCCTTGTCTCTATTCTTGAATAATGGACATGTGTTAGGTGCTTTATTTGCTTTATTATGTGAAATATGTGTAAATTGTTAATTAGAATTTTTGGAGTTGGTTACTACCTTTTTATAGCCTATAATAGCAAAGAAACTCCATAACTCTCATTTGACTTCTTTTGTAACCTCTTATGATAAATGGCATTACAATTACATGTTGGAGATTAAAATACAAGGTGTATGAAAAACTTCTCAACAACTTTATTATGAAAATTTCAAACCTTCTAATAATTTTCTCCAAATCCTTTTTTTTTTAATTTCTAAACTACAGGAATAGGTCGGGTATCCATCCCCCTATAAACTGTAGTGCGCCTAGTAAAAAAAATTCACGTGACCAGTGGCGTTGGCGTGACATGCCCTCTGGTACCACTAGTTTGGGGGGAGACTAGACCTCATGACCTATTTCCTGCAATAGGATGCTTTAGCCAATCAAGCTAGGCACCCCACTCTAAATTTTCTCCAGATCCTTATTTTACATGTACACATTCAAAAAAATGTAATCCTAAATACCACATATAAATTAAAAAAATATGTATTACATCAATAAAATAGAGAAATTTCCTAAAATTATGTAAGAATATACTCACAACCATTATCACCTCTACAAAATATTTAATATTTTCCTTTTGAATCAAATAAAAAATTATTTTTGGGCTACAAAATTTATTCAATTTATACCTCTTGGATTTTGAAAACTCCTATAACTAGCATTTTAAAAATTAAGGTAAAAGAGTTGTTTTAAAGCATTATGGGAGGGATATTTATAGATGAACTAGAGGTTAAATATCTGGAGGAGAAATTGTGGAGTCAACATGATCAATTACAAAATTCTACTATCATTAAAACTATTCATCATATATACATCTAAAAATATCATTAAAAAGACAATAAGAATAGGATGAAGATGTAGCACAGGGAAAATTCACAAATTAGCAATACAAGCATAACTCAAACTAAACCTAAGCTAATAATCAAGAACAATGGAAAACTATAAAAACATGCATAAATGAACGATTTTACCAAACACCCATGTAATTCCATGAATCACCTCCATTACTCTTCTCCATTTTGTTGTATTATGATACTTGACCTCAGATTAAGTTTGCAAATATAGCCTCATGGTAATGGTAATAGAAAAACATTGAAGATTCTAAAGTTGCTTCCAAATCTCAAGATTTCAGGAGTAATAATGATAGAGGTAAAGCCAATTTATAGAAAATATGATTTTCAAATGACAGACTCAAATTAAAAGATAAATCGATGATTAAGATTAAAAGATGTGACATGCAATAAGATTAGGGTTAAATTGGTGTAAGTGATAAAGCATAAATGGTGGAGATTACATTAAATAATAATTTAATCACTGGTGGAAACTAGTTGAGACATAGAAGAATAAATATTGCATGTAGAAGATAATATTGACGAAGTGATCAACACAGAAAGACTGTTCGTTAGAGACAAACAGCTATTATCTCACCAGATAACTGAATGATCAAATTAGATCTAGACATAAGTGATAAATGACTAATTAGATAACAAAGAGATTATCTAATCATAGAGAAATATGATGAGGATAAATCCTTTTGAATTAAATGATTTCAATTCGACATTCAAGATTTTGGGATTAAATTGAATAAATAAAGATTTATTTAATATTAGAGAGAAAAGGTTAAGGAATAATTAAATAATTGAAGTGATTATTTAATTATAGTTGAAAGTTAGAAATTAATTAAACAATAGTTTATTTAATTTTAGAAAGAAGATAGATTAAATTAGTGACACAATTAAATAAATAATATTTAATTAATTAATCAAGATAGAATAAAGGTAAGAATAATTTAATTAAATAATTATAGTTATTTAATTAATAGAGGATATATGACTTTAGAAAATAATTAAATAATTAACATTATTTAATTATGAGAAATGATGATGAATGAAATATGAAGTTAAGGGTCGTAGGCCTAGGACAATTTTTAGTGTCTACATTTTTCCCCTCTTTGATGCAATGTTGTTTATCGTGTTGTGTCAAAGAAAATCAGTCAAAACATGCCACAGTGACAGCAAGATAGGGTTATGCCCCCTTGAGAGAATTTTACAAATTTTTCAAAAAAAATTCAAAACCCTATTTTTGGGAGGGTATAAATAGGAAATTGGCATTTCTAAGTTCATTTTGTACAAGTTTAGACTTTGTAAACTCTAGAGATCTAAGTGAAGATAGAACGAGTTCCCCATAGCGATCACCATGCCTACAGAGTTCGTACCTTCAAATGGCCGGAGGGCGCAAGAGATCCAGTAAGTCTCTTTCAACCCACTTTGTTAATTTTTGTTTTCATGCATTTTTAGGTAGGATTATAAATTTCAACAATCAGTTGCATCACTCCACAATAGCTGCAAATGTTATTGCATTCGACGCATCTGACTGTGAAACAACGCAATTGTTATAGACATGCTAGGGCTAGATTAGGTTTCTAAGTTTTTGTGATGCAATTGTTAAAATGCGACACATTCACGGGTTGGTTAACTGCATCTTCATTTTTGTAATGCATTTAACTATGATTGTGCACAATCGAAAAGGGATAAGACACAGCTGCTTAGAAAAGATGCATTTGCAAATAGTGTGACACAATTGTTGAAATGCAACGAAGTTCATTTATGTGACACAATTGGCTATTGACCAAGTTGTCTTAGGTTAAGCTTGACTTGTTTTAATGACTTGTATAAAAAAAATTGACACAGTGATTGTCATGTTGGTCACAGGTTCCTCTAGATCCAATTTATACTCGAGAGTCATGACCGCCTGAGACTTATCATTTGCGGGATCAGTTGACTAGCGATGAGAGGCATTACAAAAATGAAGATGCAGTTAACCAACATTAGGGAAAACAGAGGGTTGTTGACTGCATTGGCTAAGCGTTTGCATTCAGTGACATGTTCTTTTAACCTACCTACAAGAGAGGCGACCATCACGTTGGAGGATGTCTATAGGATCCTGCATCTACTGATCTAGGGAGAGAGAGTCAGATATGAGCCTACCTGAGGATATTAGTCGTTGGCTACCTATTATGTAGTTGATGATATAGCACAGTTGGGTATCAATAGATATGAGATCAGATGGGAGACACTAGCTACTCAGTATGGGCGGTTTAAGTGTGTTCTATGCATTGCAATAGTTGGGATAGTGATCCCAGATCGTCAAGGACACGGATTTCCAGTCAGATGGGGGGAGACGCTTGTTGGTATGTTTGCTAAGGAGACATTATATGCATGGGGTCCATGTTTATTGGTGATGGCTTATTTTTAGTTACATGACATAGTCTACAGACAAGGACAGTCGATGAGCTACGGTGTGACTCTATTGATGGTTTGGGCTTGGGAGCACATTGCAGTGTTCTGTCCACTAGTTGATTGGCATATGGAGACCATGACACCATACATATATATGTATGCAAGGGAAATGACATAGACTCATGTGGGTGATATTGGTTACTATAGACATGGGCTAGATACATTGGTGAGTTTCATCTGGAGGCCTTATATGGACTATCATCAGTCGCCAAATGAGGGTGAGCATCTACCTTGGTTCCATCGGGAGAGATACCTAATCAGATGCACTATCTAGTTAGTTCATATTATTGAGATGTATTTTCCAGGTCGAGTCTTGTGATAGTTTTGGGAGTAGCAATGTATGCTTGGTCATCCAAGGAGGTTATGCCATGGGGTCCTATGATCTTAGCTACCATAACAGTGCAGGCCATTGATAGGTTACAGGCATAGTAGTGGGGGTGGAGAGGGGGACCAGCGGATGGGCATGTGCAGGATCATCGTGCAAAAAACAGGCCCTTAAGTGGCAAAAAATTCAGAAAAATCAGTGTTAGGAAACTTGACGTAAATATTTGAATAAGTTATCTATATTATTTCAAAAATATGTAAGAATATAATTTGTAGAAAATTGAATGTAGTTTCTAAAATACTAGGTTTATTTAAAAATAAATAAAACTATTTGGTGAAAATTTGAAATTTGAATGCAAGAGTACTTAAATTTCAGGGAAAAAATAAGAAGTAGGTGTCCACTAACCGACCATAATAAAATGATAATATTTTTTGTAAGATTTTATATATAAGTAGAGGACTCATGTCGGATGTGATGCTTATTTTTTGTAATTTTTCCAAGTGAATAATTAATTATGAATTTTTATTACAACTTTTAGAAAATATAAAACCTTAACTTAAAAACTTCATGAATTTAATTTTTATTTTTTTAATCCTATAGTATGTGAAGCATAGAATGTGATGCATGTTTTGATTCAAAAATATGATACCGTTTGAAAGTTATAGATGTTTTCAATTAGCCTATCGATCGACTTTAGTCGTAATTCTAATAGAAAATGAATAATAATTATTTATTAAATTCAAATTAAATCATAATTTATATTTTTGGAAAGCTGAGAATCTCCTCTAAAAACTCTTTTCGTTTCATTAATTTTGGGTGAAAAAAAAGTCGTCAGCCACATACCCCCATAATATTGCCACTTTTTGGCGCACCATGATCCTGCACCTACCCGGATGTAGGGACCACTCCTAATTATGATGCATGATGGAGGGTACATAGGCCTATTCCTTTGATAGATCTACATCAGCCTACACCAGTTGGCAGACAAGGATAGGGTCCTCAAGGTAGGAGAGGTGGAGGCAGGGGGAGAGGAGATGGAGGCCGAGGGGGTGGTGGAGGTCAGGGTGATGGTGGAGGTGACGATGGAGCAAGTGATGATGGTGGCGATGGGAGAGGAGGAGGGGATGGTAGGAGAGTCTGATGGCAGTTGAGGAGGAGGAGGAGGAGGATACCACTTCCTCCTATCCAAGAGGAGGGAAAGGAGGAGGAGAGGGAGGAGGAGGAGAGAGAGGAGAGAGAGGAGGGTCGACAGGAGGAGGATATACCTGATGTGGAGGCTGAGGTAGAGGAGGCTGAGAGAGAGGAGCTTGAGGTGTTAGGAGCTACAACTACCATGGATGTGGATATGGGAGGTCATGAGGAGTAGCCATAGGATGAGGAGATGGGTGAGGAGGAGTGGATCCTTCATGAGATGATTATAGACAGAGATAATGGTTTTGAGGATGTGCCCATCAGGGGTAGTTTGGGGGACAGAGATGAGGAGTTGTCTAGACTACAGGACAAAGTGTAGGCATTGGAGGTCAAGGTACAGTCTCTACAGGTAGAGAAAGATGGGATACAGGTGGAGAGAGACACCATATAGTTAGAGATGGACAGTGCAGTGATCTGAGCTTAGGAGCTAGATCAGAGGGTCATTGACTTTGTGGCTAGATGTACAAGCACAGTCGTTGACATAGCACAGACACTCCTTATAGTGGGGAGGCGAGAGCAATAATATAGAGATCTGTACGAGTCAGAAGTCCCACTTGACCATAGGGAACCTAGTGCATCAGTGGCACTGAGTAGCGGTTGATCTTGATCTCACAACAGATCTAGCCGAGGTGAGAGCAGCAACATGGGAGTATAGGATAGGATTATTTTGACTCAGATATTTTTACATTGATGTTTTATGTCCATCGAGCCTGCAAGCTCTTATTTTGAGATACATTATGACATTATACTGTGACACTTTTTTAGCGATATATATATATATATATATATATATATATATATATATATATATATATATCATTTTTGGTGGCGATTATATGATGTGCAGTTCTTTATATGATATGTAGTCTTCTATTTATGCATGTGTTATAGATGATGATGTTTACTTTATGATATTCATGCAGCCTATGATGATATGTTAATTCTATATAATGATGTATGTATTTACTTTTATGGTATTATGGATGTCATGTATGGATGCTATGTATCATTATGAGATGCAATGTGACTTAATATATACAATTCCATGTGAATGTATTTGTTGTGATAATATGCTATACAGTTTATGATGGTGAATGCATGTTATGCCATGGATTCCTAGATGCGATAGATGTGTATATTTTTGTGTTTTTCAATTTTAGCATGTATGTATGATTTAATATGTACATATGTATGGAAATTTCTAAATGATGTTTGTAACATGAATGCATATGCAAGATACTTTATTTTTTTGTGTGTCACAGGACTCTGTCATAATGCAGGAAAGAAGAAATGTTAGCAAGGAAAATTTGGATGTTAGTATTAGAAATCTTCAATATTTCGCCAAAACATAATAGGCCTTGCAATAATCATCATTGAGTGTTAAATGACACAAATGGATAACAAACACCATGATATGAGATAGACCAAGGTGGGAAAGGTCATCCACCTGCTAAAAATAGACAGTCGCGGACAAGGAATGTCCTAACTCATACTAAGGGAAAAATTGCCCCAGTCTTTTTGTTAAGACAAACCGTGAACAACAATCAAATAAAAGACGAGTCATGAGACATCATCACTCCTCTAAATCCTTCATGGGACATCCTCAAGGAAGCTAATAACTTGACTCGAAGATAAATCCAACAGACAATAGACAAATAGTAGTCAAAGAAAAAGAGTCCAAAGACATCATTGCTTCTCTAAATCCTTCATGGGACATCCTCGAGGAATCTAGTAATTAGACTCAACAACAAACCCAATACGAAAAGATAAGACACGACAAGCCATAATGTGAACAGCCAGTAAGAATATTTGCCAAAATTTGATCTATTTTTTGTTTAATTGCTTAGGAGATAGATAAGATGATTGTTTGATAAAGCATGATTTTGGAAATGACACATATCGTATAAGACGTCCAGTCTAGTTTTGATTATGTGACCACCTGTATAAGGTAATGATAAAGCCTGATTTCAGAAAGACACATATTGTATAAGATGTTGATTCTAGTTTCGATCATGTGACCACCTGTATAAGGCAATGATAATGTTTGTTTTCAAGGACACATCTTGTATAATACATAGATTAACTGGTTTGGTTAGTTGAATGTTTCAGCAATTTGTTTGGTTTGACTTGATGAGCTTGTTGACTTGTTTGTCATGTTGATGTGTGACTTATCTTGATGTTTTGACAATCGTTTATGTTTGATGACAATGTCTGACTTATTTTGACTGACATGACAAACCCTAAAGGACTGACCTAGTGCGGCCTCAGGGGGCTCATCGATTGATGGTCTTTCCTATGTTATACATGCAGAGACCTCGTAGTTTGACTTGACTTTAATTGACAGGACTAACTAAAAAAAGATTTCATTTAATTGAAAATATCTTATGTGTGTGACTGTGAATGTGACAAACCCTAATGGATTGACCTAGTGCGGCCTCAGGGGCTCATTGATTGATGGCCTTGCCTACGTTATACACGCAAAGACCTCATAGTTCGACATGCCCAATGACTTTGTCTTATTAACTAAGGATTGAGTCATGATTTTATTTTGAAAAACCTAAAAAGATTGACCTAATGCCTCAGGGACACATCGACAGATGGCCTTGCCTATGTCCAGTCATAGAGGCAACATAGTTCGACAATTATAAAGACTGACTGACATGACTAACCCTAACTCTGTTTTTGGGTTTTTTGAAAGTTATTTGGATGTTTTTGTCTTTTTTGAAGTTTTATGATATTTTTGGATTTTTTTAGGACATTTTGTGATGTTTTGGATTTTTGCAATGGTTTTACGTGCTTAGAACAATCACTATAAGAACCAAATGACATAAGTCAAGTGTCTACCCCTAGTCGGGTATAAGACTAATTTATTATGAATAGGATGGAATGGGGATGCAAAGTGTGCTCGATGTAAATCATTCCAAGTCATGTAAAGGACAACCATTTATTATGTGTGTAATGATAGGGAAGTCAGATTGGAATGATGGTAGACAAAAGAGTAGAGTCAACTACACATGGCACATGTTTTCCAGGTTTTCACCATGGTACTCATCCAAAGCACCACCAAAGTGGTTTTCACTATTGGACGATTTATTTCTCTTTACTTTTTTCTTGATTTTTTCAAAAAAAAATTATGTTACCAAGATGCCTGTTTGCCAGGTTTTCACCTAGGTAACAATTTTTTTGATTTTTTCATTTTTTTGTGTTTTTGATGATTAAGACAAGGCTCTTAGAAGTTATGTGTAGAACCTCTTCAAATGAAGTTTGTTGATTGGTGTTGATAGTGTTTCTCCTTCAGGGGTAGATAATCAGTATGCTCCTGACCCAAAAGCTTTTGTGACAATATAGGGTCCTAGCTAGTTTGGTTCAAACTTTCCAATTTTTTCTCTTTTTTCTTGATTCTTTGGACTTTCCATTAAAACCACGTCACCAATTTCAAAGTGTTGATTCAATACTTTCTTGTTGTAGCTACGACGAAGATGATTTTGATATGCTTGAAGTTGATCTAGTGCCTTTTGTCTTTGTTTTTCCAAGAACTCTAACTCATGTAGTCTTGACACACGGTACTCTTCATCGTCAATATACCCTTTCAGAGATACCCTTAGGGAAGGAATCTCGACCTCAATAGGCAAGATGGCCTCATAACCGAATACCAAGGAATATGGAGTGGTGTTGGTGGGAGTGTGGATGCTTGTGCAATAATCCCATAGGGTAGGGTTAAGTTGTAAATGTCAATCATGCATCATTGATAGTCTTTTTAAGGATTCTTAGGATTTCTTTGTTAGACACCTCAGCTTGGTCGTTACCCTGTGGGTAATATGGAGTGGAAAAGTGGTGTTGGATATGGAATTCTTGGCAGAGGTGATGGACTTCTTGGTTCTTAAAAGGGCGTCCATTATCTGTGATTATGGATTGAGGAACACCATACCAAAAAATGATATAGTTAAGGATGAACTTAGAAATTTGTATGCCGGTAATGTAGGTCATAGGAATGGCTTCAATCCACTTGGTAAAGTATTCAATTGCATTAATGATGAAGTTATGACCGTTGAAGGATGTAGGATGTATCTTACCTATGAGATCAAGTCCCCATTGGGAAAACGGCCATGGTGACACTTTTGGACGGAGCTCCTATGCTGGTGCATGTATCAAGGCTCTGTGAATTTGACATTGTCGACATTTCTTGACAAAGACATATGAGTTCTTTTCCATCATAGGCCAATAATAGCTCAGTCTCATAATCTTCTTGGATAAGGTGGGACCACTAGAGTGGGATCCACATATACCCTCATGTACCCCACACAAGGTTGCTTGTGCTTCTTCAGTAGCGAGACATCTCAATAGGGCATTGTCTAGGGAATGTCTATAAAGGGTATCTCCAATGATGGAATACTTGGAAGACTTATGGATAAATGTCCTACGTTGGTTTTTCGAGAGGTCAAGGGATAGGATTTAGGCATGGAGGCAATCATATATGTCTTTGTACCACAGGGAATTGGGACCAACAAGTTCGCACACCATCTCTAAATTTGGGACGTCAAAGGCAGGGACCAAAATTTGTTCTACCAAAAACTCGAATTTAGGCATGTTGCTAGGTATGTCCAAGAGTGAACCAATGGTTGTCATGGTGTCTGTTGCCCTATTCTAGATGTGTATTATTTGATGAAAGATGATGTCAAAATATTGTTTGAAACTATCTGCCATCCACTTGTATGGGGCGAGCTTTTCATCTTTGGTTTCATACCCATCGTTAACTTGTTAGACTACCAGCTGAGAATCTCCATAAACTTGTAGATGCTTAATCTTCCATTTGATTGCCATTCATAATCTTGTTACAAGAGCCTCATATTCTGTTATATTATTGGTGCATGGAAAAGCAATCCTAAATGACTTAGGAATAGTGTTGCCCTGTGGTGTGATAAATAATATGCCAACCCCTGAACCATGATTTGTGTGGGACCCATCAAAGTATAACTTCCATGTCATTCCTGTGTCAAGGGTGAAGATGAATTCATCAAAAAAATTTGAAACTAGAGGATTATCTACCTTAATCGGTGTGTCTACCAGGTAGTCAGCAATAACTTGTCCTTTTATAGCTTTTCCTTCTAAATATTGGATATCGTATTCATTGAGTACCATTACCCATTTAGCTAGTAGTCCTGTTAATGTTTCTTTACTAAGGAGATACTTGAAAGGATATATCTTTGCAACCAACATTGTTTGGTGGTTTAACATGTAGTGCCTAAGTTTTTGAGTAACAAAAACTACTACAAGACAAGCACGTTCTATGGTACTATAATTTAGCTCATAACCTACCAAAGTGTTGTTGATATAATACACTACCCTTTCATGACCCCCATTATCATTCTATGCAAGTAAGGCTCCTAGTGCTGATGTGGTTGTTGAAATGTAGAGTATCAAAGGTCGTCCATCAGTGGGTGGCATTAACACTGGTGGTGTGAGTAGGTAATCCTTGATCTATTGAAAAGATTCTTAGCATTTACCTATCCATACAAATGGTACCCCTTTTCTAAGTAGATGTTGGAAGGGATGTATCTTGTCTACTAACTACACTATAAATAATTTGATAGACTGTAGTCTCCCTTGTAGTGTTTGTAGTTGACTTATATTGGCCAGTGAAGGCATGTCCATTATAGCTTTCACTTTTGTTGGGTCCACTTCAATGCCTCGTCTAGAAATAGTGTATCCTAGAAGTTTTCCCGATTGTACACCAAATACACCTTTTTTGGATTTATCCTCACTTTGTATTCTTCTAGTCTTTGAAAAATATTATCTAGGACCCGTAAGTGATCAGCCCTTGTCAATGATTTAGCTATCATATCATCCACATAGTCTTCCATGAGAGTGTGTATGAGATCATGGAAAATGGTTGTCATGGCGCATTGATATGTTGCTCCAAAAATTTTAAGTCCAAAAGGCATGATGTTCCAACAATAAGTTCCCCATGGACAAGTGAAAGTTGTCTTATGTTGGTCTTCAGGTGCAATTTTGATTTGATTGTATCCCAAGAAACCATCCATGAGGTTCCATAACATTTCATACCATGTTGTTAGGTCTACAATCATGTCAATATTTGGCAGAGGAAAGTCATCTGTAGGGCATGATTTTCTTATATCTATAATTTTTGTACAAATACAGATGCCCCCTATTGGTTTTGTTACTGGTACGAGATTGAAAATCCATTTTGCATAGTAAATTGATCTGATAAAGCTAACAACGAACAATTTCTTTATTCAGCTTTGACTAATAAAGCAATTTGCGAGTGCATTTTTCTTAATTTCTGCTTCACGGGTTTAGCACCTGGTTGTAATGGAAAATGAGTAATACTAGGTCAGGATCTAGTCCAGGCATGTCGACATATGACCATGCAAAGTTGACTCATCTTTCTATGAAGAAGTTATGAAATTCAGGTTGCTTTGTTTATGTCAAAGATGTTGTAAAATAGATTACCCGAGGATTATTTTCAGTGCCTATGTTGATCTCCACAGATTCCTCAACCAACATTGGTAACTTTTCTTGAGCAACGGAGAGAATGTTCAACCCTCCATCATTAGGTGCCTCAGGGAGGTTTTCGCCCTTAGATGCATCCTTATTTTTTACTTTCTCATCGTCCAAAGGCGCCTTTCGGTTTTCACCTAAGGACTCATCATTTTTATTTTTTTTATTTTTTTCTTATTGTTTTGACTTTTGTGACTAGAGGGATGAATGGACTCCCCAAAATAAGCCGTGTTATCCAATTCTATGGTAAATTCAACCTTAAGGTCACCACTAGGTATTCCTTTTCGCATTCCCATGAACTCGGTTATTGCTTCGTCGTTCTCAAAGGTATCTAAGATGGGGAGGTCTTATTGATCCCAATTGATAAGCTGCAGATATACCAGGGACATGTCATCATCGGAAGTATCAAAATTCGAAGGAGTCAAGGTGAAGGCTAAGTTATTAACATAGTTCCAAAAGGATTTTATGGTGTCTTCCCTACTCCTAGGAGGGGGTACGTCAGGTTTTGATGTGTCCCGTGATGGACCAATTTTGAAGTATTACTCAAATATTTCATCAAATGTAGGTTCACCTAGTTCTCTAAAGGTTTCAAAAATTTCATAGTGATTAGATGATTTGTCAGAACCAAATTCATATTCGTTTGAGTCAATGGAATAATAAGGTTGGTCAAATGGCTCATTTGATTTCTTGATAGCTTCAGAAGCATTGACTTCCTCTTGTAAAGGCGATGTGATACTAGAAACGCCAATCTTAAGCGGTTGAAATCCCATCCCTAAGCCTTTTGGTCACTTAGAGACAATGATGGCTTCAGTTCTCCCATTCTAATGTAGTCCCAACCCACTATGTCCATCATATCATTTGCTTTGCATTATCATGAAACATTTTCCATATTGATTTGTGGGTATTTAAGCGAGTGGAGGAGGTTCTTCATCATCTTCTTTGTATAACCAAGAGGTCATATCTTCTTCATTTATAGCTTCTTTACTTAGTTCCCCCCATTTTTTGAAAGTCATTGTTGGAGGTACTTGTATGGTGACAATGGATTGTCTCCTATCTTCCATTGGTAGACCGTATGATTTGGGAGGAACCAACTGGCTGATACAATAAGATGCTTTCATATGATACTCTCCACAACCCTTGGATCTCAACCTTAGGAGTGGAAGGTGGTGGTTGGGAAGTAGATGTTTGGAAAGAGTGGATGGATTGATATACTGGGATGAGTTGGATGATGAAGCCTCCTGATTAACAGGCACATGTCATTGAGGTATTTTGCATAGGTTAGGTCAATACTGGAAAGGATCAGGATCACCATCTATCATTATCTCGGTGCCATTGTATGGGAATTTAAGACATTAATGGTAATTGGAAGGGACGGGCTTCATATCATGTATCCATGGTCTGCCCAGTAAGATATTATATGGGAGGATGAGATCCAAGACTTGGAAATTGGTATCTATAACCGCAGGACCAATTCTGATGGGAAATGTTACAACTCCTTTAGATGATCATTCTTCATCATCATATGCCTTAATGACCATGCCTCTAAAAATCCTAATGCCTTAACCAGTTTGAAGGTGCAAATATTCAACCCTGCTCCTCCGTCTACAAAGACTCGTCTAACTTTTGTCTTATTGACAATGACTTCGAGGTGCAAAGGGTCATTGTGGTCTATCTTGTTGGTCGAGTAATTTTGTTTAGAGAAGGTAGCATGATGAGAGTTGGTTAGGTAGCCTACCATCTCTTGGAAATGATTAACATCAAGGTTGGTGGGGATAGTTGTGCTTTGCAAAGCTTTGTCTAAAATGGCACAATGATCAGGTGATATATTCAACAATTCCAAGATAGAAATCTGTGTTGGGGTCTTCTCCAACTAGTCAAGTAAATTGTACTGAGGCTTGGAGGATTGTGGTTGTTGTTGTGATGGAGGGCCTTGGATGGTTATCTTGGTTTAGCGAGTGTTGATAGCACATTCAGGAGTTTTCTTTATGGTAATAATGTTGATATGACCATCATCGGCTCGAATGTGATTTATGATGGTGTTGTGGTTATAGTCATATTTGACATTAGCATAGTTGGCCTGATTATTGGTCTTATTTCCTGAATTGGAGGCTTTTCCTTTTCCATGGTCATGTAATGGATCAGTAAAGACCTTGTGATCATTGTTTGAGGATGTTTGTTTCTATCCATTAACTTCAATAGTTTTTTTTTCCACAAGATCATGTATAATGTTCTTCAACTGTCGACATTGTGGTAGACTATGTCCCTTAGTTCAGTGGAAATCCCAAAAAGCATTTTCATGCCACCAAGAGGGTTTAAATTGTCCAGGATCAAATTTTTTTGGCTCGGGAAGTTGTATGAGGTTGTTTTTTATCAGTTCTTTGAAGATTGATTCAATTGGTTCCCCTAAGGCAGTGAATTCACGTTTTGGAAACTTTCTTTGTGATCATTGTTGTTGTGTGTTTTGGACAACATTGGTAGTTTGGTCAGCATTGTTGGGTGTGTTGTTAGAGGGGATGTGTCCTCTAAATGTAATGATTGGTCCTACATGTAAGGCTTTAGCATTGACAATTCCATCATTGGTTACATTCTTGTTTCAGGACCAAAATTTGTTCCTGTCATTCTAAGGGGTGCTTTGAACATTTGGATTTCTATTTGACATCTTGATTTCACCTTTTTCAATGAGATCCTTTTCAAGTATGATACCCTTTTCTATTAGTTCCACAAAAAAAGTGAAATAGTGTACTCTTAGGTCACTTCTCAATTTTGAATTAAGGTTTTCTAGGAATATGGTGACCTTTTTCTTTTTGAGTATTTCAATAGGGCATTGACTAGCTAAACTCCTCCATCTCTGGAAGAAGGTGATAAAGTTCTCTCCATCTTGTGTGGTGTGACATAAGGTTAATATTGTGATTTAGGCAAAATGTTCAATAAATTTTTCCACAAGTTCACCCCATGACCTTATGCCATATGGAAGTTGAGAAAACCATTCAAGTGGTATTCCAACAAGGCTTCTCGGAAAAAGTCTCATGAGATATGTGGGGTCATATGCAACGTCTATGCACATTGTGGAAAATTCCCTTATATGTTCAATAGGATTACGCTTCCCATTATACTTAGGAAAGTTTGGTATAACATATCCATGTGGGAAGGGTGTCATGTATAAAGCTTTGTCAAAGGGAAATGGACATAAGTCTTTTGCTGAAAAATTATTTTTTCTAGGCATCGCCATATTGTCCATTTGTTGTTGAAGGGCTTGCATTTGTGTTTGCAGAACATCCACTTGTGTCAATGACGTGTTGGTTGCATTGTTGGGGTCTATGTAAGTGTTTTGAAACCCAATGTTATGTGACATATTTTGGTTCAGTATGGGAATGAAGGGTGAGTTTTGATTTGGAATGTGAGAGAACACATTTTGGTTTGATGTTGTTTGATTGGGAATGTGAATGTTTTGCGAAGGATCAAGTTGGTTCCCAAATTGTATGAGAGGTATGTGTCTCATTTTTGAAACCCCTATTTGTGGAATGGCACTAGTGGTGTTGATGTTTGGTATAGCATTTGTCGTGTCTATGCTAACTTTAGGCCTTTTGCTTCTAGTATTGGTGTCGAAGAGATTTGATGATGATGCCCCTATGGTAAAATTAAGGCCTTGTGTCATGCTAGATGTACCAAATGGTGATGTATGTACTGTTGTGGCACTTTGGGTAGGTTCTCCAAATGGTATGGTTGCAGTTACTTGAGGGATATAGCCACTAGAAGTCATCATGTTTTTCCCTTGGGTAGATGAAGTTTGCAATGTATGAATGTCAAATCTAGGAGTTAATGTAGTACCTTCTACTCACAATTTTGCTAAGTATCATTGGGGATCTTGTGCCAAGTATTCATCTACAAAAGAGGTAAATTTTGGATCTTAGGTAGCAACGTCTAAGTCTTAAACTATAACGCGTCCTTATTGATCTCTAGTGACAATTTTTCCCAATAAGGTTTTGTGAGGTCTTGATGTCCCTAATGGGGGGTTTGAAAATGGATTGATAAAGTCTTGTGGATCAGCCATTTCTCTTTGTTTCCTTTTTTATTGTTTCGACCATGTAAGATATGCTCAAAATGTGAATGTTGTCAAACTATGTCTATGAATGATATGATTTTAATCTATGTTTTTTGGATTTTTTGGATATAAGGAATGAATGCTAATGCAACTATGTTTTTGGTCTTTTTTGGAAAAATAAAAGATTCTAAATGCTTACTAATGTCTAAAATGATTGTGTCCTAAAATAATTATGTCTAAGTATGCTAAAGTGTAGGCAAGCTTTTAAAGGTAATCAACTTTGGGAGATTTCAGAAGAGGTTACTAACCATCCAAAGTTTAGCCAATGCTTCAATTTAGTTTTTCAAAGGACCTTTTGTAAGATACAAAGTGAGTTCCCAAACTAGATTGACAAGCTAGAAAAGACTCACCAAAATGACAAAAGATAACAGGTGTGACAAGTGACTTGGTTCTATGACAAATTTCGTTGAAGAAAAGGTTTATACTGTGTATGGGAAGTTGGCCTATTTTAATCTGCAAAGGTGATTGTCATAAAAGTCTGATTGATGTAAAGATAACTAGGACTCCTAAAATGTAACTAAGGTTTGTAACTGGTATGTCTATTGCTATGGCTAAATGATACTAAAAGATGCAATGATGAAAATTGTGAGCAAATCTTTCTAGTTTATGTTCAGAGATCATTGTGAAAGGGTCATTAGAGACATGTTTTGATTGTTTGACCTTAGACTATGACAATGGAATTTGTTTTTTTGATTTTCAAGCAATTGCGGTTCATATTTAATAGATGCGCCATTTGACAGTCGGTTGTGGTTTACGATATCAGATGTGGTTTATAGTAGCAGGTGTGGTTCTCAGTAACAGATGTGGTTCATATTAGGAGATGTGGTTTGCAATGGCAGATGTGGTTTATAACAGCAGATGTGGTTCATAATAGCAAATGTAGTTTACTGTAAATAAGGAACTAATTTTTCTAATTTTTTGGCAAAGTTTGAGGTTTGTTTCAGTCTGATTTTGATCAAATTTTGGAAAAATAGAAGACAGTCAGAAAACACTTTGTTTTGGTTTGGTTTTGATGTGAAAATGTTTGATTTCAAACAAACAAGTACAATCCTATGGTTGGACAAGACAATATATGTTGAGTTCCCACTTGGATTTCTCCAACTACACTTATTTAGAGCGGATGATTAGAAGCTTGGTCACACTGGCTCCCCTCCACGGCACTTACTTCTCTAGGTCAACCAAGCTTCGAGTTCTCATGAATCTCCCATGACAAACTCTTCATCTCTACTAAGAATTGCAAAAATATGGGACGGCTTCAGAGGTTTGACCTCTTGCACCAACAAATAGAAGGATTTTGGAAATCTATAACAAATGGATCTTAATAAGGAAACTCATTCAAGTGGCTATACACAAGGCGAGATTACCTCTGATAAGGAGGTTTCCCAGCCTGTAGAGGTTACACTCTACAGGTTTTAATGCACCACGCGAGTGCTGAGGGAATCACTTGTCTGTATAACACATTTGCACCTGTAATGCTAAGTTTTTCATTAGCATTCACATTTATATACCGGTCAGGAGTAGCTTGGCTTTAGCTCATTTTCGATTTGAGTCATCTTGGGGTGAGTACTTTTTCCCACCAAGACAGGCCCTCTAGAGTTAATAACAATTTCTCTTACACCTAGGATTGCACAAGTGCGCAAGCGGAGAGGATACTTTTATTATTAAATCGGGATTTAATCTAAACAGAGTGTACAAAAGCACCAAGCATAGTAAATAGTTGTTAATTTTAACACCAAATATGATCTAAGCTAGACAGACAATCAGTTTCAAAATCCATTCTTCAACAAACGTCCTGCATCAGATTTCATTAGTAGTTTCAATTTTAGCCTTCGACAAACGAGAGTTGTAGCTTTTAGATCTTGGCCAAATGAAGTTGCAAAATAAACATTAAATTTTTTTTACCACACGCTATCAAAAAATTAGCAGTAACCAGTAAATCCTAACCTGCTGAACCGAAAACGCAGAAAACTTAATTGCTTGCAAAAATTTAAAAAAAAACAAAACCAATCAGTTATGTCGTGGAATGACAAATGTGGTGCATGGGATGGATCAGATGAGTTGCTGGAAAATCAAATGCGGCTTACAGGATGATAGTTGTGGAGTGGTACAGTGGATGCGGCTCATTTTGTTGGCGATTGCAGTAAAAAATATTGGCGGATGTGTCACTCTGTCTTGGTGATTATGTTGAATCGTACATAAAACCTGCAAAACACATAAAACTGTACAGAATTTGTAGAAAAAATTTCCTTCACTTCAGGTTCACCAGATGTAGCATAGGGAAAATTCACAGATTAGCCATACAAGCATAACTCAAACTAAACCTAATCTAATAAATGAATGATTTTACCAAACACCCATGAAATTCCATGAATCACCTCCATTACTCTTCTCCATTTCGTTGTACTATGATACTTTCCCTCAGATTAAGTATGAAAATATAGCCTCATGATAATGATAATAGCAAAACATTGAAAATTCTACAGTTGCTTCCAAAACTCATAAGATTTTGGGAGTAATAATGATAGAGGTAAATCCAATTTATAGAAAATATGATTTTCGAATGACAGGCTTAGATTAAAAGATAAATTGATGATTAAGATTAAAAGATGTGACATGCAATAAGATTAGGGTTAAATTAGTGTAAGTGATAAAGCATAAATGGTGGAGATTAAATTAAATAATAATTTAATCAATGGTGGAAACTAGTTGAGACACAGAAGAATAAAGATTGCATGTAGAAGATAATATTGACGAAGTGATCAACACAGAAAGATTGTTCATTAGAGACAATCAGATATTATCTCACCAGATAACTAAATGATCAAATTAAAAAAATATTGTTCGTTAGAGACAATCAGATATTATCTAGACATAAGTGATAAATGACTAATTAGATAACAAATAGATTATCTAATTGTTACCTATTTTTGCTACTAGCTCAAACAGGTAGAGCTAAAGTGATTGCAAATGAAAAGACATGTACATTTTATTTTTTCTATATTACATTCCATGTGCATAAAGAAATAAGAAGAATATTCTACCATATTACATTATGCAGATGCATATAACATAGGAGAAGATTACACAAATATTTTCAAAAACATAGTCTTTATTGATAATGTAAATGTGTATTTTCTCACACAAGTCGTGAGACTGGCTTTTTTTTTAATGAAAATGAAAGAAAACATTATACATTTATAGAAAACTAAATGCACATATAAGGAAGGGTGACCCATCATTGCCTGAATGACGGGTCCTGGTTGAGTTGTCTTACATCATCTTCAGTCTTCCGCTTGTCCTATATCTAGCTGCTGCTCCTAATGCCTGCTCAATGAAAGGTCACTATTACATACATGTGCATAATCTATAAACATATAACTTGGCATTCATTTGCATCAAATCAATTTACATATCATGCTACAGGAAAGCAATAGGATTATCAAGAACATCTGTCATATGCACATATTTTTCTAACATGTTTGCTTCCTGCGCAGGTATAGGAAAAGTAATGTTATTGTTTTGATCCATCAAATTATAGGTATGAAAGGAAAGTTCATCTCTTTATGGTTTACCAAGTCAAACATACATCAATTATGGTAGTGAGTTTTGCACTAGCATAAGTCACATATTTTTGCTAAGTAAAACATAAAGGATGAGTTGATGTGCTAATTTATGAAAGCATAGCATAAAACAGGTATCTGATAGCCATTATGTGAATGAGAAAAATAGAAAAGAGCTATCTGAAGCTATCATAAGTTACATGATGATAAGAGCAATATGTTAGTTGCGGACTTGAATATCATATCTGGAGATGAGTAATGCAGTCATGATAAAGTTCCTACTATTGTGACGACAAGAGTCAAGGTTATTAGTACCACATCAAATGTTTGTAGAAGCCATATGAGAAATATTGCTAGCACTATAGTGTTTTTATTAGTTACAGGGTATGGTGCCATCAAGACACTATAAGACACGGATCATGAGAATCAATCAAAGGAACAGTAGCATATATTGTTGAATAGTAAATGCTTAGATTAGCAAAGGGGAAAAAATGAGGATCAGCAGTATCTATACAAGAGGGAGCAATATGATGCTTTAGTGTATGCTTGCCAATAATACAAATCACTACTCATATATGCACTAAAGAGTAGCATATTTCATTGTATCCCAAAGTATAAGCTTTTTGTGCTTGAGGACAGAATAACAATCACAAAAGATAGTGGTTCTCAAAGCAGGTATATATAATAAAGGTCTTTTGGGGATGATGGTCACATTCAATATAAGAGTATTCATAATGTAGTCATGGTTGCATCATTAAGAGGCTGAGCATTCAAGGTACAGCCATTTTCAATGAGTACTTAAAAGAAAAAAAAATATGAAAGATCACCACTTATGAGCAAAGACAGCCCAAAATCAGTACCTATGACAGTATTATTCACAAGAATGCAAAGCATTTGCTATGTGGGTTGAGTATCTATTGCAGTCTAATCAAGAATTACAAGACTTCATGATAGACATAGCACAATCATCAAGCTTTAGATGTATGAAGATCAAGAAAAAGCAGAGATGTTTCCATTAATATGACAACCATCACTAAATGTTTGAGTATCTTTCATCAATGTTGTAATCTATAGTCAATAAAGTCACCAATCAGTGATATGAGACAGAAATAGTCATGGTTAAGGTCAACTCTAGATTGATTATCATGATGATGGTTAACATGGAGAAAGCTCAAGGCCGCGGCCTATATAGAGATGCAAAAAATCTACAGGAAATATGCAAATCTGCATTTTAAAATGTAAAGGGTTCGGCCTTTCTATACAAAAGTGTTTAATTTATTCAAGGTAAATGCATGGTTTTCAACAAGAAATATATGGAGACAACCAGAAAAAAAAAGAATAAAGAAGTATATGCATAATTCTGCAAACAGGAGAGCTCGAAATGAGCTTTTATCTCACAGAAAATGAAAATGAAATGCTGAAATTTCATGCACAAGAACTTACCCACACATTCATTATGCTAGAAAATCTTTAGAAACCCTCCAACGGTCCAAACTCTCCATGGCGGTGCCTAGCAATAAGGGTATGTAAAAAAATGAAAAGAATGAATGAGTTTTCCTGTGTTTTGATGTTAGGGTTTCTAACCCTAGTTTCATGCCGATGGCAATTTTTTTTTCCTATCTTTTTATAAGAATATGTGCATAAACTATTATGACGTGGCTTCTTTGTACCTTGGTAATTTTCAATGCCTTTGTAGTTTTACAAACTCATTTTTTCCTTCTTAATTTGATGTAAATGATAAGTCTTTTTTACTTATGCTTTGTATTGTTTCCTATGTGGCCAAGTTTTGGCCTTTTATTTTGCTTATGCTAAATGTAAAACATTTAATTAAGTGGTGTGAGTATAAACCACTTAATTAAAGTGTTATTTTAAAATCAAAATAAGGTGGAAGATTTCAACGCAAGGCAAAGGAGATATGTATATTCAAAAACTAGCACACGGTTTAATCCAAAAACAGAAAAATTTCATTCATATGGACTATGGAAATCTAATGTCTTAGAAATGGATATGTTTGGATTTATGATTTGCAAGCATCTAGGGAATGGTTAGGGAGGTTTGCAAACATTTGGAGTGAATATAGGCATATTGATTTAGTTTTGAAACACAAGGAGGGTATCTAGGCATTATTTTCTTGTGCCTTTATGTTTGACTTGGTCAAACATGACTTTTTCATCAATTTGGAGCCTTTTGGTGATGGATTTGCATGCTAAATTTGGGGATTTTTGTTGTATCTAACCCCAATAGCTTCTAGATCCTTCTTTGTTGGAACTACTTGGAATGATGGTTATATTCTCATTTTGAATCATTTTGTGGGAGAGTTTTGGGATGTATTTTTTCTGCTTAGTGACTACTTACAATCCTTTGGAGATATAGCATGCTTTGTAACTCATTTTGGGTATGAAATACAGTGAAAGCCTTGGATGTCATTGATATGAAATCTTTGCAACTTTCTTGTTTATTGCATTATTGTGTATCCCCATATGATTGATCGAGTTATCTAGATGAGATGGTATTCATTTCCTCCTAACTTTGTCTCATGTCTTTGATGCCTTTACGCAAAAGTGTGTTGTTGCAGGCTGCAGATTGTCTCATAAAAATGCAAAATAGCTTTTAGCAGTGGAGATACTTTTCTCTTTGAAGTTTGAGCTTTAAGACCTTTATGTGAAGTACTTATGCAAGAACATACGATAATAGGTTGTGTAAGTTTGTTTTTTGTCATTGCGAGTTAAGTTTCATAGTCCAGTTTAGTTTGGTGTATCACCTTTTTATTTTCACTTTCAAGCTTTCACCTTATGCCTTCTTTTCCCTTTTTCTCTGCAAATTCAGTTGTTTTTAGGTGATAACCAGCTAGGAGCCAACCTTATCTAGAGATTCACTCCAACTTCTAGGTGGCCCACAGCCAAGGAGTGATTCCATGTTTCTCTAGAGTGCTAAGTTTTGCAACTTAGCTAGGGTGCAACTTTAGTAGATAACACTAATCATAGAGGAATATGATAAGGATAAATCCTTTTGAATTAAATGATTTCAATTCGACATTCAAGATTTTGGGATTAAATTAAATAAATAAATATTTATTTAATATTAGAGAGAAAAGGTTAAGGAATAATTAAATAATTAAAGCGATTATTTAATTATAGTTGAAAGTGTTGTAGAAATTAATTAAACAATAGTTTATTTAATTTTAGAAAGAAGATGGATTAAATTAGCAACGTAATTAAATAAATAATATTTAATTAATTAATCAAGAGAGAGTAAAGGTAAGAATGATTTAATTGAATAATTAAAGTTATTTAATAGAGGATATATGAATTTAAAAAATAATTAAATAATTAACATTATTTAATTACGAGAAATGAGGATGAACAAAATATGAAGAAGTTAAGGGTCGCAAGCCTAGTACAATTTTTAGTGTCTATAGAAGAAACTCAAAATTAAATCTTTAATTTGACATTGAAATATGACATGTATGATTAATTATTGCATCAAATCATCCATAACTTCCACCACCCATTTTATCTACCATCTATCATTGAACCCATCTACTCCACACAATCCTAGATCCCTTATCCTATTGGAATAATTCTCTTCCAACAAGGTTGAGGCCTAAATTTAATTGAATTTCTATCTTTACATTTTAATTTTGCACCTTTTAGAAATATCACATTGATGTATATATGTGGTGATATAAATTTATGTGGTGCCATTGTTGTCAAGGTTAGAAAAAATAATACCATCTTTATTTTAATTTTAAAATAACTATATGGATGTAAATTATGAAAAATATCTCATTAATTTAATTTAATTTAATTTAAGAACTATTTTTTTTAATTTGATGATAATATATTTAGGTGGTTGGTGTATGATGATAAAAAATATGACAAGACTACTCTACAATATATGTTTCTTGAGTTACTACATACATGTAATATGCATATACATGACTTTAGATCAAGTTGTAATTCCCAATTCTAAGCATGTATGTTGAATGATGAATTATTTTTATTATTATGTGTACATTTTAATTATTAATTTATAAACATATGTACCATGACCATTGTTAATTTTAGCATTTTCCATTTGTGATTTTTGAAACCTTGTTCACATTTTTTCTAGCTTAGAGGACACAATATATATATATATATATATATATATATATAATTTAGTGATGAAACAACCTTGCTATGTTAATGGAGCTGTAAGAATCATTTTATTTTATTTTTACATTTTTTTTTTATTAATACGTCCTCAAAATAAAAAATAGAAAAATAAGAGAGATGCATATCAACAAATAGAGGTGAAATATAATGAAAAGAAAGAAACATATTTGGTAATATATTCTTATATTCTTCCACTCCATTAATGCACATAAAAGTACAAATATATATCAAAAAAGGTGTGTAACCACCCTTTCAACAACCTACACTTAATAATTAGATGTATTTAACTCATAATAAAAGAGATATAGAATGTAAGAGCATCAAACATATTATGTAATATAATATCCCTTGAGAATAAATTATATAAACATATATCTAATAAAACCTCATCTAATATAAAGTCAAGGTAAAATTGTGATTAGCACTAATTTATGCAAGCTTGCACAGAATCCCTTTTATAACCTAAAGTCTCTAACAAATTACTAGTCTTTACAACTACTATGATGTAGCGAGTGTACTCAAAACTCTAAATTTTGGTTATGATGAAATCACTATATGTGATCCATCTCCATACTTACAGAGAATCACACCCACTCATAGTTTTTTCAATAACAAAGTGTCAAAAAGTAGAAAAAAAAATATGTTGATGTTCATGAATAATCATAAACCTTAGAATTGTGGTTCAATTACATCATCTAAAATGTGAATCCATCCTAGTTCACAAAAAAAATGTCTATCCTCAAATATGATGGTTCAAATTCTGTAACTATCCATATCCCAAAAAGGTGAATCTACACACTCTAATCATCAATGTAATCATTGTCTAATAGAAGATCATCAATGTAACGTTGACAATTAGTGATTCACTCTCATCACTAGTGCTCATAGCCATTAAAAAATAAAATTTAAAGCTCTTCTCTCTTATATCTATAGTGTTCAAACCTCTAATATATAATCTCTTGCAAAAGATATATAACTGATGTGTCAAGTATTGGTCAAAACATCACCCACTGAAGCTAGATATCAATCATCTTGGGACCTATCACATAGCCTATCATCAATGCAGCAATAATTGGGACCAAACTCTATCCAAAAACTATCGTAAGCTACAACGTTACAAGGTACAATAATCTACACTAAAAAATTGCCAATCCTTAATGGCCAGCATTAGTAGTCTCCTAATACCACATTTGGTAGAGCTCGTCACTAAAATAGCTTTGTTCAATTTGCAGGCATCGATTCAAGATAGGTGTGAAATGGTGGTAGCTTCAAAAACAACTTTGATAAGAATTTAACGACCATATCCATACGACAGCAGTTACCAAACAGTTGCAGCCTTATATGGTCGCTGATTTACAGGTGAGAGCAGTTGAAACAAAAGCTGGACACAGAGGAGTGTAGAGGGCCCTTTAACGCACCCACAAAGATGACAGAGAATCTGCATAATTGCAGCGATTTGTATGAATACAATAAATTCGATTTATGCAGTATTTGAACTTGTAACCTCTCTTTCAAGAGTACAAGAATTCTGTCAAACAGATGTGCCGACTTCCAACCATACTAATTTTTCTTCAACAAGAAAAATGACTGTTGAATTTTTTTTTGAATTTTTTTAATTATATCATATTATTTATACAATTCATACATCAACCTACAAAAATATACCACCTTAAATTTAGAATAAATAGAGTACGTTTATTTAAGCATTATATAAATCTATGATTGAAATGGGATGAAGGGTTGACCAAAAACTTATTATTTATGAATACACATAATATTTGAAAGTAGAACTATCTAACATAACACATAATTCCAATAACTAAAATCTAATTCATATACAAAGATATGATTTAGATGGAAAAATAACTTATAGACAAAGCTTAATATTTGTATCCACTTTCAACTTAACTAGTGAAATCATAATGCACTGTGTAAACACAAAAATAACAAATTGAACAATAATTATAGCAATATAAGAATACTATCTTCTATCATTGATAAAATGTATGTTCCAAGAACTTTTTATAAGATTAAAAAACACCTAATTTTTGGATTTGAGATAGCATCTGATTTTTGTATTTAAGATAAATATTAATATATCTCAAAAAATACAAATTATTTAAATAAAATTACTTAAATATTATACAAAGCAATAAATAAAGAACCTTAAATAAAAGGACTACCCTAAATTGAGTATAAACAAAAGATAACTAAAATCAACCTATAAATAGGTCCTTAACCATCTATCCAAAAATAAAAGCTCTAAAAATACTTTCCTTTGAAAGGGCAACTTTCTAAAAATGGTAGATGTTAAAAATAGAAATTACATGAGATCATCTTTATGATTCTTTAATAAAGGAAATTACTAAAAATAATAATTTCTAAAAATAAATCTTTCCCTCTAAAATAGGTGAATCTTTAAACCCTAAACACAATACATGAAAACCTTGTTGTATTCAATTTGAAAACTGAAAACTCAAAGATCTATAAGAAATGAGAAAAAAAATAACCTCAAAACCTAATGGCACCATAGAAAAAGAAAAAGAATGATGATCAATCATGTTGGACACATATTTTAGCAACACTTAGATACATAAAAGTGTTCAAAGAAGAATATATGGGGTTCATTTTCTACTAAGGAAGTAGTCTTGAAGCACTCTTCTTCCCATTATACCACTCAAAAACATGGAAAATGCTCCTAGCCTCAACCACATAAATTATTATAAGTGGAGTAAGAGCACCCAAAGAGGGTATGTGCCACTTAAATTGGAAAAACTCTACTCAAGGACTCTATTGTTATTTTGTCACTTGGAAACTTGGTTATAACTAATAAAAAATACTCATGTGCAATTTTGATCCCTTAAATGCTTGGAAAGTTTATTTCAAGTGCCCCTTAGAGAATCTAAATCATTTTTCCAATCCTTTGCTAATTTTGAATATCTCTTGTCTCCAAACTCCAATTTGTGCCTCATCTAAAGTGATTAAAGCTCCATTTATTATTTGTGTAGTTATACTAACTAAAACCTACAAAAATGACATCCAAGGATATGGGAGACAAGGATTCCATAATAATTCTTTAGAGAACACAAATCTTACATAGAGTAGAAAGAAATGTTTCCATTAATAACTATATTAGTACAACATAGAATTGAACCATATCATTTTGATGATGATGGATCTAAACCCTAAAATTTTAAAATTCAAATTCAGATTTTTTTTTTTAATCCCTTCCATTAGCCATTCTAAGTAGACCACGTCTTTGTGTTGATTAGTGTGTCATGTTGTAATAAATGGAATTCACTCATTCATTTTGAAACAATTGAAAAATCCAATGAATTCTAGAGATTCAAGTGAATCATTAGAGAGAATTATTATAGCAACATTTATTAGAGAAAATATTAGCATATATCAATCTAGGCACATTGCATGTTTGTCTATTATCTTTGGTCATTGTTCCAAAGACATTGAATCATTTCATCTTAGGCACTTTGTGTTCTTGTTTATTATCTTCAATCATTTTCCTAAAATCATTGAATTGGTCTATTTAGGGATCTGATTGAGGAGAACATGACCCTAATAATTCAATAGTTTCTACAAATATGCTTATAAACATCACTAGTTTTTACTAAGATTCAAACAATAAAAGATCAAGGTGAATAGTTTCAAAGAGTCAAATTTCTAATAGTTCATTCATGTAGGTATAGGTCCAAGTCCACACACTGGTTCACTTTTGGAGGCATGAAGATCAAGTCCACAAGCATATATTTGAACCATAGAATAGGACAATTAATTTGTAGATTTTGAAGTAATTATCAAATTAGACCGTAAAATTCTGACACCTTGACAAATCAATTGCTAATGTCATCATCAAACTTCAAACTAAGTATCACATTTAATTTGCTTAAATTCCATAAATCTTATTCTACAATTATTATTTCAATTTTACCTCATTATCTAAGTCAAATTTTTATACATCCCAAAGTTTATTTGAATGTTTAATGTCATATAAAAATTTATTTATTTATTTATGAAAAAGTGTCTACTTTCATTATTTGAAATTGTAAAATGAATTTTCCTGTTTTTTGGGGAAAAAAAAAAAAAAGAATATGTGTTAATTAATTAAAGTGAAAGAGTTACATAAAGATTTTCAAACACCAATATCTGTTATTAAAGTCCAGAGTGTCAAAAATCTAAGGAAGCTTGTTAGAGAACCACCTCCAACGAGCCTCACAAGAAAACATGAAATCAAAAAGTCAACAAGAACAAGAAAGAATATCAGCCCAAATCATGATGAAGAAGTGAAATAAGTTTTTGAGCTTTGGACTGAAGAAAGAAATCCTCAATCCATAACCTACGATCAACATCATAAGCCCATTTAGCCAAACAATCTGCTGCAGCATTCCACTCATAAGCCCATTTAACCAAACAATCTGCTGCAGCATTCCACTCATAAGCCCATTTAACCAAACAATCTGCTACAGCATTCCACTCACAGAAAATATGAATAAAAAAGATGAAATCAAAAATTCCATATCATGAAAAACAAAAAAAAATTGAGCTTTGGGTAATGGGCCAACTTGAAAAGAAATAGTGGAACGCTTGTTTTAAGGAGACGCTTGATAACAGCCCTGACAATCACAGCTCAGTCGAGCTCATCCTACTGCTTTTTGTAACTTGCGTTTAAAGAAATTATCTGTGTGGGGGACATGATTGACAATAGTCTTCTGGATGTCGCTGATGCATTTCTCCAATGCAAAGATAATATTCAAGGCTATAAACTCAAGTATGGAGGACAAGCAGTTCCATTTCAGGTGATTTAACAGAATTTTACTGTTGCTGCAACTATCACAACACACAGTTGTCAAAACCCAACTGGGTCATTAAGTGGCCAGGAGTCACATTCAATACTCACATTTTCCTTCAAGACGATGTTAATACGATGAAACGTCGGCATTTTGCAGGTCGTTTCAGATTCCTGTAAGTGAAAAGGACAAAGGATTCTTTAACTTTGTGGATGAAAAGACATTAGGTACATCTGCTGATTTCTTCTAATGACAATATATATGCGCTGGCTGTGAGAGTTCACCTAAAAAAAACCTTCAATATGAACGTGGAGAAAAAATCTAAGTTTGTGACATGATTGCCCATCGCGTGATGTGAATTGTGATCTAAATAAAGCAATTGGTTTTCATAATTGCTAATATTTCTAATGAACTAATTGAATTTGTCAAAAAGAAATCTTATGATTTCTCTACTGGTTCTGCAAATTGATCTTCCTAAGCATACGTTTCTCCACAAATTTAGAAATAGAATTCATTATTGGCAGTCTTGTAATTTGTCTTGAGGCATGAAAAAATACAGAATTCTCAAAAAAAAAACTTATAAATAGATATAATTATTTGCAGTTTCGTAATTTAACATGATTCATAAAAAATGAAAGCATAACTCCTCCATACAACCTTTACCTTCACATTTTAAAACCTATTTGTAATGCTGTCTACTTCATTAGATAGAATAAAGCGTGGGAGAAACCCAACCCTCAAATTAATGGTCATCCCTAGATTTTCTCTCATCCCTCTACCCTAGCTAGCTCTTATCCTATGATTAAATCCATTTGCCTCCTACAAGCTCCACACATTCCCATGGATGTCTTAGTCTCTTTGTTCCCTAGCCCAATCAACAGGAACCCTAGTTTCTTTTGAAAGCCCGCTTCAAACACATTATCCTCTGAACTACTTAAAACAATGAATAGATCATGCTTTTCCCTCCACAAGCTCATCATAGCCTTGAGGGAGACCATTAACAAACATAATAATAAGGAAAGTGATTCACAGGGTAAGCCCTTTGAGTTCTCACTCCCTTCAACAATATAGTGGATGCCAATTTTGAATTCAAATCTAGAACAATAGTCATTTTCTTCTTAAGAGGAGTACAAACTAAACATAAATTTATAAATGGAAAAAAAAAAACTAATAAAGTAAAAGAAGAATAGTTGTTCAGTCATCCAAAGGTTGGTGAAAGGGTACATATCATATATGTTTGACTCTTCTAAGCACGCCCAAGATATGTTTCAATATGGCACTTGGCTGATATATGGGTAAATAAGTTATTTGCAAACTTGGGACTTCAATTTTTGTCCTAAAGGTCATTCAAGTCCAAATATCTAATGTGGATTGAATTTCCTTGTTTAAACTAGGCCTTATGTCCCTCCCTTTATGATTTTTTTGGCTAGGGAGAGTGATCTTGGTGTAAAAATAATGCCAACAAGTTTGCAAACCTTAGGGTTTAACTTAGAGCTTGTGTTGAGATTGACCAAACCCAACTATGCTCCCTAAATCCATCAAGCTCTTTGCCCCTAGCTTCAAATTTGTTCAATCAATCGACCATTTGAAGAAATGATCCAATGTCTATTTATATTACCACAAGCAAGAGCATCTCATTCATGATTGTCTCATTTGAAAAAATCATCTCATGCCCCCTCCTCTCAAGGGTCTAAACATAACCCTCAACCTTTTACTAATTCCCCTCTTCCTTCCCTGCTCCATAATATCTTGCCCACTCTTTGACCCTTAAATCCCCTTCCCTTAGCAATCCCAAATCTCTTAACCCTACCCTAAGATTGTCAAATCCCACTTTCTAACATTCATGCATTCATCCCCTCTAGGTCCCCATCTCTCATATCCTTAAATAAGGATGTAGGTGATCTCATATAATGTGTCCCACTTATGGGACAAGGCACAAAAATGAGCTTTGGAAGGCAAAACTCATTGAATGCCTTCAAATGAAGTCCTTCATTTGAATGTAAAATGTCTACCATTTTTAAATAGGTAAGGTTTCAATGAAAGTGGGGGTGATCAAATTAAGGCCTATTTTCTATTTTTTAATGTTGCATGTTCAAAATTCCCTATAGAAAGACTTTCAAATGAAGGTCATTAATTTAAAGGTCCTTATCTTACCTTCCTAGTCACATGGTTTTTAGAAGAAATTTTTGCTTTGAAACAATGCTTGGACCATCTAATGGAATCACTATGGCATGAGACACCCCTCAAAGTAATCTTTCCAAAAATTATAATAAATTCAATTATTACATTTATCTTGTATTTTCAATGAACATTGGTCTTTTACCAAACATAAAGATTTATGTTTAACACATGGATTTTTTTTAAAGTAGAAAAAATATAAAAAATATGTGCTTCATCTACATTTATGCCCTTATTTTAAAAGAAAATAAAAAATTAATTTGTATATATAAAAAAAATATATTATAATATAATATTACTCTAAATTATAACTAATCTAAGTTTAAATTTAATAGTTTGTAGAATATACAACAAAAACTTATAAAAAAGTGCTTACCCTAGATATTGATGGTGATGATCTATTTTTAAGAAATTATGAATTTGTTTTATTTTTAAAAATCTGCCATAATATTACTCATTAAAAAATATCCTCCCAAACCTCCCTCCAAAATAAATAGCTAAAGCCTCCTTGTCCAAAGCTGTAAGTAATGATCTCTAAAGGAATCATCAATCTGCAAAGGTTTGAGCTTTCAAACATGACCTTGATCTAGGTAACATTTTGAAAATATCCCTTGAATATTATTAATTTTGAACTAGATAATGGAAACTAGGTAGATGTAAAGGAAATATCCTTGCTAGATAAAGTTTTTTCCATGGTCAGATTGTTTATCAAAGATGTTAGAAATAGGGTTTTGAAACGTTATATCCTAGTTCTTAAATGGAGTGGGCTTGATTATTCAGACACAGTTCCTTTAATTCAACCCTTGTGTTGTCATTATCAAACCCATTTCCATCTAGATTTATCTAAAAAATATCTAAAGGAATATTTAAAGACCCGCATATTCTAGAGTTGACTAGAAATGTTATAGGCACTTTCCAAGTTCTTGAATTGGAATCCCTTCATAGCCCTATTGAGAAGGCTATATTGTGTTTTGATGGATGTTTCCAAATATTTTCCCTCTTCCATCAACCTAAAAATGGATTTCAATCTCTAGTTTGAAAAAATATATTTAAAATATCTATACCCCTTATGTTCCAACTATAATATTTATGGAAATTTTAGCTCTAACTACCACAAAGCCCCCCTTGTTTAGGAATCTGATTCCCTCATTGATCCCCAAGAAAAATCAGCCTAGGTGGATTAGTGATTTCTTGATCAAGCATCCCCTTAGCCTACCCTGGAAGATCAATCAATTATTTATAATCTTGAGGTTGAAGTTCCATGCAAGTAGTTGAATCATTTGTCTCAAAGCCAATATTATTTACAAAAGGAAGATTTTGGTAAATATCAGCCCATTTCTTTTGCCAATGGACCTTTTGGACTATGATGGTTTAGAAATGGGACCTTCTTTGAAGGAATTGGGTCCAATATGTGGCTCATATATGACTACAAAGGTCATAGCTCTTGCTCCATCAAGACATGAAAATGTATTTCTTTAGGAGTAGATTCCTCTATTTTAATTAGGGCATGTTCAAGGCCTTGAGTTAGCGGGAAAACTAAAGATAGTTTTATTCAAAAAGGAAATGAAAAAGATTAAGATAACTTATGGGTTTAGTCATAGGAGCACCTGAAGGTGTTGGTAAATGATAAATTATGGTTATTTAATTAGTGGGAAATGGTGGATGAGATGGAAAATGAAGTTCTAAAAGAGAATAGGGATGCTAATTTCATCGAGAATCTTTTTAAATCTCAAACAGATTTGGTGGAAAGGATGGATTTAAATACTCATATCACAAAAATGAAGGGAAGGAAATCTAAGAACACAAAAATCTAAGAAGAAATTACTATGAGAGTTCAAGTAACTTTGGATAATCGAGAATGAGGAGGGCTTGTCACTCTCCTTGGTGACAATGAAGATCATTTCATAGAATATTAGGTACATTATTTCCCCTAATAAAATATCCTTAATAAATTATTGGCTTCAAGATATTAATTGTGATGGTTTTCTCCAAGAAATAAAATTATCATTAGAATAAGGTCTCATTTTTCATAAATGGGTTGGTTGGGACTTTTCTTTAGTGGAAGTGAGAGTTGCTTCTCGGGGTTTGGATATTTTATGAAATTTCAAATCAATAAAGGTGTAACTTATAGCTACTAGTCATAATTAGATGTTAATGAAAATCTAAATTTTAGGCACCAATATATATTTTTTTGGGATAGGTTTAATATTTATGGTCCAAATGGATCAGTTCGAAAAAATCAACTTTATAATATTTTGAGTAATTTAATCGAGCCTTTGCAAGAGGATTTTTTTATACTAGGAAGGGATTTTGATGCTATTTTAGGCAAGGGAGAAAATTTTGAAGGTATTATTACACCAATTTAGGTGTTCGGTGATTTTAAGGAGTTTATTAATGCAAATTTAACCATTTTTATTATTTTCTAAGAATAGAAAATTTGCATGGACTAATAAAAGATACAATTTGTATCATACAGTGGAAAGAATAGATAGATTTTTAGTTTAGACACACAATGGATAACTAGTAAACAATACTTCACAATTTCAATTTTCTCTTCATTAGGGTCAAATCATTTCCCAATCCATTTCAATCTTTATGAGGAGAGCTACCAAGGTGATTCCACAATACTGGTTTACAATTTTTGGCCAAACTGAACACTAAACTATTTTTTTCCAACTAAATCTTCACTTTCAAGCACCTATAGCGGCTAAACCGTGAGGAATTTGAAGATGATGCAAACTAGTGATTTGTGAAATTTTGTCTATAGATTCTAAATATATTTTTTTCAATTTTTTTGGAATCAGATTGCACTTCTTTTCCATCTCCTTCGAAAACTAGTTTTTTTCAATAAACAACATTTTTAAGGAGTGACTCTTACCGTATAACACATAACATTTTTTCCATGAAGGATAAAATTCTACTTTTTTCAAATTTAGATTTGTAACTACGATATCTAGTGATTCCAATTAGTTTCATACTATTTTATTGAACATTTTTTCCTTAATCAAGTTTCAAAGTCAAACTGGTTACAATTCAAAAATAGGCGGGTTGTATAACAACTTTTTTTGTATGTATCAAATTTTTATTTTTTTTGTTAGATCAAGGACTTCAATATCTGGTGCACTCATATTTTTCAAAAAAGAAATTGATAATCTTCTATTTTTCCACATGTGCAGAACAGAGAGGATGATTTTTCAGTGAAAAACCTACATTCACAAGAAATAAAAAATAAATATAATAATTAAATTAAATTTATTTAAAATTGTACTTTTTGGGAAGCTTATAATAAGTACTACATACTTACAGAAAATAAATTTTAAATGAATTCATTTGATAACCCAAAAGGTAAATCAAAAGTGGTTTTTTATCAACATTTTGATAGGTGTAAATGAGACTTCGTTATAGGTATGGTTTAAAACTAGCAGGGTTCTATCCAAGGGGGTTTGATCTAAGGTAGTTTGATCAACCCCTCTTCAATTGGAATGCTTTAAATGGAACTTTTTAAGGCTTAAATCATTATATTTTCTAAAAATATGTGATTTCAGCAAAAATCAGAATCTCTCATAAATTGTAAACCAGCTTTGTGGGATCAACCACCAATAAATATCCATTTCAATTTGAAGCCACTTCGTTTAGGGATCCATCTTTTATTCCTCTTCTTTAATACTAGTGGAAGAAAGCCCCTTTTGTGAGAGGATCTAGAATGTTGCAACTTTACAATAAGGTCAATCATATTAAATACAAATTTAAAATATTGAATTCAAATATTTTTTTAAATGTCTTTGGGGAAAAGATGAGGATTGAGAAAAAACCGCTATATTTGAATTATCATGTTATAAAATGTGGTATGAATAAGCAAATATTTGAGACAAAAAATAATCTAAGGGAGAGATGTTGAATGAACAAGATAACTAAGAGGGGGTGAATTATTTGTAGCAAATGAAAACATCAAAACCCTCAATAGTAATTAGATCCACATGCATTCATTAAACCCTTATTCTGTTAAAGTGATTAATAATGAAATGCAGATAACAGAAACTGAAATAAAAACACCATATATACAAGAGAACACCATATTTACATGGAAAACCCAATGAACGAAAAAACACAGTGAGGATTAGCTCACAATATAAGTAATTACAAGACTGGTACAAAAGGGCTCACTGCTAGAATAGGACACACTATTCAAAAAGGCTCACTACCAGGGCTCACTACCACAGAAAGAACACAAGAAGATCGAAGAGAAAAGTTACACATAGAAAAAATTCTCAATGCAACAAAGAATCCACCACAAATGCTCCAAAACTTTCACAGCCTTGTTTGAAATATTGCGGACACCTTTAGGTCACTGCATTCAGAAGTCCAACACTTTGAAGTTCACACTGCTCTACTTAAACTCACACTCTACTCTTTAGGAATTTGCATCACTTGCATCACACATGAATTTTCTTATCTTTTCTATCTTATCAACCTTCAACATCTTGACTCATACTTATACAATCCTCAACCTTGAAAACTTTCTCTAAGGTCGGCAATACACGCTTCACCCTTTGTAATTTCAAATTAGGTCGACACTAAACATTCTTGCAGTGGATAGGAATGAAAGTGGACCAAAACAACACTTAGTTGGGATCCAAATTAAATCTCACATGCCACGCTATGCCTTCATAGTACTTGAAAATATTTGAATGTAGTGTAGACACCAAGTCAGTCATTACCCATGAAAACACATTGAACATTAAGTACACGCTTCCTTTAATCAATCTGAAACTTTTGGACAATAAAATTCACTTGAACTCGATCCAAGATCATCTTGAAAACCAACAACTTCCTTTGCAAAAAAAATCACCTAAAGATTGTAATCATATTGTTTATCTAGACAACACTACCAGATATTGTAATACATTGTAACTCAAAAGAATTTCTTCCAATACGCCTAACCATGAATCCTCTTGACACAAACAAGAGAATAACACCATTAACTCTCCTTCAAAACCACAAATCTTGAAAAGCAACTACAAAGAAATGTGGAGCAAATACATTTCTCCCAAACACATCTATAAAACACTACAAAACCAATTCACATACTGGTGAACGTGCAACTTCCTCTAACGAATGATCCAGAAGCCCAAATTTTGGATATAGAAACATTGAACAACTATAACCAACATATCCAAGCTACAAAAGTAGATCTTCAACCTAGAAGAAATGTGAAGCAAAACCAGAACACCTCTGCAAAACCCTATTTCTTTATTTTCTCAATTTTCTCAATATGCTCAACATCTTCAAACACAGTTAACATCAATGACAACACCAACTTATTGACATCAATGACAATACCTTCATACTTGCAACAATCTCCCCCTTTTTCATTGATGGAAACACAAGACGTGAAAAACCATCAAAGACAACACAACAGCTCTGCACACACTTTTTTTTCTCCCCCTGAGTAGATAATGTTTTTCACATGATACTTTCTCCCCCTTTGACATCAATGGCAAAGGATACAATGTTTTTCATTATTCTCCCCCTTTGACCTTGAACCAAGATACTTGCTCTAAATACTCCCCCTTAGAAGTAGGGTGGGTGCAAAAATATGGGTAGCCAATTTGTGGCCAAATTTTTTAAAAAGTTTTCAAAGCTCATAACGCAAGCGCGTTATAACGCGCTCGCGTTATGGCTTGGTGTGTCGAGCCTAAGGCTCAGCCACAATGAGCCCATAACACGAGCACATTATAACGCACTCGCGTTATGGCTTGGTGTGTTGAGCCTGAGGCTCGGCCACAATGAGCCCACAACACGAGCGCGTTATAATGTGAGCACATTATAACACGCTTGCATTATGAGCTATTAAAAGCAAAAAATAAAAGAAATTGAAATCATTCTCATTTGTGACTATGTTTTATTCTGTCTGTAGCCAAAACCCCTCATTTTCACTCTCACATTCTGGGAGGAGCCATTTTGCAAGATTCTTCATCAAATTGTTGTTTCATCACCAAGATGTCGCCACGTCAATGAGGAGGTGTGAGAGGTAAGGATTGTTTTTTTTTGTTTTGAATTTTTTAGTTTTAGGTTGTTTTTTATATTTATTTTTTGAATTTGTAGATGGTAATCAACCTGCAAACCCTCCTCAAAATCCTCAACAAGAACAGCAACAACAAGAGGAACAAAATCCTCAACAAGCATAGCAAAAACAACAACAACAAAATCCTCAAGTTAATCAACCACAACAACAATCTCCTCAACTAATCCCTCAACATCCTCCTGGCACTTAGCAAAACTTAATGAGTGAAATTGACAACAATAAAAAACAAATTGAGGATTTAATCAGGAGGTTGAACGATCCAAATAGTTCAACCATGGAAAGAATGACCCTGGAAACTTCACTCAAAGAAATGTTAAAACATGTAGATTCAATCAGCAAACAATTAACTAGTTGGCAAGATAGGAGGTAGGCGGCTAGGGCTTATTACCAAGATAAATTATCATATAAAGATGTAAAAGATCTAAAAATTACAAAATTTGATTTTTGCTCATTATTCACCGACCCACGCACAAATGCAAATCTTACCCTCAATGCGAAGAGGTTTCCTATTCATTGGTGCCACCACCAACAGATTATGAACCTTTTTTGGGATAGGTGGTACATGGTTTTTGATTGCCCACTGTCTAAGAGAAAATTTGCACCCCATGTTCAAATCCCCTTTTTGCCTTCATCCACCTTAGAAAACCAAGTTCGGAGCCTTAATTCCACCTAAGTCTGCTGCTTGCATCACACTTGGCGCCTATTTTGAGCATTGATGGAGGCATTTCTATTGGGGACGCCCGCACAGTGCGTAGACATTCGCATGCGCACTTACGTCCCTGACAGATTCCTGCGTCTAGAGCCTGTAGAGGCGTTACACTTCCCATTGGAGGTCAATTTGTAATGTCCTCCTTGGTCGACCAACCCGAATATGGTCGTTTCTCTTCATCTTTTCTTCATATTCACTCCTTGAACAAGCATTTCATCTCCTCGAATCTTCTTCCATCTTCTACACATCTATTCACCACTTTTGGAATTCATCCATAATTCTCTCCACAAGCTCTAAGCAGCTTTTTCACCATCTCTTCAATCTCCAAACACTTTACACTTCACAGTAGCAACATCAACACTCCACCACTTCAGTAGAGCAAGTGTGGAATAGAACACCATTGCAGCAGAGGCTTGAGTTCCTCTCATTTTCTCCCCCATTAGCCTTGACCGCTCTTGGTGGAGGTGGTAATATTTCACTCCTCTCCCCTATTACTTGGTTGAGTAGCATAATACTGTTTTGTAGTGCTTTAAGTGCTCTTTACTTCCTTTCTACTTTTCTCTCTATCTATCTGGTTGTCTGTGAAGGTGGGAACACCAAAACGGGGTCTGACTGAAGGTAGGCCCCTATACAGCCCCAACCATTTCTCTCTCCCTCTTGTGTGCAGGTCTTGAAGACACTCACGAGCTATAAGCTTCATCACTCGCATGGTCGTAAGCATTTCCTTTCTCCTCCTTCTCTTCTCTACCTTACTTTAGTTCATTTCTATCACTTTCTATTACTTTATCATGTTTTGTTATTTCCCTATATTTTGTAAGTTCTTAGCAATCGGATAGAAGCATTCACTTTGCTATTTTCTAAGACATTCTCACTTTCTGGTCCCTATGAGATGTCAGCGTGCCTCTGGGACGCTAGCACATCGTGTTGTCGTATGTATTTTGCACTCTCGTCCTTTGGCTAAGAGCTTGATAGTGTGTCCAAAAAATATTTGACCTACTCTTTCAGATTTTGAAACTTTCGTTGTTGTTACATTGAGGTAGTATAGGGCAGTTCACCCCATGAGGCTCTCTGAATGAAAAGAACTCATGAGTAGTGATTCCCCCTATATTACATTTTGGTGCACTAGTAGAATTTGGCAAATAAATGACTACGTGACTAAAAATTTTAGTCACATGACTAACACTGGTAGAATATTGCAAATACATGACTAAATCAAGGTCATTTATAAGTGACTAATTTGGTCATCAAGTAAAATCAAAACTAAATGACTAATATCAGACAAATAAAAATGACTAAATAAATGATTATTACTCCTCTATTCTTTTTTCTTTCGAATTTGATCATAATTCATAGACTTTAAGCCCCCCTCATGGGACCCCTACCTAAGCTTGTTCCCCTCCCAAGGGCCGGTTCTTATGCATTACTCACCCATTCGCCACTAGAAACACCACTTCTTGTCTAACTTGCATGTGTTAAGCATGCTACCAGCGTTCATCCTAAGCCAGGATCAAACTCTCAATGAAATTCAGAGTTTCATTACTTATTACTTATAGCTCCCTTCTTCGTGGATGAAGTTGATTCACGAATTATCTATCATCTATATAATATTAAGTCCTCTATTATTCTATTAAATCATGTATACAATATTATTATATTATATTATATTAATAATATTTATATTATAATAATATAATATAATATAATATAATATTTATATTATATATAATATAATATTTATATTATATATAATACTCTAATATAAATATTATAATATTATATAATATAAATATAATATTATAATATTTATTTTATAGTATTATATAATATTATAATATTTATTTTATAGTATTATATAATATTATAATATTTATATTATAGTATTATATATATATATATATATATTATAATATTTATATTATAGTATTATATATATATATTATAATATTTATATTATAGTACTATATAATATTATAATATTTATATTATAGTATTATATATATATATTATAATATTTATATTATAGTACTATATATTTATATTATATTATATTATTAATATTCCATTTATAAAAAAAAATTTGCATAATGGGCGCCATAATTTTTAGTTTACCGCCAATAATTTTGATTTTAATAAACATACTTTATACTCTAAACCCCTGGTCGAAACCTTATTTTCAGGCTGCAGCTCGCCAAAGGAGAAGTGAAAGGTCAAAACCAGCGAGGAAGAGTTTGGAGGAGCCGAAACCAATAGCGGCGGGGAAAGCGACAAAATTTATAAGTAAAGGATGCCCTAATATTAAAACCTAAATGTGCTCAGTATTAGGATCTTCTGTAATTTTCAAGGATGCATGTTAAAAGCTAAATGTGCTCAGTATTAGGATCTTAGCTGTAATTTTCATTTTAACAATGTTCTGTGTACCATAGGTAAAGTAGCCAAGGAATAGACATGGGTAATCACACAATATTGTCACCAACCTAGAAAGAGGGACAAATACATGCCACATATCACTGAAACTAAAAAGATACTTATCAACACTCGAAGACCACCAAGGATGATCAAAACCAAGCATGCAATAAGAAAATTGTACCGTTGAAACAATGTGGAGAAAGCAGTAAAATCTGTAATCAGGCTTTGACTTTGCCATATATAGGAAAATCCATAACAAGGCTTCAACTACTAGCATATGTAGAAAACTCCATAATGAGGCTTCAACCATAGGTATATGGATAAAACTCCAAAACAAGTACAAAAAGTGATTTTTCAAAAGAATAGGCACCAATGCCATTACAAAATTTAGTAACAACTTCCCACTAATTATTGTTTCTGCTTCACAATTGCTATAAAATCTGTTGTTATTTCTTAATTTTCTCTTTTAATACAAACTGGAATGAATGATTATTAGATGCATCTTTGATTCCAACTTCAATAATCTCACAAACGAGTTTCTTAGTGTCAATAGAACAGCCTAACAATAATATTAAATTTGTAAGCGCTATTATTAAAGAAATTGTGTTGGGCTAGATTAGGCATGCATCATGAAAAGAATTATAATGCAGAAGCACAGATCTTTGATGTATCTTACATCTACAAAAACATTAAATAAAAATAGAATTTCTTCCATTTAATGATTGGAGGAGCAAATAAGAAATTTGGATAAAATGTAGAGGTATCATATTTTATTTGTTTTTGCTATCATCCAAAAAAAATTATAATCAGTATGATGTATCTAATCCAAGGTCATGCCTCAACAAAGAATCTTAAGATAATTTGTGAGGTATTACTCACTTCTTGATTATGATTGATCAATATCATTCTTATAGTTTAATTTGTGAGGTATTACTCACTTCTTGATTCTGATGTACCTGAAAGGTATGGAAGGAAGGTTGTCTAGTGTTCCTCCTTATTGCTTTTGTCTTTCCTTTGGGAGCCTCTTTTTTCAATGTTTTATATCTTTTATATTTGTCATTTCCTATGGCCATCTCTTTTTAAAACTTTAGGAGATGTCTTTCTTATGCTCTCTTGTGATCTACATTAGAGGTTTCTAGTGCCCTTGTGATGAGGGTGTTAATAATTCCCAGTGTTTGGAATGGAAGGTGATGCGAGTCTGCTCAAATGTACATATACATATGTGTCTTCTTTATATAGACCTTTCTTGAGGGTGATCCATCCTCATTTCTTATAATTAGAAGTTTAGAACATTTAGGAATAGAAGTTTGTTATTCTTATCTACCGCCATTGTGAATTATGTATGATTTGATACTATAGTGAGGTGTTTGAAGGAAATTCCTAGATTATCTCTGCATTGAGGCCATTTGACACTACTATTATCAATGAATTGGTACTACGATTTATGTACGAGATCAAATGATCCATGGCCTCATTTTTTAGTTTTTCCATGAAGGGCATAGCCATAGTTGGGGTGAGGGGTGAGTGGGAAGCCCATGGCCACCCCTTTTTCTATTTAAAATTTTCTTTTAAGAAACTAAAGCATGGTGATCTTGAATTTTTTTGACTTTCCTGGTTGTTTCATTCTCCAGAATTTATTTGGTTGTCTCAATAGCTTCATCAAGGAGATGTTTGTGAACAGTGACACTGCAACAAAGCTCAAGAGTAGTTTGCAATCTTCTACTTTTTCTTCCTCGAGTTTATTTACAAAAATACAAAAAACATGTAGTCCTTAATGAATGTTGATGTCTTACCCAAAAATGGATCAATTTTCTTGCTAAATAACTAGCTAAGTTCTGTGTTGGAGAATTTATCAAATACACATTAGGTCTCAAGGATGCTACTAGTTTGTGCACATCAGGCACCCCATATATTCTTGGCATTATTGGGCCTTTGCATTATGTCTTTGTTTCTGTTCACTACTCAACAATGACTCTCATTTATGATCTTTGCCACATCTTATATAGTTTTGTTCATGGTTTCACTTCTTACCAACCAGTAGCTTCTGTTGATCTCTAGATGGTCCTCATTTTATTGATATAATCCTTGGTTTTAAGCACACTATTGGCACTCCCTTTGTCCACTTTGAGAACAATGATCTTCTCATTGTTGTTAAGTTTTTATAATGCCCAGTTTACTTCCTTCAAGATGTTTCTCCTGAGTGGTTTTGTTTTCCTTAATATTCTTGAACAGTTCTATCTAATTTCTTCAGCAGTATGATTTGGTCGGTTGAGTATGATATTTGAAAATTTGACTAGTAGTTTCTCATTAGAGATATGGCTAAGGGAAATGTCAATTCTTGGTCTTTATGAAGCCAGCCTAGGGTTGTAGCATCTAAGGTAGTTGATGAGAGGTAGGAAACGTTTTGTGATATGAAATGAGCATATGGGACTAAACTCTATGCTTTATTTGTAATTGACTGGTTTGGCATTTTTCTTCTTTTTTTGAACTAATTCTAGACACTTTTGAAGGATTTTTGTTGCTAGGTAGTTAAGATTTGCACTGCAAAGGTAATGTGCTGCATAATTATTAAAGATGTCTTCATCCAACATTAAAAATGAGTATATGGGCCTAAATTTCTATACTTTATTTTCATTTCACTGGTTTGGAAATTTTCTTCTTTTCTTGAACTAGTCTAGACATTTTTGAAGTATAAATATTGCTAGTTAGTTGATTTTTGCACTGCAATGGAATTGTGTTGCATAATTATCAAAGATATCCTCTTCCATGTGATATATTCTCCCACCTAGGATGTTTATTTTCTTAAAGGATGAATTGTTTCTTTTATGATCGCAATTTTCTGATCAGATCTATTTGGAAAGAAAGAAACATTTTTTGGTGTAACATTTTTCTCTTGAAAGGAAAAAAAGCATATAAGCATATTTTGAGATATTGTAGGTTAAGAAATAGGACTTTTGAATTTAAAGGTAGGGTATCTTTTAAAGGAAACATTATTTTTGAAAGTGTTTTGGTCACTTTTAGATCCAAGACTGAATTTTGAATCAGAAGGTCTAAACTTTGTAATCTGGTACTTGTGTTTCTAAAGGCGAACCCCTTTTTCTTGGCTGGGAAGGGTTGAAGCCCTGGGATGGCATCACCCTAGGAATTCTCACCACACAAATGTACCTGAGAATCAAACTTGGGCTAGCAATGGTAATCTCCTGCCAATTTACTGCCAGACCACTACCCAAGAATATCATATGGTATTTGGTTCTAAATTCAGATAATCTGATTCTATCATTATTCCTTTCTTGATTTACTTTTGTGAATTGGTAAGACATAAAAATTGACTCGAAGTGTGTAGTAACTTTTGTTGCCCTTTGTTCCAGATCTAGTCTTGAGATTCCAGCTACTTGATATTGATATGGCTAATGAAGAAGACAAAGAGATGGTGTCTCATCATCATCATCAAATTTACTATTTGACAAGCTTACAGATAGAGTATGTAGATGAATATTTTTGTAGATTACTTTTAATAGAATAATTTTTCCTTTCTATGTGCATATTAGTTTTTAAAAGTTAATTGTGGCCTTGTTGGTATTTTAACAAGTACTGTGTTTCTTGCATTTGTATATAATACTACGTTGTTAGTTTATAGGCTGAGTGACTACGAATCAAATTACTGATTCAATAAATACTAAATAGTTATTCTCCTTGATTCTATTGGCAACTTGTCACAACTACAACCTTGAACATAGAAGGGTGTGAACATTTAAAACTTTAAATAACCTTCTTGATTCCATTGGTAACCTGTCACAACTGCAACACTTAAACATGGTACGGTGTATAGATTTAAATAACCTCCCTCATTGCATTGGCAACCTATCACAGCCGTAGCACTTGAACATAGAAATGTGTAAAAGTTTAAATAACCCCCTGGTTCTATTGGCAACCTGTCACAGCTGCAACACTTGAACATAGAAGACTGTAGAGGTTTAAATAACCCTCCTGATTCCATTGGAAACCTATCACATTTGCAACACTTGAAAATAGAAAGTTGTAGAGGTTTAAATAACCTCCCCAATTCCATTTTCAACCTCTCACAGCTGCAACACTTGAATACAATAGGAAATTTTAAAGGTTTAAATAACCTCCTTGATTATGTTGATAATCTATCACAACTACAACACTCAAAAATAAAATATTGTCACAGTTTAAATAATCCCCTTGATTTCATTAGCAACCTGTCATAGTTGCAACACAACACTTGAACATAGAAGGGTGTGGACATTTAAATAAGCTCCCTGATTAAATAACCTTCTTGATTCCATTAGCAACCTGTCACATCTACAACACTTGAACATAGAAGGGTGTGGATGTTTAAATAAGCTCCCTGATTCATTTGGAAACCTATCACAGCTACAACACTTGAACATAGAAGGGTGTGGACGTATAAATAAGCTCCCTAATTCCATTGGCAACCTATCACAGCTGCATCACTTGAACATGGTAGGGTGTATAGATTTAAATAGCCTCCCTGATTCATTGGCAACGTGTCACATCTGCAACACTTGAACATAAAAGGGTGTAAAATTTTAAATAATCTCCTTGATTCCATTGAAAATAGAATGTTAGGATGTGTTCCAGAGTGCTTCATTAATTCAAATATTTTGAGAGGTTCCTTGCAAAATCCATTTTGTGCACATTCTGCAATCAATCATTTCATTCCATGAGATGACATCTCTTTGAGGCATTATGTCAAACAATTCAGGTGTTTTGTCTATGATTCCACATCTTGCATATATGTCTACCAGAGCATATCCAACTATAACATCTCACAAAAATTCCCCTACCATTATGCTTTGGTGCATGTTCATAGCCTGTCCAACACCAAAGAGAATGGAAAGGTCTTTTTTTTTTACCCAACTACACCCTCCTATTATTTTCTTAGAAAAAAGGATGCCTAATCATTACAAGAGATTCATAGAATATCAGGTTCAGATAAAATGGCACATAGACCTCACCTGGAAACCAGAGAGTCTATTGAGTTATTGATTTTTCTTCCAAAGGTTCTCTATGAAAGAATAGATCATTGTCGCTTGACTTATCCATTCCGCTTCATTTTCTCCCAATGATTTTATAACTCTAACAAAGCATTTAGACTTTTCAAAGCTTTTTAGATGAAAAATTAGATGAGCAGGCTTCTAGTAGCTTCCCATTGCTAATTCCAAGGCTAGCAACTCTTCCCATGGAACATCCCATAATATTTTACATGGTCTTGTAAGCATTTTATTTGATGATGGGCACTGAAAACATAAGAACAAACAATTTTATAAGTGCCTTAACCTGCCATGACAATATTTCAAAAGATGATGCAGTATAAAAGGATAAGCTCCACTGACTAACCTACACCATCAGGATACGCCTATTTGTGACCAACAAAAGTCGGTGATTTGATACCTCAAAATGTTCCTCATATAAATCTGACCATGTAAATTTTGAAGGTTCCATGAAAATATTTGTGCATCCAAGATTTCTCCTTTCTTCTGCAAGGTAAAGAACCATCTGCAAAGTCAGCAACATACAAATCAATGTTCTCTCTTTAATAGTGCTCAGCAATACATAAGAAACTAGTGCAATTCGTCCATTAATATGTCCAGATAATTTGAAAATCAATAAAGCTATAGTATGTGAATGGAAACACATTGTCTTTGATGGCATGGTTTGTTGGTGTTTAGATGGTGTTGTTTCAGCGCCCACCTAGTTTCAAGCCCTTGCAGGGTTGGTGGGCTTGTGGTCCACTTTACTCTTGCACTTGGATTGTTGGTTGTTAGGGGATGGGGCTCCATGTTTGTGTTCCCACTAGCTGGGCCCGGTTAATGCCAATAACTCAAGCTAATGGCCCATTCAAAACCTCAATTTACAGAAAAAAAAAATACATGAAACACATTAATTTACAGGTTAAAGCATAAAGGTGACATGCACTAATTTCTTGAAGAGATTCTCATTCAACCCTGATAATAAGTACAAAACTGATGAAATTATTGAATTGGGCTGTCAAAATTTTGAGGATAGATGATCCAAATATTGATTTTTTTAACAGCTTTCATGTAAGATTGTTGATTTCAACAAATTCACTCACTTATGTTTATTAGTATTTAAAAGCTATTGTTTTATTTCCATACATATGTGTGTGTGATATCGTTATTGTAAATACATTTATATATCATAGTGAATCAAATAATTAGACTAAAACTACATTTGGCATCTGCATCCAAACACACTTGGACTGGACTATACTTACATAAGTCAACACTGAGAACCAAACTAGATTTCTGAAATCAATAATCATGGTGTTATTGTCATTAATGTTTATATCATATTGGTATCCTCAAAATTATTACAAATGGTCAATTTACAAAACCTTAACAAATATTCCACAGATATTCTTGTCCATAAATAGATAAAATATAAATACAATAATCTACAGAAAAGTAAAAATTCCCAAGTAAAAAGTGAAAAGGGAAATGACCTGCCCAGATGCTTCCCTTTCATTATATTCTTCAAGAATTCTACTACTCTAGATGGCACGTGGGATCCTGATCCTATTTGAAACAGATTTGTTTCCAAATACCTAAAAACATGTTGTACAACTTGCACCAATACCATGCACAGTCAAGGAAACAAAGTCCAAGACTTCACTCACAGGCTGAACAATAATACCCAAGACCATGTACAAAACCAATAACACCATGTTCTCTTGCACTTTCCAAAGGTTTAGTTAACACTCTAGAGAAACCAAATGCCACACCCTGTGCTAAAGCCTCAGTGCCTTGTAAAATGCCATCACCAACTCCTATAATTTTCCTTGAAGAATCCTACAAAGAATCCATAAAAATGTCATATAAGGACAATGAATATGTTCATATTTCTCAAATCTATGGAATTTTCCTCAATTTAAATATAATTTTTATGTTCACCTATTTTATACGCAGCTGAAGGAATTGTCCATCTGTGGAAAGTTTGGAAGTTGTTTACTCAGAGATGCCAATGTTGAGCTTGTCATACCAAGTAAATCTACTACAAAAAGCAAATGCACTAGATTATGTATCAAATCTCTCCAAATCCGGTGGGTAATTGATGGTAAGACAACACTTTTTTCTCATGAACACGTGTCTGTGAACAACTTTCCTAAGATGGATCTGACAAAACAAAGAGTTGCAATGATCAGGAACATAACTTCAAATGCTGACTTGTTTTCTTTCCATTTAACATGAAGACTTAAAACAATCAATCTAAGATCACAACTATTGATCCATAAATTTGATCAGAATTATTCATATGTGGAAGCTGAATTAAGATGTTGCACTAACCTGCATTTTGACTATATTCCTAATAGTGTCAATTATAGGACTCCAAATACCAAGCACTCCATGAGGCCTCTGCGCAGGTGTTGTCTCTAGTGAAAACTTTAACCTCATTTCTGCTATATCAATCAAACTAACCCATAAAACAAAGTACTTAAGTAAAGTTCAACCTCAATTACATTGACATTAAAAATATTTCGCATTTTCATCTTTCAGTGATCTGAATGAGATTAAAAATTCTCTCAAATAATGCCAAACATTCTTATAAAATCCAGGAATAAGACATTCCCAATGTTCGTAGTTAAGAGAGTGAGATTAATGCAATGTAATTTTTGAGCTGGTATAATATTCTTTACTAGGTGTATTGAATATCATATACTTTATTGAGTTTCAAGATTGAGGCATGAAATGTTAACCGGAAACAGTTGCATAGGTACACAGGTGAAAACTTATGTAGAGGTTTTACCATATATGGCGTGTGGGGAACCAAATAAAAGAATAGAAAGATAGAATCTTAGTTTAACATCTATTAAAAATTTTCTATATGACTAGAAATAGGGGAGGAAAAATGATTAACTTTGAATCCCTAGGAACATTTGTAAAAATTCTAGAAATCTAAGCACATATAAAGCATTGAAAATTCAATGAGACAACAAAAAATGGAATGATTCCCAGTTACGATGAATCTGAGCTATGAAAAAATTCTTGTGGATGTCAAATCTAGGTAAATTTGTTCTTGCTTCAATTAAACTAAAATGTATGAAAATGTTAAATAGAAACAATAGGTATGTTTTCAATATAGTCATTGGCACAAGTGCTTGTATGACTATGACCTATTACAAGCCTCTATAAAAAATATTGGAGAAACATGTGGTTACCATATTATGGATAATTGGATGTAACTTATCAATACCTTTACTAATTCAATGATAGATCAACTAATTGGGTAAAACCCATCAATGCACATTTTGATTGGATGTTGGATCTAGGTAAATTTGTTCTTGCTTCAATTAAACGAAAATAGATGAAAATGTTCAATATAAACATTAGGTATGTTATCAATATAGTCATTGGAACAAGTCCTTGTATGACCCATTACAAGCCTTTAAATAAAACATTGGATAAAACATGTGATTACCTTATTATGGATTATTGGATGTAACTTATCAATACCTTTACTAATTGAATGATAGATCAATTGATTGGCTAAAACCCATAAATGCACATTCTAAGTGATGATAGGAAAATCCCACATGGTTCACGTGATAAATAGATGATTAACTCATGAATAGACATAATAGTATAACTTGTATTTTTGTGATAAAATCAATGATTATAGTAAAACCCATGAATGTGCATGATAGTTATTTTGGCTAGTATAACCCATGCCAATACCCATAAAGGCCATGATAGTCACACAATTGAAAGTTGATTGAAATCCATGAGTCAACTATGAGTTAGTATCTAACCATCCAATAAGGGGTGATCTAGATGGATATTAAAAGCATGAGGTTCCCTGTAGCATAGTGGCTTAGCACACATAGCTCAAAAGTAGAGTAGGAATTGTTTCATTTGTTACCCTAGTGAGGCATAGAAGGGTGTGGACATTTAAATAAGCTCCCTTATTAAATAACCTCCTTGAGATTTCATTAGCAATATGTCACAGCTGCAACACAACACTTGAACATAGAAGGGTGTGGACATTTAAATGCATATATGTCATAGTTTAAATAACCTCCTTGATTTCATTAGCAACCTGTCACAGCTACAACACAACACTTGAACATAGAGGGGTGTGGACATTTAAATAAGCCCCTTGATTAAATAACCTCCTTGATTCCATTAGCAACCTGTCACAGCTGCAACACTTGAACATAGAAGGGTGTGGACATTTAAATAAGCTCCCTGATTCATTTGGAAACCTATCACAACTGCAACACTTGAATATAGAAGGGTGTGGACATTTGAATAAGCTCCCTGATTCCATTGGCAACCTGTCACAGCCGCAACACTTGAATATGGTAGGGTGTATAGATTTAAATAGCCTCCCTGATTCATTGGCAACCTGTCATAGTTGCAGCACTTGAGCATAGAATGGTGTAAAATTTTAAATAACCTCCTTGATTCCATTGAAAATGGAATGTTAGGATGCGTTCTAGAGTGCTTCATTAATTTAAAGATTGTGGTATAATTATTTTATGTTTTGCTGAACAATCATTTTTCCAAATGTAATGGATGGTCTAAGACTCTAATTTATGCACTACCTCTTCTACAAATGCTAACCAATGGAATATTTTGAGGCATGCATATGAATATTATACTCTATGTCCCAATTTGGTTATTAAAAAATTAGAAAACCCAACAAATTAATTTTTATTTTCTCAATAGCTTAGATTACCATTCAAATGGTGCAATTTTCTTAACAAATAATCTAATGGATGTGATAATTCTATGAAATTATTCATAAATATTCCATAATGCCCAATATTTTTTGGAACAATATGTACTTTCTGTACATCTTTGGTGCTTTGCAATTCATCAATATGAGCTTCACTAAGTACATGATGCAATAATTTTCCATATGGTACAAGGCTTATGAGCAATTGACTTTTATTTGGATTCAATGACACTTGCAATGACTGACACAAATGCATGCTATGAGATTATTCCCTTAAATGATTGCCTCTCATTCCATGGATTCATCAATTGTCCATAAAAGCCATAAATCTTTCATACACATTTAACTAAATATGAACAAGATTATCATTTGAAATGCTCCTGGTACATTGTACAACTGAAAGGACATTCTATTATACACATTTTCCAACTACTTATTGAAAAATTGTACCTATAAATGGTGTAGCAAATGGGTCTCTGGTTTTAACTTTGTACAACATTTGAACTTCAAAAGTCTCCACATATTTTCAATTTAATTTGTTTAACTTCTAGGATGCTAACACCACTGGTGATGGCCAATCACTTTTAGATATCTTGTATATCATGCTTGCTTCCAACATTCTATTAATTTGTTTATACAAAATTACTACATACCTAGGGTTCATTGGGTATGGTCTTGTCCATACAACAAAGCTCCAGGTATGAGATCAATACCATGCTCACACAAATCTTGCAGTAGTCCCTTTAAATATGTGTGTGCCCATTTGAAAACCTTTTTGTGCCTGGTTAAAAACTAAGTAGATTCTCTTACCAATTCCTGATTGAATTTTGCTCCAATTGTAATTATCTTTGCCTCACCCTTAGCACCTAAGTTTAACTCTTGTGTGGGTGGTATTGCATTTTGCATATGATTTTCTTTTATAAATTTAGATCCAGGCTGCATCGTTTAGTCCTTAAAATACATCAAGACAATCATTCCCTTATATTGTGTCACTTTGATATACTGTGGAATAGTACTCTATTTCAATTTCTTTTAGATATAATGGCCAACTCCTTATTCTACTTTTGTTTTGTTCATGTTTTTTGATCTTGTAGCTTCCACAAAGTATGCAAGTTTCATCATTTCATCTTTGCCCATTTCTGAATGTAATAGACTTTGGGTTGTGTACCTGCTTTCTTTTGAACTTTCACCTAATGTAAGATTTCTTCTTTGTCAAATTCATATTCATCTTTAGAGTCAAATCAACTGCTATCTCCTAGCATATACATTGTTAGTTTGACTCTCTCAATTTTCTTTGTGATGGATTAAGTTGGTTGCTCTAGCATGGTCTTCCTAATATGACATCACATTGTTGTATTTCCCTTTCCATTGTATAATTGCATATAAAACATTAAGTTGATTCTTAGCTATTACAATTTTGAATTTTTCTGATCCAATAATATTCCCACAGGAGTAATTATTTCATGATCCTAACCCCTTTCATACTTTGTTTGGTAGTGTGTTCATTCCTGACCCTGTGTCTCAATGTGTTTGATTCTTGAAATAAATGTTTCTCCAATTTTGGATACTTTGGGTATCACATCCTTTCCTTATACCATTGTATAATTAATCAAATATACTAATTGCGACAATAAATTGGCTTCATTATTATTTTTGATGTTTTTGTCTCTTTTTACTGTTGATATGCCCATTCTTACTATTGTACTGACTGTTGTTTTGTTTCCTGTTGGATCCATCCTTTCTGATCTGACTGGTCATTAATAGCTTTGACAACCTCATTGCTTTTTGCATCTGTTGTTACTCTACCAACATATCCAGTTCTTTATCCTTCCTGCCCTCATGACTGCCAACAAATATTCATATTCTTCTTTTGCCTCTATTTCAACCTTGTTGGCTGATATAGTCTTTGAACAATCTTCTTCATCATTGTCAATTGGACCAGAGTCTATACATAACTCAAAACTTTTTCTGGTGCTTAAGGACCTACTTTTGCAAAATGCAACCATATATTACATTTTTCTGCATTGTATTATAGGTCTATCTCCCTTATTCCTCCAGAGAGATGTCCTTGGACCTTTCTACAACTATTATTATTACTCACAATTTATGGTTTCATTGATTTGAATTACCTCCAACTAAAGGTTTTTTTGGTGCCATCAGACATTGCTTGTACGTTTTGTAAATGAGCATCTACTAGTATCATGTGTCTTTACATTGCAGCTCACTCTCAAACATTGCTTGTCTATTTTATTTTCATGTTAAACATTCACTTGTATTATGTGTCTTTGTGCTCTAGGTCACGTAATATTCCACGAATATTTATCCTCTCTGCCTCTTTCCCTTTAGCATTATATATTCCACTTTTGCCTATTTTCTCCCCCTTATCTGGCTTCATACTAGGGTAAGTATTTGTCTGAACTTTGATTGGTCTTCATTCTCTTCATTACTTTGGTTTTGTGGGTGTTGTTTCCATTCTACATTCAACATTCTTTGTTATGTATCTTGATACCTATCTTTAGGCTCTCCACAAATACCCTATGTAATCCATTTGCAGAATATTGCTACTTTAGTTCCACATTAAGTAGATCTCCTTACATTTGGATATGGTGCAGTTTTCTTCATAATTAGTCTTTAATAATTGGTTGGTACTTCCCTTGTTTTAGATTAGTCATTTCTTTTTGTTCGATATTTTGAAATCTGTGTGCCCTTTTTAAATTCCTTATTTACGTTTCATCAAGTTCCCTTTTGGTGGAACAAGGGAATGTGAAGACTGAAAAGGTAATGCCTAGAAGTTCCTCCAAAATCTTAAGGAAAGGCGGACAATAATACATTTATAAATAATGTATATTATGAACCACACATTACATTCAAAGTAACTTAGTAAATTTAGCTATAAAAAAATTTGATGTAAACATTGAGCTATTGATTATTAGTAGCAAAAAATATTAAAATAACTATACGATGATACATTGCTCGAAAGTTCCCCATGACTGGTAGTCTAGTACCACAACTCACTGGTACATCAAAAATATTCCCTGCTCTGAATACCACACTCCTCAAACAGAAAGATTGAAACTTGAGATTGAGTTGCACACAAAATGTTTAGTTGTGTTCTCATGCAGACAAAAATATTTTTGATGCAGACATGAAACTCCTTCTAGCTTTACATAGAAAGGAAAATGCTTATACACATTCTTTGTTTAGAAGTTCAGTTCATTAAATTATGATGAATGTATATGATAGAAAATTAGAAATTGATAGGTTGAGGGTTGAATGTTTTTTCTAATACATTTTGAAGTGTTAATTTGGAATTTTTTTACTTGTTGTTCATGGGGGAAAGTGTAGAGGAAATATTGAGAGTGTTGAAGTGCAGCAGAACACTTGCTTCCAAATGAACCAAACTTAAATATGATTGGGCCACAAAAATGCATTTGTTGATAGAGCTTTTCAAATGTCTTACTGTAAGATTTTCATGGCACTTGTCTAATTGCATGAAATGGGAAATCAATGGAGGAAATTTTATATTGGTGACTATCTGGCATATATAATCCAAGTGATTATCATGGAATGTCCATGGAAATCTTTTCTAATGGCACACTTTCATTGATATGTCTTGTAGTCATAGAATTTTGAGTGTTACTAGTTTGTGTTTCCTGGAAACAAATTTGATCACTGGTCTACCACTGTTGTTGGATATTTAAATTTACATTTCACACAAAAGGTTGAGCCTTCCCTGCATAAATTTTTGGCAGGATGATCTTTAAAGCAATAGTAATTGTTGCTCATATAATGTGATGTTAGGAGGGAAATATTAGAATTAGGTATTGCTTTGATGATTAGTCATGCATTTGACATTTGTTGCATTTTAGGAACAAACAAGGAATGGTAGGAAATGTACCCTTTCCTTCCTCATTTGGTAGGGACTCACATCCTATGGTTAAGGAATGTAGACTCAACCTCAAACATTTTCCTATTTTTTGTTCCAAGTTTTAGGGACACCTGGGGGATTTGTCAACATCCCTTGAGTTGTCCTGGTGATGGGTAGTCATTTTTCTTCCATTGTATATACTATCTTATTTTTTGAAGGTTTAAGTAGATCTCTAAATATTAATTTTCCTTCTGTCAATCACAGTAAATTTTTGGTGTCTTGTTATTATAACAATGAATATACTTTTTGTTCAAAATTAAAAGGCATGGTGCAAATTCACTTGAAATTTGACAACTATGGTACATAATTTATTATAATGATATTATTCTTGTAATGTGCATGAAAAATGTCTCCTACAATTATTTTTATAAATATTGTGGCTTGTGAAGATTTGTTATCTTAATTAACTTATTTTCTTGATATTTTAGTTATGGTACTGTACTTCCAATGTTTTGTTTCATGGTTTTAGTAGGGACTGGATGAGCTTGCTTTGAAACTCTAAGGCCATTGGCATATAGACTTCTTGTAGATCTAATTCATCATGTTCGGTTGGACCTTTCACTTTCTCAGGTATTTTTTTTCTAACTTTATTTTTAGTATTTGAGTAATTTTCACTTTTCTAAAGTATGCTTTTGTGTTTAGCACAATTTATTTTTGCATCAGAGTGATTTTTCTCCCCTCTCCCTATTTGTATGCTACTTTTTCATAAAAAAACATATTAAAATATTTACTGTTGATGATCATAAAATTCTTTTTAAAAAATTTCTTGTGACTTTTTCAATTATACCTTCATGTTCATCTTAAAAAACTCAAATCTTGGCTTTTGGAGGATTGAAAATAAGATGTATTTTTATGTTTCTTATGCTATAATTGGATATATGCTTACATTAGATGATTGTAAAGTTTAGGGTAGTTTTGAAGGTCATTACCAAGTGGGAAGCTAATTTGGTGTATCAAAGTAATTTTTCTCCTCTCCCTATTTGTTTGTTATCTTTGTCATAATAAATACAGTTTATAGGATCTATTGTTGGCAATCATACAATTCTTTTTTAAAAATTTATTGTGCCTTTTTTAATTGTACCTTCCATGTTCATCTTAAAAAACTCAAATCTTGGATTTTGGACGATTGAAATAAGATTTATTTTTATGTTTCTTATGCTCTAATAGGATATATGCTTACATTAGATGATTGTAAATTTTAGGGTAGTTGTGAAGATTACCAAGTGGGATACTATTTTGGTGTATGAGATCTTCCTTGTGGAAGCCCACAAAGGTCTTATTTTTCTCATTTATCTTATATGTTGTTCAAAAAGGCATAAAATTCTCCCCCTTAAAGACTCAAAATTTTTCCTTCTCTATTGATTACACATGCCTTCATTCATACAACCTGCTCAGGTTGTATCATTAGGTACACTCAAGTTTTATAAAATATTCATTTATTCTTGCTACATTAAAACAAAAAAAATTGTTTTTTGTGTTTGCAATATGATGCTTTAGTTGAAGCTTTGTAAATCATTGCCAAGGGTTAAGCCATTTTTTTCCTTGGACTCAGATTTGGTGCAAAAATTTAGTGCAAACTTGGAAAACCAAAAAAATCATTGAAAATAGTGAATTTAATAAAAAAACTAACTATATTGCATCTCATATCAAAATAAATTCAGACACACACAAAATAATCAGTTGGATCTACCATACATGTGTAGACAACAAAATAAATAAAAAATGATGTGAACAGTATACTTGGATTCTAATACAAAAGAAAAATTGTTTTGATATCCTTAAAATTATTTTTTTGGTACACATCACAAACAATGGATTTCAAAATCCATCCTGATGGTACTAGCAAAAAATACATAAAAAATCAAACTAAGGCTAAGAAAAGCCACTCAGCCAACATTAGCTTCAAGTTGTTGGACCATGCACCCCTTTGAGTAGTAAAAAAAGCAAGTGCAGCCATTCTACCCTCAGAGATCTAATCAAATAGAGAATCATACTCCAACTTAATGGGGGATAAATCTTCATTTGTTGCTAAAAATCTCTTGTGGTGGAGGCATATGTTGTAATGCATATATACAAGGTCACTGAACCTTTGCATTAACAACCTACTGCACTTTTGGAGTGTATGTTTTCAAACATAGTCCAATTGCACTGACAACTTGAAATTCTACATGGCTGGCTCAAAACTTGGATGACACTTTTCTAAAGATTAGGCATTGAGTGCAAAAATTCTCCCACCATGCATATTAAGGATAACTATTTCCACATTTGGGGTAGGTTTAGTAGGATTGAATCAACATAAATAAACTAATTCAAAAATCCAAGAACTTAACTTCAATTATTTGATAAACAAACCTTCAATGACTATTAGAATTCCTTGTAGCCATGCTTATGGGAACTATCAAAAAAAAATTGAGTGGAAGACCTCTTTTTCTAATTGTGATCATTATTTTGGATGCCCCTTATAGGGTTCTAAAACATAACAAGAAAGCAATATATGTTCATTTGGAAAAACAGACTCCAATATGACTGTCCACGTAGCAATTTAGGCCTAATAAGGCTTGAACTGACAAGGTTTATTGAATCTTCTATGTCCAGGTTCAAGCTCACTTACTCAGTGCTTCAAACAGCCTTTTTTTGACCCGCTAAAGCTTTAAAATCCATTAGAATTCCTTTTCCACATGTATATTTGCAAACCCTAGGTCTTAGGCTTCTTAAAACTCTATTTTAGCAAACTAAGACACAAATTTACATTCAAAGCTTCAACTCTTTGTACATATGCCTTCACCTTATGGTCTATAACCTTTGAAATATGAATCTATATGCAACAAGGAGTTTACACATCAAAAATTGAGAGCTTTCACTGGATTAAGTAGAAGAAACACAAATTCTAAAGCCATTGTTTACCCTAACAGGGGTTTTGACCTGTCTGCAATAAAATTACAATATCTTCCTTCATACTTGATAAAAATGAATGAAACAAACTGGAAAATGAAATAGACTCATGGATTTATCCATTCCCATGACTGCCCCTTAATAACATGACTGTACTTATCTGTACAATAATCTGAAATGTAGATTTATTAGAAAAGCACAAAATTTTGCATATAAAAACAGGGCTCCAACATTGAATTTTTCATTATTACAACCTTCATATCCTCTTGCTTGAGGTTCTCCATCAATTTAAATATTTCCCAATCTGAACTACCACAACCAATTGACCAAAACCAACTTTACAGCTCCTTGACTCTTGAACTTCCACTTTTTTTCCTTTTTGCATTTTCCCCTATTACACCTATTTGACAACTTTAACATTACCTTGCAATTTTGCTATTTTAGACCTCCTAGACACCTAAGACATTGAAAATGGTCTACTAGACCTTATTACATTGATCATACGACTCAAAGACCTGAAATCCCAACTAGTTCTTATGGACTATGGGCAAAATTTATGTTCAATATATTATGCAAGTAAAAATAGAGAATTATTATTACAGAATTCACAATGATAAAGAAATTCCCAAAATTTATATAAGAAAATCTCAATACTAGATTAATGGTAAATCTACAGAGTAGGCTACCTGTTGGCTACTTATTTTATAGCTTTTTTATTGAACGAGATGAAGGTTATCATCTATTCCCTAGAATATTTTCTTAAAACATATTTCCCACTGCTACATTTTGGCTTCTAGGGTCTGTTCTATATGAGTTATGTATAATGTTGTACTTTGTAGTTAAGGTTGTTTTACTTGGAGATGACAATTTTAGGAAAACCCTATTTTCCTTTCTTTTTTCATTGACATCAATTTAAAGGCCACCCAAATACCCTATCTGCATTTCTTTTTTCCTTGACAATAATTCAAAGCCCACCCAAATATCTTTGAGGTATTTGTGTTTCCATCCAACAAGTCGAAGAAAAAGCATGCACTCAATAAGATTTTAAGAGAGATTCTTTCTTAGCATTCCCCATGTTAAGTGCCAAATTACACCACTTTTGTATGCGCAGACAGTTACATCTCAACCCTTTAAATATGGTTTACATTGGTCTATAAAATTAGTTTTCTAAAACAAACTCAATCTTAAATCAAATTTCTATTTGGTATCATAAATTTCATTGGTTATCCTTTGCTTCTATCTTTACTATATTAATAATTAAGTTGACATGTTTGGAATTGAGATTTATCCAAAATCCAAATATTAATGAAATGAATAAAACAATTGATAAAATATTTCTTGACTAATCCTCACAAGAATATGGCTCTTGGCTAGATATTCACAGGAATATGCCTCTCACTGCATATACTATCTTACATGATTTAGAATACTTGTCCCAATTGGGTAGAATGCTGGCAAAGCTAGTAAGGGAACATTGGGTGCATTTGATTTAAGAGCAACAAGGTTGTGTATTCTGTTTTAAAAACATAATTCTTCTATGTCGATGATAGTTGGTATGGAAATGCAACATTGCTTGGAGTTGTCATCTCAGAGATGACCATTGCATTCTTTAGAATTTTTGTGTGTTGAGTGTATGAAAGGATTAGATCACAACTATTTTTTTCTAAAATTATGTTTTGATTAATTGTGCTAAGCTACATTAGGAATGGCTTTTGCATCTAGGTAGCTGATTTATTTTTCTTTTGTACATTTTGCAGTTTATGTGGGGCCTTGGTGTTCCTGCAGAAGAAGCAGAGTTTTGCGATGTTTATGGTTTTGATGATGAGCTATTAGATAAGGTTCCCAATCCTGTACTAGTTGTACTCTTCCTTTTTCCATTCAATCAAGCAGTAAGTGGATTTCCATTTCCATCAATGAGTACTTGAAAGTTGAAAAGTTGTAGACTTGTATGTTATGTTTTTAGCCAATGGCTGGTATTTTGCACATCTATTTCTTTGCAAAGATTCATTGTTGAAGCCTAGAGCATATGCATATTAAGTGAAGAATTCAATTATTTCTATTTAAATCATTTTCCAATAACCTTAGTATGATCTTTTTGGGACTTGATATCCAGTTCATGTGGTTAAAAGTGACAATATTCTCATTTTCTTTCTAGCTTCTAGAAACTTATTTTGGATTAAGGACTATTTAATTGTTAGTTCTTGTGATAAATAAATGTTGAGATGCTCATGTGAACTATTATTTTATCTCACCAAGTTCATCATTGTGAAATATAACATGTAAGACTATTGTTTATCTGCATTAGTATAATGAAACAATATTATAAATGCTTAATATTTTGTCAAAATAAATGACAAATCTAATTCTAAACATATGGTTGGAAGGAATTGGAATCATGTTTTGTATAGGCATGAAGAATAAAAGGTAGATTTAAAGCCATTATATTGTCTTGTGGAGGAGAACTACACTTTCTAATAAAGTTCATTGATTAATTTCCATGTACCCAGGTCTTCTTTGGAACCATGGAACTTGAGAAAGGAACTTAAAAAACATATATGATACCATGGACATTGAATGCACTAGTTCAAATATAGACAGTTTGCACAATAATTATTGGGACTTTAAAGAAGAATTACCCATTGCAAGGATGAAAGTACACAAATGTGGGTGAAATGAGAAAAAAAGTGTGCCTACTACAATAAACCGTTCCCTCATAATTGGAACTATAACTAGTCTTTTTTTTCCTTAGCAGAAACCTGCCCAGCTGTTAGTCTTTCCCTCTATCTCTTGAGTTATATGCCATATGTTTACATATCCAAGGGGTTCAAATATGTTGTATTACATTCCCTTTACTTCCATCTTCCATCTCCTAGGTTGATTCTTCGGGTGTGTGTTTTTTCTAATTTGACCTTAACTTGGAACTTCTCTGCCATGGTCTTGACATGGTCATCCAAACTCTCAAAAGACCCACAATATCTTGGTGCCAATGTTTACACCTTTTTATGATCAATGAGATTCACCTGGGTTTTACTCTAAGAATATATGATTCCCAACATGAAACTTTCTTTGTACCCTATGTGCATCCACAACTCTTCTATCTATTTTGGACCATTTTCAAATTATTTATATGGCATCTTGGTTTTCCATTTCTCTTTTTTTATTATTTTCAAACAAGGCTTCATTATGTACAAATGGTGATGGATCCCAATTACTTAGTTTCTTGAATCTTGAAGCTTTTTCTAAATTTGGGTTTTAGAAGTTTTCATGTACACATGACACTGAACCCCCATCAGTGTCTCAAGTTCCCATATAGTAAATTCCTATGTTTCTTAAATTCCCAAATCCTGAACTGTACTTCAAAATTATTCTTACTCATGGTGATGCAACCATGTTTCTTAGTTTCCTAGATTCTCAAATGTCAAATAAGAGATTATACTTAAGTTTTGATATAGAGTTGGAACTTTCAAGTACACAATAACATTGTATTCCTATAACTCATTTTTCCAAATTTTGACATCCTATGTTTAGGTTTACTTTGAAATTTGACTTTTCTGTCACTTCTTTTTGAAACTTACAAATTTCCAATATGAACTTAATAGATCATTGCAGGCTTTCTTCTAAATTCATTCATCAATTTTTTTGTGCAAAATTCCTTTAGAAACTTGCATAATCTGCAAGAAATTCATTTTAATGTTGCAACACTTTTCCTTCTTATGTGAATTCTCTAAAGATATGGTTTAATTTTGCAACCTATTAACTTTATTAGTAACTTTTTTGGGGGATTTTGCAGCTCTTCAGTTTGATTTATCTTCAGAAGCTACTACCCTTCCACAACCTTTGCGGCTTGCTGAAACCATTTTATGGATTTGGTTTTCCCAGCCAAGCCCCTCTCTTTTAATAATCGGGATATTTCTAAAGCCCATAGTGATGGTCAAAATGTAACTATTTTTCCTCTTCCTGATGATAGATCACAAAGTGTGCTCCAAAAAGTTGGTTTTAAAAATCTTGATGAATAAGTTTTATTAGTTTTGGACTTGGTATTGTGATTCCTTTATGCAATGTACTCAGATTTTCTGTGAGGCCTGAGGTGTGATAAAATCCCTTATATTAAAGTAATGCAAAGAAATTGAAAATGCTTGGTCAAATAAATACAATTTTCACTATATTCAAGCTGTAACTAAAAGAAAATCATTCAGCATGGATATAAAATTGCTTTAGTGCAATGCAATATAGTTGTACACTTATTCATATTCTTCCTTGCCCTATTTCAAAATAATGTAACCAACCCCACCTCCATACTTATATCCCTCTTTTCTTGTACTAGGGTTATGATTTCACAAGGATGGAAGGATGCAATTGTGGCTGAGACAAACAATGCAAAGGGTGTGAGCTATGGTATAGTATGTCACCTCACAACCATAAGAAAAACTCATCCCATTTGCCCTAGTAGCAATCCCTTTGGCCTGATATTGTAGGCATTGTATTTAGAAAATTTATTTGCATGCCATTTCTTATGGACTATGGGCAAAATTTATGTTCAATATATTATGCAAGTAAAAATAGAGAATTCTTATTACAGAATTCACAATGATAAAGAAATTTCCAAAATTTATATAAGAAAATCTCAATACCAGAGTAATGGTAAATCTATATAGTAGGCTACCTACTAGCTACTTATTTTATAACTTTTTTATTGACCAAGTTGTAGTTATCATCTATTCCCTAGAATCTTTTCTTAAACATATTTCCCACTGCTACATTTTGGCTTCTAGGGTTTGTTTTGTATGAGTTATGTATAACGTTGTACTTTTTAGTTAAGGTTATTTTACTTGAATCCTAGTTGAATCATTTGTTTCTTAACATTGTATCTTTCTTAACATCCAATTCACTTTCTACACAGCCCAATAATGGCAGCAATAAAAATAATCAGAAAATGTATTTTAGACTTGTACAGGTGGATAATGAGACAATGTAATGAGCAGATATGAAGTGTTTAAACTCGGAAAATGATATAGTGACCAAGTAAACACAATATCTATTTCTAGAGTCTGCTACAACACTAACCTACATTTACATTCATTTTTTGTTCTTTTATTACATAGACAACAAGAATCTCAACCTGGTTTGGATGTTGGAGTTGAGACAATGTTGTCAGCGACCTAGTAATAGATTTTACCCTTGAATAAGGGCAGCGACCAACCTTCTAAACCTTCCTGAAGCCACACGCCTGGCTGGTGATGGTCATCAACTCTTCTTTGTCTTTTCCACTAAAGCAAGTCCACAGAATGAAATTTCTCTATCTTAAAATGTAAAAGCATTTTTGCAAATAGTATGTAAGTTTGCATTTCCAATACCTTATATACCTGTCAAAAGTGGTTTTCTAAATGTTGAAATAGTTTCATTCCCAGATAAAAAATTCCCGTAAGAGCAACAAAACAAAGGTCTTTATATTGATGTTTAATAAAAAAATATGAAAGTATTGCTTTGGAATTGCTTGAAATGCTTTTTTTTCTTGCAAAGCAGTAGATTTTGAGGTAGGAATGAAATTTTAACAGAGTGTTTGTTGTTTCCTCTCTTTAATGTGATAATTTTGTATCTTTTCGATGGTCATGTATCTGGATTGCCTTTGTTAGGTTTTTGAGAGTGGGAATCCCAATGCAAAAGAAGTAGTCCTTTCAAACATGGCAACAACTTTTGACCGGATTCTGTTACAATTTGAGGTTTGCTGCTTCAAATCCTCTCTATGCAATTTTTTATGCTTTAGTTCCTAAATGATGTAAAGAAAAAACAATTAACACATTACACTATATTTACTCATTTGAACAAATGCATAATTTCTTCTATTTCTTCCTTTATTTCAGGATCCTTTCACATTTTCTAATTATCACAGAGCAATACAAGAGCCTTTTGATTACTACTTGTTTGGACAAAATTACATTCGGCCATTGATTGATTTCAAGTATTGTTGTTGTGATTCTCAAGAAGGTTTTAGTTCTTGTTTTTTAATCTGATAGGATTGGTTGTATCTCATAGGAGGGTTTTTGATTGTAGATTTAAGCAGTATTTGATCACCCCTAATAATATAGAGGTAGATTATTTTTCCTCATGCTTTTTCCATTGAATTTTTTTTCTATCAACTATGTAGTTTTGACAAATGAACAATAAGGTTATTTTGATTTTTGAGACTAAAAATGACATCCTTGAGTAAATTTTTGAATGTAAGGGAGGTTGTCTATATGTTAGGCTTGCTAGGGGAATTGGATTGCTCAGCAAGAAAAGATTTCTAAATGAATTTATCTCTAACTCTATGGGAAAGATGATATTTTGATAGACATACACAATTATACCTATATGGGAGTGATGATAGCTGGATGGAACATCTAAAGAGGTTCTAGATATGCTAGAGGAAATCTACAAGGAAACTAAATGGATAATATTTGAAGTTTCTTTTTCTTTCTTAGATGTTGAGTCTAATTAATAAGTTTAATGTTGTGTTGCAACTTGTAGTTGAGTATGTTAATATGATAAAGGCTAGCATTGTCGATCCTCTAAAAGTTATCAGAATTGCATTAGTTGATGCAAAAAGGTAAGACTATTTATCTTTATTATAATTAGTGGAACTTGCAACTACAATATCTGATAAAAATCTACTTCCAAATATGTTTTTGACGTGCAAATTTTGAAACCTTATTTTTAGGTTGCAGCTCCAAATTGGAGAAGTAAAAGGTGAATACCAGCAAGGAAGAGTTTGGAGGAGCCAAAACCAATAGCGACGAGAAAGTTGTGGATTTGCAAGGGGATTAAATGGGTCGAGCCCCTATAGGAGGTCGTTGCCCTTCCAAAAGGACTGCAGCTAAGGAAGGGGAAAATAATATAGGTATATGAAAATATGAGTATTTTGTTTATATAGTGTCAGTAAGTTGTACAGTGTCACTGAGACATTGAATGTAACCAATGAGATTTTGATTTGCCAATGAGGCTTAATAAAGTAAATATTTAGAGTGGTTTTTTCTCCACTCATAAATACTATGTTGTTTGTGTTTGTGTTTGTGTTTGTGTTTGTGTTTGATCAATCATATTTGTTCAAGAATTTTAGTCATCATTTCATGGTACTTCTTCAACATTTGAATATCTATGATACTTGAAGTTTATATGCATTAATTTGTGAGGATTAATTAAGTTAGATTTGATTTTTAATGACTAAATACATTACTAAATTAATGATTAAATATATGACTAAAGTAATGACTAAATAAATGACTACCATGACTAAATAAATGACCAGTTAACAACAATCAATGACTAAATTAATGACTACCATGACTAAACAAATCACTACCATGACTAAATAAATGACTAAATTAAAGACTAAATCAATGACCAAATCAATGACTAAATAAATGACAAAAATAGTTTAGTCATAAATTTGGTGTTGTTATAAATGACTACAAATAAACCACTAAAATAGTCACGTGACTAAAATTAATGACTAAAATTTATGACTAAATAAATGACCAAATCAATGACTAAGTCAATGACTAAAATAGTTTAGTCATGAATTTGGTCATGTTATAAATGACCGGAAATAAACTACTAATGGTCACATGACCAAAATTAGTCATATATATGCAATTTTTAGTAGTTTATTTAGTCATATATTGTTGTTTTTGTACTAGTGGTCAACCCAATGTGGAGAATAGTTTTCTTCGAAAAACTAACAATTTATTTACCCCTACTTGGTGGGGCCATAACTTTTGACTTGGTGCTTGGAATTCAAAACTGTTTGCACTGTTGGAAAGGTCTCCTAGAGAACTAGCAGTCAAATTTTAGAAATCGATGCAAGTTTCGACCTCAAATTTTGCTCCAGAGACCTCCGAAAATGTGAATTACTAAAACATAGAAAATACCAAAAAAATCGTAATAAATTTAATATCTTATTTTATTAGTTAAGTATCTAATTTTGTTCAAAATGTTAATGATATTCCATTTAATGCATGTGATGGTGGCTTGGCTTTACCCATGTCACTTGATATCTTTGATCCTTCTCACAAAAGTCCTCTTGCTTTGAAGGATATTTTGTTGCAAGAAGATGAAATCATTGATACCTTTCTTAATGTTACTCTACCATCTCTTCATTCCAATACACTCTCTTTTAGAAATGATGCATTAGTGAATGATGAACCTTCTATTCATTCCAATGTGCTCTCATCTAGAGACGTTGCATTTGTGAATGATGAATCCACTCTTCATTTTGATGCACTCTTCTAGAGACGTTGCATCTTTGAATGATGAATTTCTTATCCATTCCAATGCATTCTCTTCTAGAGATGATGCATTAGCGGATGATGAACCTCCTTCCACATCTGATTCTCCCTAGATCGATGTTGAGAATGTTTCCTCAAATAATTATTCCACATTTGATCCTATTTGGATCGATGTGGAGAATATGTATTCAAATAATTATTCCACTAGATGTGATGATTTTGTAAATGTAATCTATGTCTTTGTTGCCCCTCAAAGGCCCAAGAGACCAATCATTTACGTGACTCCGGATAGTCCTTCTCCTTAAAGGATTTGTTCTATTGATGGTGTTTCATTTGATGGTGGATCTCCTGATCTTTCTAAGGCTCCCTCTTATAGAGTGGTAGCCCATACTTATGAGAATAGAATGAATAAACAACCAAGCCTTCCTAAAGCACCTGAACCTACAACTAAAGCACCTAGTGATTACGATCTTGTCGAGCAACTTTGGATTACTCCGGCTAAGATCTCACTATGGGAATTGCTTCAGTCAGCTCTAGTTTATCAAGGAATGCTTCAGGAAGCCTTGCAAAAGATCATCTTGCCTTCTTCCACTAGGGCGACAAATGCTAATGCATTGATGGCGTATATTCGTGTGGATTCATTGAATATCACATTCTATCTGCAAGAGCTCATGCCTCTGAAAGTATAGAAGCAAGTGGATCCTCTAATGATTATAGTCAATATTACTAAAATTGGCATTAGACGTACTCTCATTGACGCTGGTTTGGCGCTTAATGTGTGTAGTATTGATCTATTGCCTAAGATTAATATTGACCCATCTTCTCTTAATACTTTTGTTGTTATTCGTGGGTTCAATAATGTTGTGCGACAAGCTCTAGGTACGGTAGTATTACCTTTGCAGCTTGGACCCGTTACTGTACCTACCCTCATATATGTTATGGTGGAAAGGTTACCTTATAACCTTCTTTTTGGTAGACCATGGATTCACACTATGGGTGCAGTCTTGTCTACCTTGCATAAATCTATTAAGTTTTTTTTGCAATAATAAAGTAGTCACAGTCAAGGTTGACCCTGATGCTATGCACTTGTGTGAGATGGCAGCTATCGGTCAAGCTTCGGTTGTGCCTACTCTTATCCCTTCAGTGTCTTCCAATGTGTCGATGTTTACTCCAATAGTACTTATTACAAAGGTTACTCTTGAGATAAATGTCCCTAAGGAAGACCCTTCTAAAGCAAGAAATCCTAAGCCTACCTCTTCCGAAAGGGATGCATGTCTTGGTGATGATTGGGGTTCCTTAGACTTTACAAATTCCTTCATTCAGGAATATAAAGTTGACCCGATCCACTTAGACCTTCCGACAACATCATCCACACCTGCCATCAAAGATGATCACTCTTCTGTATCGCGGGGTAAGGTGAATGCAAATTGTAATGTTCTTGGTGTTGATCCTCCTCCTGAGGAAGATGATCACACTTATGTTAAGGAGGTTAATGTCAGTAGTCCTATCAAGAAGGATGATGGTGATCTCGTAGAGGAGTATGATCCCCCTTTCCGGAATAACACTCTCTATGGAGACACTCCTTTTTCTTCTATCTTTGTATCTTCTTCTTGTGAGTAGTCAAACTTTTCTCCACAAGAGAAAGGGTTTCTTCCTGCTCCTCATCCTTTATCTAAGCAATAGTGTATTTTTTTGTGGCTTCTAAAAGCCCGCTTGATCACACTTCCTTCTCCTACACATAATAAACTTCATAAACATGATAAGGGAGAACATTCTTTCTGTGCATACCATCGAGTGCATGGCCTTTCCACTAGCGAATGTAAAGCCTTGAAGGACAAAATTCAACAACTTCATGATTTGGGTTCCATCAAACTCTTGTTTGATTGATACACCCGCCTTTTCTCTTCATGATAAGTGATATCATGGTTTTCCTCTATCCTATTCTAAGTAATTTGCATGGTTCTCCTCCCTCATATGTTAGTGTAGTGATAACTTGTTTCAGAGATGTGTGTCCTTCTTAAGGACCCCTCTCTCACTTCTCTATATCTTTCAAATGAAGTGTCGCTTGAGTGGACCCCCTCTCCTTTTGAAGGGTTCCCAAGGGACCTCCTTGAAGGATTTTATCTCAAACGAATTCTTTTCGCGTCTAGCTTGGGGGCAGCCTGACTAGACCTCACTTTTCAAACAGTGCATCTCTTGAGTGGACCCCTCTTTTTTTCATGTCAAGTTCCTGAGGGACCCCTTTGAAAGTCTTCCAACTTGACAATGGTTTGCATGACTATCCGCTTACTTGCTCTGTAGGAACGAGAACCTGTAGAGCTCCTTCACATACTTACTAGATGATACGGATTCTCCTCCTCGAGTGAGGTTTGCTTTTATCACCTCTCTTATTGTGCGGGTTCTACTCCTTAGTGGGTTTTTCTTTCACCATGCACTTTTTGGTGATACGGGTTCTCCTCCTTGAGCGGGGTTTGCTTTTATCAGCTCTTTTGTGGTGCAGGTTCTACTCCTGACCGGGTTTTGCTTTCACCACGTTCTTTTATCATCTTTACTCGGTGATATGGGTTTCCTCCTTGAGCATGGTTTTCTTTTATCACCTCTTTTGTGATATGGGTTCTCCTCCTTGAGTGGGGTTCTCTTTTATCACTTATACTTTGTGGTGCGGGTTCTACTCCTAAGCGGTTTTTTCTTTCACCACACGCTTTGTTCATCTCTCTTATCTCTTGTACATACCAGATCGAAGATCTACATCTTCTTCATCCTGAGTATATGCTCGTTCTTCAGCTTTATAGTTTTGTAGAACTACGAAGTCCTCTTTTGACCCTGCACTCTCGGGTTCACCAGATCACGGTCTGCTTCCTCGATAGTTTAGTTATACATTTCTAACTCTACTCTTTCTTAATCTACTTTACCGAGCACTCATCAGTGTTCATGCTTGCTAAAGTGGGGGCAAAACGTATAAGAGGGAATTTGCACCCCATGTGCAAATCCCCTTTTTTCCTTCATCCACCTTAGAAAACCAAGTTTGAAGCCTTAATTCCACCTAAGCCTGCTACTTGCATCACACTTGGCACCTGTTTTGAGCATCGGTGGAGGCATTTCTAATGGGGATGTCCGTGCAGCACACAGACGTCTGTGCGGCGTGCTTATGTCCCTGACAGATTCCTGCATCTAGAGCCTGCAGAGGCATTACACTTCCCATTGGGAGTCAATTTGTAACTCCCTCCTTGGTCGACCGACCGAATATTGTCATTTCTCTTCATCTTCTCTTCATTTTCACTCCTTGAACAAGCATTTCATCTCCTCAAATCTTCTTCCATCTTCTACACATCTATTCACCACTTCTGGACTTCATCCACAATCCTCTCCACAAGCTCTAAGCAGCTTCTTCACCATCTCTTCAATCTCCAAACACTTTAGACTTCATAGTAGCAACATCAACACTCCACCACTTTAGTAGAGCAAGTGTGGAACAGAACACCATTGTAGCAGAGGCTTGAGTTCCTCTCATTTTCTCCCCCATTAGCCTTGACCGCTCTTGGTGGAGATGGAAATCTTTCACTCCTCTCCTCTATTACTTGGTTGAGTAGAATAATACTATTTTGTAGTGTTTTAAGTGCTCTTTACTTTCTTTCTACTTTTCTCTCTATCTATCTGGTTGTCTGTGGAGGTGGGAACACCAAAACGGGGTCTGACTGAGGCAGGCACCTATACAGCCCCAACCATTTCTCTCTCCCTCTTGTGTGCAGGTATTAAAGACACTCATGAGCTAGAAGCTTTGTCACTCACATGGTCGTAAGTTATTCCTTTCTCCTCCTTATCTTCTTTACCTTACTTTATTTCATTTCTATCACTTTTTGTTACTTTATCATGTTTTGTTATTTCCCTATATTCTATAAGTTCTTAGCAATCAGATAGAAGCATTCACTTTGCTATTTTCTGAGACATTATCACTTCTTGGTCCCTACGAGACACCAGCGTACCTCTGAGACACTAGCGCGCCGCGCTGTCATCCATATTCTATGATGTTCTTTGGCCGAGAGCTTGATAGTCTGTCCAAAAAATTTCTATGACCTGCTCTTTCAGATTCTGAAACTTTTGTTGTTGTTCCATTGAGGTAGTATAGGGAATTTCACCTCGTGAGGCTCTCTGAATGAAGAGAACTCATGAGTAGCGAATCCTCCTATATTACGCCCACCATGTAACAATTGTGAAGTCTCATAGTATTTCCTTAGGAAACTATACTGTGAGTTTCTCTTGAAAAAAATCTTGAATTATTTTGATATGAAGGACTTCCAAGGGAGAGGTGGAGGGTCGGCTCAAGATAGACCTAGTGCATAGTAGGATCCTACGTGGCAAGGGAGATGACCTCTTGCTAGGTCGCCTCATGAGCACATTGTTATCCCTTCCGTCGCAAAGGAGAGTGTCAACATAGAGACTACATAGGCCATCAACTCTTTGACCCAGAGTGTCATCCAACATGCTAGCCCTATTCTACAGCGCCATCCAGGGGAGTCTTCGAGTGGTGGGATCAATCCCATTTGTGTCAGTCTTGTGGGGCGACTTGTTCATATGGCCCCACCAACACTCAGGAGGCTGCCACGCAAGATCTTTCTATAGCTATGGAGATGGTGAGGGCAACTGACATTTTGAATGAGGCCTATGGCATTGATACTCAGGTAAAAGTTAGCATGTTCATTGAATTTAATTTATTAAATTTCAATTTTGAAATGCAAGATTAACTAATTTAGTTTTATGATTTTAATAAAATTGCAAGGTCACAGTGTTGATACTAGATACAACGGCCCTACATCTACTTATTTCTCCACTACATATATCGTTGAGGTATGTAACTAGTAAACAATTATAAATTCATTACATGTTAATAGCATTGTTTTATGAATGGTATTTTACTATGTGATTTTGGATGTTGAATAGGCTAATATTGGAGGTTTCAAGGGAACACCTCCTAGTGCCTGTGGATTTACTCAAAACTTCTTGCAGGTAATAGAATAAAGAGTTTAACTAATGAATTATACTTAATAGATTTGTGTAGTTTATATTCATATTATTGATTACGTTGTATTGCACATCTTTCAAACTCAAAACATTACTTCACATTCCATAACTAATAACTAGATGTTGATAGATGACAAAATTTCAACTACAATATAGTTGTTTAGAAAGTCAACATAAGCAATGATGCAATTACTTCACATAGCATAAGTAATAAGTAGGAGCAGCTTCCAATTGCATTTTCTTGTCATGGCATTCCATAAGACCACTTTTTACTGAGGCATCTTTTCAAACAATTCACTACCTTGTCTATGCTATGGATGCTTGGAAGGAATATATGAAAGAACAATAGTAAGCAATAGCATAGACGAGGCAATGATTTGTTTGAAAAAATGCCTCAAAGAAATGCGGTCTCATGGTGATGTCCATCACCAGGAGACCCAATTTCTTTGAGGCACTTTTTCAAACAGCTCACCGCCTTTTCTATGCTACCACATTTTCCATACATGTCTACCAAAGCATTTTATCAAATAGTTAATTTCCTTGTTGCTATGGCTAAAAGCTTAAAAAATGTGCTTTCCAACAAACTATGGATTCTTGGAAAAAATCTATCAATGTATAATAGTAAGAAATAGCATAGACAAGGCAGTGAGTAGTTTAGAAAATGTCTCAAAGAAATGCGGTCTCATGGTGATGGGATGTGATTCCATCACCATGAGACCACATTTCTTTGAGGCATTTCTTCAAATAGCTCACCACCTTTTCTATGATACCATGTTTTCCATACATGTGTACCAAAGCATTTTATCAAACTACTCACTTCCTTGCTGCTATGGCTAAAAGCCCAAAATAGGTGCTTTCCAACAAACTATGGATGCTTGGAAAAAATTATATCAAAGCATAATAGTAAGCAATATCATAGTCAAGGTAGTGAGTAGTATGAAAAAATGCCTTGAAGAAATGTGGTCTCATAGTGATGGAATGTCATTCCATCACCACGAGACCACATTTCTCTGAGGCAGGTAAGTGCACCAAGATGGTTCCCAAAAAGGGGGCTTAAGTGGCCACTTTTTTCTAAAATCAAGAAATGCTAACCTTGGACATGAAATTGAGAATAGTTACACTCAAAATTTTGAGATGGAACAAAAAAAAGGATCAAATTTCTCTAAGTCTACTTTCTAAACTACTAATTTATTTTGAAAATGGTTGAGATTAAGGGGTTCAACAGAGGGATGTACACAAATTGGTGTTGTTTTTGTCAGAAAAACATAACATAGCAACTCTTGTACGACCTGAGCACGGTGAACTTTTTTTTAATATTTTTAAAATCACTACAATCAGAAGTTAGCTAACAGCATCTAGTTGATGCACAATTTTTCTGATAATTTTTTAATGAATATTTTATTTTTTACTAATTTTCTAAGTGGGAACTTCCTAAAAAGAAGAATTTTGGCCGTGCTCCCTCTACAAATTTTGGAAAGTAATAGATTTTTTTTTTTAAATATTTTTTAAAATTTGTAGAATGGAGTCTAGTTTCTAAAAATGTAATTTATTTGAAATTTTGATG